>SNQJ01S0003607.1:74986-192853 GCA_010110895.2 Picea sitchensis
CCACGATGGCTGAAGAATGGTGGTGGGAGGCACCTGGAATGGTGGCATTAACTTCCACCGAAACCAATACCGTATTTGGACTTCACTGGCCCGGAGAACTAAGAGCGGCTTGCTTGCCCCAAATTAAATGACTCGTCGGGTTGGTAGGTAAAGGGATCCTCATGAGTAATGAAGGATGGGGGGTGAACCGCCCATCTGTAGAGTCCTCAGACCTGACCACCGCGAGGAAGATCATGCCACACGCAACCTCGGCGAAAGGAGAGAAGGCAGGAAGAGTGTGCAATCAAGGGGGCAGATGCGAGGGGAAGAGGAGAACTCTGGAAAAATACAGAGTGACTGATAGTAGAGAAGAAGGAGAGTAAACTTCGTTCTCGGTCACTGGAAAACAAAGACATGGTCTCGCAACATCGTGGTCTTAGCTTGGCGGTGGCTAGTGGTAAATCCGTTGGGAGTCCCTGAGCCTATGGTTGGATGGAAACGAGCACCCCTCTCAGCAGTTGCAATCACATCTGGTGTTATTTCTAATAAGTGTTTTACATATTGCATCTTGAAATGTATAGCCTAGCATTTACGATCATCTTGCATATTGAAACTTATATGATGACATGTCTGCTCATAGTCTGTGTAGTTTATGAATGGTTTGAGTATAAGACTGTCTGTGTGGTGTTTTGATCAGAAATGGTGTTTGCAGGATTTTATTGGAAGGACCACGTATGGCTTATGTTTATAGATAGATTTGTATATATATATATATATGCATATTGAATTAATTCAAACTTTAAGTCTGTTCTCGGGAAATCTATACCCTTATCCATCTCAGGTAATACCCTGGATAGATCTCCGCATAGAGACACCATTTTTGGAAAGCTCACCAAGAACCTGGAAAAGGATTTGAAGGCGCAAGTCTTAGTAACCCTGTACGAGGAAGAATGATCCTCTTGAAATCCTGAAATGGAAGCGTAGGGATAAGTATCGATCGACGGATGAGATCCTGTCGGAAGATCTGCGGTCATTCACGACCGTTAGATTGGAGGAATAAACGAGGGCGCTAAATGCCTTAACCCTTTTTTCCTTTATCTTTGTGAGTAGCGAAGAAATCGGGACCATAGATCCCCAAGGTCCGTGGGAGTATCTGGACCGTTGGTTTTTCCACGTCCAGGGAGCAGCGGGAGAGTGCACAGCACGGGACAGATCTGAACCATCAGATCTTAGTTAGAAAAACCCGACGGCCATTGGATCTATTAGGAGATGCATGAGGGTTAAGCCCTTGTGAACAGAGGTGAAAGTCCCAAAAGAGGAGTTGATATCGGTATTTCAGATACCGGGGATTCGAATTGACAGAGGATATGTGTCACTAGGGGTCGCAAGTCACGAAATTGCGAGGAGCAAGGATAGTCGTTGTATCCAGGTCAAGGGAGGACTGTTGGATCAGAGCCTCATCGCACGTATCACGCATTCAGAGGTTCAAAGGTTGAAAGGACCTCGTCTCGACTGCAGAAGTCGTGAAGTGCCGAGAGTCGAAGCATGAGTGTGGACACATGGCAGAACCACAAGGTGGGGCCCGCGTGATTGACAGGGAGACACGCGCCACAGGGGGAAAGGAGCCAACACTCCGTTGACTTCTCGCATCTCAGGGATTCGAGGGATAAGAGCATGAGAGCTCAACCCTTCGACTTGTGAAGTCGCGAAGTTGCGACGGGATCTAGCGCTTATCCTAGCCGTTGGTCACGCACAGAGGGCGCTGACAGAAGGGAGCTATACCCATTTCGTGATTTCGGGTATTATGAATTTGGGAAGGAAGAGTTAAGAGTTTCGACTCGCGAACTCGTGAGATTGCGAGTTGCGACAAGAGCCTTCGAGAATAAGCCTTGGTCATAGCGCTGTGGTCGCTCGGAGAGGGTGGAGCTCGCGCCCAGTGCTGTTCGCGTAGGGGAGCTTCCGAAAGGACCTGTGGATCAATTGGAAGGAGATTCCAGCTGGGAATCAAAAGGAGCCGCTTCGGCTCATAAAAGAAACTGAATGATCCTTAAGACCGGGAGGTCGTGCAGAGACTCTTTCGAGGCAGAGGTGGCGTCTGCAGCCTGTGCTAAGCCCCGTAGGATTTCGAGGATTCTGTCCCTCGAGAAAAGGAGAAAAATCTATTACGCCGCAGCGGGTGTGTGACATAAACCCTTATCCAACAATTCTTGGACTTGGTTCTTCACCTCCTCATTTTCTCGAGGTGTTAATCTATACGCTGCCTTGTTTGGCAGGCTTGTTCTTGGTATCAAGTCGATATGATGACTGATACTCCTCATGGGTGGCAATGAGTTTGGAATCTCATCCACCACTATATCAACAAAATTATCCTACAGCTTCTGAACTTCTTCAGGCAAATCATCCATTGATGTACTCATAAGGATGACTCTGGGCTTCCTCACCACAACGAACTGCATCTCCTGTTCTTCATTGACTTCTTTCAGGAGTTCCTTCCCACTCATGAGGAGTATGCTTGTACTGGCTTCCTCTTTCGCTCTCTTCTCCTCCATTGGCAACAACATATGCATCCTACCATTCTTCTCCAATGTATATGTATTCTTCCTTCCATCGTGAATGACATTTTTGTCAAACTGCCATGGTCTTCCCAACAAAATGTGGCATACGTCCATGGGAATTACATCACAGAGGATTTCATCTTTATATCCTCCTATTTTAATTTCAACCAGGCATTGTTTAGCGATCGTTACCTGGTGTCCTTTTTGCAGCCATGAGACTTTGTATGGCCTTGGATGTGCAGTTGTCTCCAGCTCCAATTTCTCCACCATCTCTGTGGATACTAGGTTGTCAGTACTCCCAGTGTCAATGATCACCTTGCATACTTTATCCTTAGTCTTGCAAGTTGTCCTGAAGAGATTGTTTCTCTGCACTGGCTTTTCAATTTTTGCCTATGGTTTTAAGAGAACTTTTCTCAACATTAGGGATGCTCCATCTTCTGCTCCTTCTGCCTCAACATCTCTTTGTTATGCTTCTGAAATGTGAGCTTCTCCTCCTTCCTTCTTCTTCTTGGGACATTTCCAAGACATATGTCCTATCTTTCCACAATTATAACACCTTATTCCTCCTTTGCCTCTTCCTCTAGAAGAGTTTCTTCCACCACTCTACCTCCCTTGTGAACTTCCTCCTCGTTCTAAGTGATTGTGTGGTTTCTCAGCCTTGTCCTTAGACTAATGTGCTCTATCACGGTTAAATCCCTTGCTTTTTCTTGGGACCGAGCTTTTACCTCTTCCTCATTGGTTCTGTTTTCTGGCCAGCTTCTCCTCTGCCTTCAACGCAAACTAATAAGCATTTTCCACAGTCCTAACTGACACCATACTGAGCGCGTCCTAGATCTCATATCTCAAGCCATTTATATATCTGGCGACTTTCTCTTCGTCTCTCTCCTGTTGTCCAGTTCTGATGTTTATCCAGTAGAACTCCTCGGTGTACTCCTTGACTGTCATCCCTTTCCGTCTCAGGTTCCGTAGCTTCCTGAACAGATTGATCTGATAATCTTTGGGTATGAACTTAGCCTTCAGTTTGGCTATCATCATGTCCCAGCTTTTTATCCTTTGTTTGCCTCTACTTCTCCTCTCAGCTTGCAATTCATCACACCATAGTGTTGCATGCCCTTTTAGTCTGGTGACTGCCTGCTTCACCTTCTTCTCCTCATCGACATCTTCATAGTCGAAGTGTTTGTACATGGACCTTATCTAGTCCAACAGTTCTTGAACATCTAGATTTCCCTCGTACATGGGGACCTCTATCTTAGCTCTGCCTCCCAATCTGGCAACTGCTCTCAACAAACGTTCTTCTGCAACATCCTCTCCTGCAGCTTCTTCAACCTCAACCTCTTCACTTTCTGCCTCACTGACATCCCCAACGTCAGGTGCTCTTCTCTGTGCTGCTTCCATTGTTTCCAATCGGGCGCGAAGGTCTCACATCTCCCTCTCTACAGCACGGTTGGCTAAAGGCGGTTCTCGTCTTCTTGGCGGCATTATGTTGACTGCTTGTCACACACAGAGTACAACTCCGAGTTCTCTGTCTCCTTCTTTTCCTCCTTCTCCTGAAGTCTACAGACCAAAAATTGAGGCTCTGATACCACCTAATGCAGACCCCCTATCTCTCCTCAGGGTTGCGCGACCTCCTGGTCAGGATCTTCTGGTTCGGGAGCCGAAATGGCTCTTCTGGTTCCAAACTGGAACCCTTCGAACGACCACACGGGTCCTCCACAAACGCTCAGTTGGATTTTCCAAGTGCCACACGTGAGCTCCCATCGCACACGACCAAGAGCCATGACCTTGCGCTAAGCCAAAAAGGGTGCTTATTGAGGACCGAGACTTCACAAGTCAAGCGTCCCGTCCCTTCATCCTTCGAACCCCCGGTTGCCGAAATGCCGAAATGTTCCAACACCTGTTCCTTCGGGTTTTCGCGTTTCGCGAAATCAGAATGCAAGGGATTTCTCTGCTCTTTGGGATTCCCGATTGCCGAAATGCCGAAATGTCCCGACGCCTATTCTTTCGGGTTTTCATGTTTCGCGAAACTCGGGTGCAAGGGATATCTTTGCTCCTTGGAAATCTCGATTGCCGAAATACCAAGATGTCTTGGAGTTTTCTTTTTCATGGTTTCACGATTCAGGGAATCGCAATGCAAGGGGCCCGCTCCTCTATCTTTCGAACACCCGGTTGCCGAAATATCGAACCACCGAAATGTCTTGGTGTTCACTCTTTCGGGGTTTCGTGATTTGGGGAATTGCGATGAAAGGGTCCCGCTCCTTTGTCTTTCGAACCCCCTGTTGCTGAAATACCGAGCCATCGAAAAGTCTTGGCATTCACTCTTTCGAGGTTTCGCGATTCGGGGAATCACGATGCAAGGGTCCTACTGCTCTGTCTTTTGAACCCCCGGTTGCCAAAATACCGAAAATGCCAAAATGCCGAAAGCTCGAGGCGCTTGATCAACGGCTCACAATGACCTCCATATCTACGATCAGATCTCTTCCCTGTCATTGATCTCCTGGCAACTCCACTTGATCCAATGGCTTGCAGTATTTCGTGACTCTCCTCGAGAGTTCCCCATCGTCCATTCAGATCTTCGAGACCTCCTTTCCTGGATCTACACAATGTGAAAGTTTGTTCTCCTACCTCAAATCGGACGGTCCACGAGATTCTCCGCCACGATCTAATGCTCGACGACGTTCTTCCTCCTGAGCTTTTCCTCACTTCAAACTTAGAATATTTTCTAGGTCTTCGAAAACTCGGTCTTTGTTCCTTCTAGGGAATGCGTTCCCGAATCTTGATAACACTTTCTGAAGCGTTATCCCTCCTGAGCTTCTCCTTGTGTAGGCCTCGAATTCCAGTGCACTCCTTGCGTATAAGTGATTTCAATAGCTCGGATCCAAGGGGTTTCTCACAGAGAGATTCCTCTTGATCTCCTAATGTTCTTTCCTCGCTCGATGCACACCTTGCAGAGCTTCAATGAAGAGAAACAATTGAAACTGAAAAGAAACTCAGAGTTTCATCCACTTGCTCATGTAAACATAAATGACAGGAAAATGCACAAAGTCCACACACCATACATTTGGATCAATTTTCCATTCTGTTATATTCACAAGTGCTCAATGGCTACAGAATACATTCAAAATTACAGTCACTCAATACACTGATATTTCCTGCTAACTCACAGTTTTTCTCTTACAGCTAATCTCTCTCTGTATTCCAGCCCCCTCTAACTGTGTGTACAAAATGCTACATAACTCAAAAATGTTTCTAGGGTTTTCCCTGGCTACTTGCCTACTCTAAAATTCATCCTACGCTATCTTAGTCCAGTCGCATTCCAGAGCCGAAGTGGAAACTCCTGCTCTGTTTACAATTTCAAAACTTTGTCTCAAAGGGTAAAATTTGGCACCGGTTCCAGCCTGTCTCCAAAGGTGAATTTCCGGCGCTGAGTGGAGGTGGATTCTGAAATCGGTTGCAACTGCCCACGTATAAATCTGGAAGAACTCTCCGGTGTAGAGTGGTCCCGCCTTTGTGCACTTGCCAACGATGCTCCTGCATCACATATCTTCCGCCATCTTCACTTGAAAAGAAAACTACAGAAATTAAAGTAATTAGCAGAGTTGAAAGCTCCGAGCAGATTTGGCTTGAAGTTTTAATATGACTTTTGAAGATATTGGCGGTAAACCAAAATTAATTCACTTAATGGTGTAAACCAAAATTAATTCAGTTTGTTAGTTCTAATATCAACTGATGACCATCCAGGATATACTTCTAAGTTAACAGTCGGAATAAGAACCACATGTAAAATAACTATTTACTAGGGTATTAAGGTAAATAAATAGGGGGGTGTAGAGGTAAATAGTCACTGCAATCTTTATTAAGTCAATAATCCTCTTGCTTGATCTAGTCATTGGCACTATGGAGATGGATTCCAATTCCCAATTAACAGTATATTCATGTTTGGATTTTATTGTTGATTTTCTAGGAAAGAGCATGGTTTGGTTGAAAAAAAACAAATACTACTTTAAAAGTAGTAACTTGAGGTGAAGACATAACTCTGAAAATCTTGAGCTACATATTGACATCGCTGAATGATTAATCCTAGACAAAGTAATTTAGGACTGAACGTGTATCATCATAATGAAGGTTGTACTGAGATTTCTCTCATTAGCTTTCACTCCTCAAATGTCTCACACGAGTCTTTATGCAACATGAGGGCATAATGTGTTCTGAGAAAAAATATGGAATAATTTCAAACATCAAGATCTTATTACTTCTTGGATATCAGACAGATTTTGAATTTTTGGCAAGAATCTCCCGTGAAAGGCAAGGTTTCTTACCATTTTATACAAAAATTAACAAAGCAGTAATATATGCAACTGGCAATTCTATTATGAGGGTAAATTTTCTTGCTATTTCATGCAAAAATCAACAAAGCAGTGGATGCAGCTGGCAATTCTTTTATGAGGTTAAAAAAATATAGAGTAGGAATTTTCCATTTCCTTGCCAATCTCAGTTTTATAGATCAATCATCAAACAATCTTAATAGGCAACTTAACTTAAGTCGCCAAATTCTTGGAATAACTTCACCATTGGAATAACTTAAGTTGCCAAGTAAAATAATATTGTGGAAACAATACCATTGACACCTCGAACTAGAGAGTAAGAAACAATAAAATCACAATGGTTTATTAAACCAAAATATTAATATTTTTCCAAACTAGAGCAGAACAATGGCTTCAAAGAAAATTGTGGAGAAATTCAGAATAAATGGCTTAGAAATAATGGCTTCAAACTAAGAAATGGATCGAAGTTGCGTTTACGAAAAGGCAATTTCGGTCACTAAGAGTGGCCTTGACCGGGATAATATTTTAAAGCAATTATATAAATAAATTAATTGCAAACAAATTGAAGAAAGACAAATGTGTTGATGTAAATGCAATAAATCCATGAAAGAGACATCCCTAAGCAGTTTAATGGTCCTTTAACAATGCTTGAAAAAGGTCTTGGTCTTATGTTTGTATAAAGTTTAGATTAGCTTGAGTTAAAATTTTGAAACTGTATGTACCTGATGTAAGCTTGATGAGGCATGTATTACCCAAAATTTGTTACGTTGAATGGTTCGTGGTAAACAAACAAATTTTTATGAGAGAGAACTTGCTAAAGGAAATAAAGAGTGGCAATACAGGAGGAGAATCTTGAATGTGGGAATAATCGTTGATTTGAGGCAGTCCACGACTAGCAGAAGATTTGAGGCAACTAGATAAATTTCAAGTCATGAAAAGGGACTTGCGTAGTTGATCATAAAAGGGAAATTGCAAGTTATGAAAAAGGAACTTATGTGGAGAAAACTGTGAAACAAAAGTTTGGAAGATGACAACTAAAGTTATCGGAAGAGTGGGTCAGAGGAGAAAATCTACCAGCATTGATGAACTCATGGATATGATCCCATGAATAAGTGTTTTGTTCCTTGGTAGTCTAATGCAGGTGCATTGAGAGTATGGTTACATGTAAGCCAAATAAAACTCAATATGATGACAGAAGATGATGTTGGGGGAGTAAAAGGTACATGTATTAATACGTGTGATGGAAGAATGGTTAATGAACCATGTATAACAAAAGGCTTCCTAGAGAACAAGAACATACGACGGTTAAAATATGGAAGTTGTTACCAGGTTTCATTATTTGGCAAATTTGGAAAGAAAGGAACAAAAGAGCCTTTCAAACAGTCACCCGGACCTGGCAAGAAGTCTGGACCACAATCCACTCCAATCTCAACGAAACAA
The DNA here is from genome assembly GCA_010110895.2 of Picea sitchensis. Taxonomy (NCBI): domain Eukaryota; kingdom Viridiplantae; phylum Streptophyta; class Pinopsida; order Pinales; family Pinaceae; genus Picea; species Picea sitchensis. The sequence goes on from SNQJ01S0003607.1 coordinate 83,283, forward strand.
TATCCTTGCATCCCTAGTCGGTTCAGGATTTAAACTGCCCCCCAAATGAAAGTCTCATCCTTAGTGCCTGGAAGCTAAACCTCCATCCCACTATTTCTACTGCTATCAATTGTAAGCTTAGCTCCACTCATTGGGAAGCTCCACCTACAGGGTGCCACAAACTGAATTTCAATGGGGCCTCTAGAGGGAATCCGAGACCTGCAGGATACAAAGCTGTCATTCGAAACACCAAAGGGGAAATCCTCCACATAATTGCAGGGAATCTTGGGCACAACACCAACAACACAGCAGAAGTATGGGGACTCCTTTGTGGTCTACAAGAATTCACAGAACAAGAGCTTTTCCCGATCATCGTCGAGGGTGACTCGCAACTTGTCTTAAATCTCTTCTCCCATCTCCTTAATGGGGCTAACCCAGAGAAAATTTCTCCGAGTTGGAGACTTATGAATGGACTTCTCAGAATCAAATCCACCCTCCAACCCCATTGGATAATCCATCCTTCCCATGTTCGAAGGAAAACAAATCAAGTAGCTGACATGCTGGCAAACATCGGAGTCGATCTGGAGGAGGGAGTCTTCGCGTGTACCCCCACTTCTAATCCCTCCCATCCCACAGTTATTGTGTGCAGAAACATGGAAAAGTCCAAGGATTGCCCCCCCGATGGGGTGTTTCCGAGTTCAGCAAGCGACCAAGCCACGGGGAGGCCACTTGGTGCCCGATCAGTCCCATCCCACCCTTTCCATCACCTCATGGACATAATCTCGTTGCCGCCACCTTGCAATCCTCCGATGAGAACCTTCACTGACACGAGTTGGAAGTTCTGGAGCATGGGTGACTTCATTGCGTTGCGCGCGACACTTCCTTGGTCACTTTTACTCCTCCTCACAGGCATTCCTAAAGCCGCTCCCGAGCACTCTGACTGCAAGATACCAGATATATAAAATATGCAGAACATAAATGAAATGCTAGAAATGACAGAATAACAGTAAAATATCCAGCATAATATTCACAATACACAGAAATGATATACGAAATAGCAACAGAAATAGCACTTTGAATCAGATAGCAATGTTCACGGGCCTCTTGAGGGGGAAACCTCCAATCGGCAGTGCTCTGTTACAATAATATCAAGCTAGGGTTCTCATACCCTCGACTCCCTATTTATACTAAAAGAAGCATCTAGAGAAGATCCTTCTAGAAGCCAGGAAGCTTCTAATGGAGTCTTCTTACATCTATATATTCTATTTTATTGAAAGGTCTTGTATGTGTGCTATTACATCGAATACATTGGCCTTTTATAGGCTGCTTGAGGGGTTATGCTTTTAGTGCGAAGAATCTTTGCCGGTCTTTGAAATCTGATGAACCCGGTGTTGCCAGCAGAATGTCTGAGGATGCGGGTTGATAGATCTCGCCGGTTTTAATTTGTTTATATTGTTGTTTATGTCCCCAAAGGGTTGGGTATTCAAGGGTTCTGCAAGGGGTTTGCCACGTGCTATAACTCTCTGATATACAAGCGGGGTTAACAATGATACTTCGTGTCCAATATCTCGAGGGCACTAACTAAGGAGGGATAGACCATACCCTTAGCCAAACTACCCAACTACCCAAGTACTAAAGATTATCTTCAGAGTGCGTTCACCGGTGACACTACCTCAGCGGTCTGGCTGACGATAGGTTTTATCTGAGGATTTGAAATCTAGGCGGTCAATACCGCGAGGGTCAGCGTCGATGCGCTACCACTCGGTATAGCGGGGGTTACAAGGGTGGCCAGCAAGCGTGCGGCAAGAACCACTTGTATTTCCATAGCGTGTATGAATCCTCAATGGCGGGTTTATCGCCATAACGAGCGGATCTACGTGGCTTAAAGACGTCGTATTATGTCTCTACCCTGAAAAAATACCCACAATTTATGCCAAGGAAAGTGCTGCATTACCCTTGCAAGATACGGATATATAAAATATGCGAGCAGTAAGTACTGAAATAATAGGAATAGCAGGTAAAGATATCGACATAATCTTCTGATACAGAAATGATATACGAATAGCGATAGAAATAACACTTTGAATCGGATGCAAAAGCGATGTTCACGGGCCTCTTGAGGGCAACCTCAATCGGTGGCAGCTATTGATAATATGTAAAGCTAGGGTTCTCATACCCTACGACTCCTATTTATACTAAAGAAGCATCTAGAGGGAAGATCCTTCTAGGCGGAGAGAAGGAAGATCCTTCTAGAAGCGGAAGCTTCTATTAGGTCTTCTTACATCCGCCTTATTCTATTGTATTGAAAGGTCTTATTAATATTGACCTTTATTACATCCGAATACATTGATCTACCTATGTGCGGGTTAGGACCTTAACACTGACCACTATTCGCCTCCCCTCTAGTGCAATCTCCATTTGGCCCATAACAACGCTAGATCGAGCCTCACTTATCTAGGTCAATTGATCCTCTGTGTCCTCTCTCCAAGACTACCGCGGGTTTCTGACATGCCACGCCCTAGAGGCAAGGCCAAATGGGGGTTCGCCTAGTATGAGGCCAGGGGGAGGAAACCACCGACCCCCAACCATCCTCCTAAGGCCGAACCTCTCCTAGTTAGGGCTCATGCTGATGAGCCCTTACTCGCTCATCCTCATGAGGCTGACCTTCATAATGTCATGGTTCTTATCGAAGCAGATGCTCCTGTTCATCCTCCTGCAGTTGATCTCTTCCCCACCCTGGCCCCAGTCGCAACACCCTTCCCTGTTCAACCACTACTTGAGACCACCACTGAGCTTTCCCCCCTCTCGAATCCATACGGTTGTAGGGTCGAGTGGTTCGAAACCTTTGGCAACTCGTTTGGCTACGTGCATCCTCCTCCCTCCCCTCCTTGACATCCTCCTTCTCCTCCTTCTCCCTCTCGCCATCCCCCCAACACCTCTGTCCCGACCTCACTCCCTCCTCCTCCTCGGCTTCCCCTCTCTCACCCCTCCTTGGCGACAGAGGCCGGACTCACGTAGTGGACATGGACACCTTGAGAAACCTTCAAAGGGACCTGAGTGACATCAAAAAGGACCCGAGGGAGCTCAAGTCAATTACACTTGATATGCCACACAGAGATGTCGATCGCTGGAGTCGGGTTGACAAGGTGATGGCCTTCCTCCAGGACCTCCGTCAAGCAATAAAAGACCGCGACAAGGGCAAGTCTTTGGTGTGACAACTCTACACCGGGCCTAGGCTCGGACCTGGTTTCTAATTTTCCTTTGTTCCATGCTTAAGTTATTCTTCGTCTGTAGGCAACCAAGGAAGGTTGGCCTGAGTTTTTTCTCATTTTGTTTACTTATGACAAGTAGCATCTTCCATGCGTGGCATGATATATTTTTTGAACAATCGACAGCGGTGGTTTCCCGGAAGGGAACCGCTGCCGCTTATTATTAGGAACATCACTATTTTTTGGTCCTAAGGGCATCGGTGGTTTCCCAGAAGGGAACCACTACAAAGTATGAATAGGAGCAACAAACATCTATAACTTTTTTAGGATTCAATACAAACACCAACTTACAAAAAAAAACAAGAAGATACAACGGTTAGCGACCCATGTACTTTGGTGGATGGTAATCTTTTTATATGGATATCAACAATGTTTTTGTTTGCAAGTACAAGAATATGAACGAGGATGAAGAACGAAGAAGGCTAAAGATTGCAAAATACAGAGAGCAGTGCAGTGAAAGAGCATAGAAGATGAAGACAAATGTGAAATGTCCAAGTGAAGAGAAATAAATGGATCACAAGTATTTGTTAAGGGAGAGTATGAAGGAATAATTCTTACTTGTGATTATGAATAATGTCTAAATAATATGATGAAATTGTAATGATATATAGACTAATTCTATAAGTCTATGTGAGAGTGAGAGATGACGAGAAATGAGAGAAGTTAAGGATGGAGATGGACCTTGTTTATGTATGATTGTGACATGCTTAAGATATGAATCCATATCTAGTACTCACACATCATATGGATACACAAACATATACTCTCTTATATGTGTGCCATAAAAATGTTTGATTCTAGCATTGTGTTTGAAGGTCTTTATTTGTCATTTTTAACATTTTGAAATTCCTCTTAATAACAACCCAAGAGTATGGTCTATTGTCAAGCAACAAAGTTATTGGGTTTGTATTAATGCAAAGATTCGAATATTAATGTGAAGCTCAAGTCCAAACAACTTGAATGCATGTTATGTATTTCTAAAAATAAAGAAAAAATCATCAAAAGAAAACAATGAATATTTTAACTTTATAAAGAATTGGAATAACAATATTTTGTTTAAATTTATTTTATGATGTACTTAGTTTACTCTTATTAAATGGAATGGAGTTACATTTGCAACTTTTCATCATGGAAGGGTTGGATGAAGATATACCCTTCAACTCGAAATTAAAATTAGTACTCAAATTTGGTCATTGAATACATATTTCATTAAATGTAAAATAAAACAATGGATCTATAATTTAGACATTAGTGAAATTAGATTTTTAAAAAAGAGAATAAAAAATTAACCAATGTTTATTATAATCTCCATATATAGTTGAAACAAATATATGTTTATTATAATCTCTATGTATAAAGTTGAAATAAATATTCTATTAAAACATGGATTTTTTACATATTTTTTAATATTATTATTTATATTTTTAACATATTTTTTAATATTATTATTTATATTTCCATACGAAGTTAAGTTCATCCAAAGTTTCCTAATAAATAATAGTTTGAGATAAAAAAAAATTAACCTATAAAAGTATTTTAGTTTATTTACTTTCAAAATAATTATAAACACTTGATTCATAAATTATGCATTGCATCATGGAAATTGTATATTATTAGTTTATGGGGACTATACTTTTCATTCAATAGAAAAACTTAGTTGACTCTATATTAGTTTAGGTTGCATTCTTTCTATTTATACAAAGTTTTATAATAAAGTAATACAAAAATTATATATATTAATTATAATAATCTGAAAATATCAAAATATTTTTAGTATTTTTTTCTTTTGATAGAATGAACAACTAGGTTGAGTTTGTACTTATGTGATATGAGGTCGATTCTGATCGTTATTATTATAATTACACATTTTTTAAATAAAATGTCTTAACAATGCAATTCATCACCAACTTATCTACACCCCTTAAGAAATATTTTTAGCATTTTTTAAAATATAATAATATCATATTTTAATTGATACAAAGCTATATGGATGAGTCATAAATCCCTATCTGAGCCAAAAATAGAAAATAGAAAATTCTAAATAAATATTTAAATAAAATAAATAATTTAATTTTTTTGATAGTTGATTACCCAAACAATGGCGTACAAGGTATGGGATATATGGTCATTGAACAAGTACTAGGTATGGCATATATGGTCATCGAACAAGTACTAGGTAATCCAAAATTTTGGATGATGCAAGTTCGTTGGCAAGTTATGAGTGTATATGGCCATCAAGTTGTGCATCCTTGATTTGAATTAACTTTGCCCCGTACTCCAATTTCTGCCTCCTCGTTATTTAGTATTTTGTCTATTATTTGTAATGATAATTCTTAAAGATTTACACTAGGTAATGGATTTATTGTAGGTTTCGGTTGAATGTAGGTTGATCCTGTACTGCTTTCTTTAATTTATGTGTCTGAATTTTTCCATGACAAGAAATTTTAGTTTTTTTGAATGGTAATTTGCTTTATGGTGAATTTTGTAGGTTTTCTATTAATATTTTTGACGTATTGAAGTTTAATGTGTTTTTAGGGTATAAATTACTTAGTTTAATGAAGGCCTTCTAAATAATATTTTCTAATGTTTTATTTTATGAAATTTAAAAAGTTTTGACCCGTGAATGTGTTTGAAATTTTTTCCTCAAAAAATTGTTTAGGGTTGTATGATTAGTTTGCATGTAATTTGGGAGGAATAAGTTCAAATAGAAAGTGTGTTTGTTGTGAGAAGCTTTGGAAAATCACTAGGGTTTGTATGATTAGTTTACAAATTTTTCCTCTAAAAATTGTTGGATGTTGTATGATTAGTTTACATGCAATTTGGGAGGAACATATTCAAATAGAAGGTGTGTTTGTTGTGAGAAGCTTTGGCCTTATATTGTTGCAAATGAATTTGATAAATGTGTGTTAAATAATATTTGCCACTACTTTTTATTATGTGAAATTTAAGAAGTTTGGGTTCATGAATGGGCTCTATAAAATTTTCCTTTGAAAATCACTAGGGGTTGTATGATTAGTTTACATGCAATTTGGGAGGAATAGGTTTAAATAGAAAGTGTGTTTTTTCTAAGAGGCTTTGTTGTTGTACTTTTGCAAATGCATTTAAGAAATATGTTCTTGAAAATCATTTCTAAAATCTTTGATCTTTCACTTCTTGTAGAGGTGTAGAGAAAAAAACAAAACAAATTGTAATGTTGTTATAAACAAAACATGTTTGAATAAAAACCACATCCAAATTTATTAGAGATAGGCTTCAATACCATAATGTAACGTCCCCAACCATTAACCCCACTATCGGGCAACGCTACTATGCGGAAACATTCACATACTTATACATATAACATGCATATTAAATCAAACCTTTAAAATCAAGCAAGAAATTAAGGTAAAAGGGGGGGGAATTTCATGCATGTCCAATCAGGATGGAAGTCAGATCTGAGTCTTCCTGTTCATGTCCAATTTGGATGCACCATGCCATATCTTGCCCACCAGACATGAACTGCATTGGGCCATCAGATCAGAGAGGACATCTACAGTGTCGGAAAATTAAAACTTTAAAAGGAATCGAGTACTCGAAGAAAAAAGGGGAAATCGTCGCAGCGCCTCTCAGATTTGAGGTGAGGGTTTTGTCTGCTAATCGTTTTGCAATCCGTCGACCCACCAACCCGCCAATGTTGTGCTTCAAACAGGTTTTGCAAACCGTGAGATGTTTCTAGAGAGAAATAAGCTGCAAAGAGTGACACGTTTGTGATGACATGCAACTTGCAACAAGAGTGCATGTAGTGCAACATAACAGTAGGAAGTTGCAGCATAACAACATGAAGTCCAAGGAGGCATCCTCTCGTCCAATTTCCAATGCGACAATGGAAATTTAGCTTAAAACACCAAATTTAGTATAAAAAACATCAGTGGAAAGGCTTGAAAATAATTAATTGAAATCGTCCAAAACATAATTGACATTGGGACATATTTTTTTTTTAAATAATCATGATAAAAGTTTAAAAGGAATGGTGTTTTGGTCATAGATGGCATGGTCTAAAGTAAAAGGTAAAACTTAATTTAAAGAAAATTGTTATAAATAAAATCACAAATGACTTTGAATCTAAGTCTAGTTAAAGCCGAAATAAGTCAAGAGATATGTCGATTAAAGGAGTCAAAAGTCCAAGTCAAGTTGAGTAAAGACAAAAAGTTTTTATTGAGTCTAATGAATCCAATATGTAATGGAGATATTTTTCAAGTTGATATAAGGAGTCTAGTCAGATCAAGGTTATTGTAATTAAGTTGTAAGTAAGAAAATGATATAATGATGTTATTGATATGTAATTTGTTGTATGAAGAAGGGTGTATGATTGGTGTTATCGGACACCCTAACAAATTATGGTAAGTTATGTAATAAGTTGAAGTTAGAGTGAATCAAGGTTTAAGGAATTTAAAGTCATTTAGATTGTCAATGTCCAAGGTAAAGTCACGTAAAAACATGACATTAGATCATCAATTAAGTTTTCCAATCTAGTGTCACAGGTGTCTTGTTTGATGGAGACATCTCTCCTACAAGAAACAATTTTATGTAGGTTTTGCAAAGGAAGATTTAGATGAAGAAAATGATTGATGATGAAAGAAGAGGAAAAAAAGAAGAAGATGATGTTGAATCCATGAAAAAGAAGATGACTGCAAGCACGAACAAAATTAAAAGAGAAAAGGTGGGAATTTGGTGAAAAGAAGAAGCCCTACAAGTAATGAATCTTGAAAAGTGAAGACCGAGGAACATATAGAAGCTCAGAGAGGAGGTACAAGGTGAATAAGGAGCATAATACCAAAATATCGAGTTCAAAGGAAGAGAGAGCCTAGGTGATGCATCTAGCAAGGTGAGAAAGATTTGCTGAGGAAGACAATGCGCACATTGAGGCTCAGAGGAAGTTACAAGAGATTGAACATGGATAGCAAAATGAAGGGCTTAGTAGAAGGAAAATGTCATAGAAAGGTGAAAGAAGAACACTAGAATTCGTGACAAAGAAAGTTGAAGCAGATAGATGCTTGGACATGAATAAAAGAAGCAAAATAATGAGGCAGTAGAATAGACGCGCAGAAAAAAGGGAAAAACAAAAGAAGAAAGAATGAAGCACTGGAAGAAAATTGCAAGACACAAAGAAAAAGCAAGAAGTAAGGAAGAAAAGAAAGGTAAATAATAAATAGTACTATGTGTTGATGTAAATGCAATAAATCCATGAAAGAGACATCCCTAAGCAGTTTAATGGTCCTTGAACAATGCTTGAAAAAGGTCTTGGTCTTATGTTTGTATAAAGGCTAGATTAGCTTGAGTTAAAATTTTGAAACTGTATGTACCTAATGTAAGCTTGATGAGGCATGTATTCCCCAAAATTTGTTACGTTGAATGGTTCATGGTAAACAAACAATTTTTTATGAGAGAGAACTTGCTAAAGGAAATGAAGAGTGGAAATACAAGAGGAGAAGCTCGACTGTGGGAAGAATCGTTGATTTGAGGAAGTCCACGACTGGTAGAAGATTTGAGGCAGCTAGATAAATTTCAAGTCATGAAAAGGGACTTGCGTAGTTGATCATAAAAGGGAAATTGCATGTTATGAAAAAGGAACTTGTGTGGAGAAAACTGTGAAACAAAAGTTTGGAAGATGACAACTAAAGTTATCAGAAGAGTGGGTCAGAGGAGAAAATCTACTAGCATTGATGAACTCATGGATATGATCCCATGAATAAGTGTTTTGTTCCTTGGTAGTCTAATGCAGGTGCATTGAGAGTATGGTTACATGTAAGCCAAAGAAAACTCAATATGATGACAGAAGATGATGTTGGGGGAGTAAAAGGTACATGCATTAAGACGTGTGATGGAAGAATGGTTAATGAACCATGTATAACAAAAGGTTTCCTAGAGAACAAGAACATACAATGGTTAAAATCTGGCACTTGTTACCAGGTTTCATTATTTGGAAAATTTGGAAAGAAGGAACAGCAGAACCTTTCAAACAGTCACCTGGACCTCGAAAGAAGTCTGGACCACAATCCACTCCAATCTCAAGGAATCAATATCCTTGCATCCCTGGACGGTTCAAGATTTAAACTGCCCCCCAAATGAAAGTCTCATCCTTAGTGCCTGGAAGCTCAACCTCCATCCCACTATTTCTACTGCTATCAGTTGTAAGCTTAGCCCCACCCATTGGGAAGCTCCACCTACAGGGTACCACAAACTGAATTTCGACGGGGCCTCTAGAGGGAATCCGAGACCTGCAGGATACAAAGCTTTCATTCGAAACAACAAAGGGGAAATCCTCCACATAATTGCAGGGAATCTTGGGCACAACACAAACAACACAATAGAAGTATGGGGACTCCTTTCTGGTCTACAAGAATTCACAGAACAAGAGATTTTCCCCATCATCATCGAGGGTGACTCACAACTTGTCTTAAATCTCTTCTCCCATCTCCTTAATGGGGCTGACCCAGAGAAAATTTCTCTGAGCTGGAGACTTATGAATGGACTTCTCAGAATCAAATCCACGCTCCAACCCCATTGGATAATCCATCCTTCCCATGTTCGAAGGACGAAAAATCAAGTAGCTGACATGCTGGCAAACATCGGAGTCGATCTGGAGGAGGGAGTCTTCGCGTGTACCCCCACTTCTAATCCCTCCCATCCTAGGGTTATTGTGTGCAGAAACATGGAAAACACCAAGGATCGGCCCCCAGATGGGGTGTTTCCGAGTTCAACAAGCGACCAAGCCACGGGGAGGCCACCTGGCCAGGAGGCCAACCACCTGGTGCCTGATCGGTCCCATCCCACCCTTTCCATCACTTCATGGACATAATCTTGTTGCTGCCACCTTGCAATCCTCTGATGAGAACCTTCACTCACACGAGTTGGAAGTTCTAGAGAATGGGTGACTTCATTGCGTTTCACGCGACACTTCCTTGGTCACTTCCACTCCTCCTCACAGGCATTCCTAAAGCCGCTCCCGAGCACTCTGGCCACTATTCGCCTCCTCTCTGGTGCAATCTCCATTTGGCTCACAACAATGCTAGCTCGGGCCTCACTTATCTAGGTCAATTGATCCTCTGTGTGCTCTCTCCAAGACCGCCGTTGGTTTCTGACATGCCATGCCCTAGTGGCAAGGTCAAATGGGGGGCCGCCTGGCATGAGGCCAGGGGGAGGAAACCACCCACCCCTAACCATCCTCCTGAGGCTGAACTTCTCCTAGTTAGGGCTCCTGTTGATGAGCCCTTCCTCGTTCATCCTCCTGAGGCCGACCTTCATAATGTCATGGTTCTTATCGAAGCGACTGCTCCTGTTCATCCTCCTGCAACTGATCTCTTCCCTGCCCTGGCCCCAGTCGCGACACCCTTCCCTATTCAACCACTACTTGAGACCACCACTGAGATTTCCCCCCTCTCGAATCCATACGGTTGTAGGGTCGAGTGGTTCGACACCTTTGACAACTCGTTGGGCTACGCGCCTCCTCCCTCCTCCCCTCCTTGACGTCCTCCTTCTCCTCCTTCTCCCTCTCACCATCCCCCAACACCTTTGTCCCCGACCTCTCTCCCTCCTCCTCCTCGGCTTCCCTGCTCTCACCCCTCCTTGGCGACAGAGGCCAGACTCGCGTAGCGGACATGGACACCTTGAGAAACCTTCAAAGGGACCTGAGTGACATAAAAAGGGCCTGAGGGAGCTCAAGTCAATCACGCTTGATATGCCACACAAAGACGTCGATTGTTGGAGCCGGGTTGACAAGCTGATGGCCTTCCTCCAGGACCTCCGTCAAGCAATAAAAGACCGCGACAAGGGCAAGTCTCAGGTGCGACAAGTCTACACCGGGCCTAGGCTCGAACCTGGTTTCTAATTTTCTTTTGTTCCATGCTTAAGTCATTCTTTGTCTGCAGGCAACCATGGAAGGTTGGCCTGAGTTTTTTCTCATTTTGTTTACTTCTGACAAGTAGCATCTGCCATGCGTGGCATCGACATGGCATGATATATTTTTTGAACAATCGACAGCGGTGGTTTCCCGGAAGGGCACCACTGCCACTTATGATTAGGAACATCACTATTTTTTGGTCCTAAGGGCATCGGTGGTTTCCCAGAAGGGAACCACTGCCAAGTATGAATAGGAGCAACAAACATCTGTAACTTTTTCAGTATTCAATACAAACACTAACTTACAAAAGAAAACAAGAAGATACAACGGTTGGCGACCCATGTACTTTGGTGGATGGTAATCTTTTTATATGGATATCAACAATGTTTTTGTTTGCAAGTACAAGAATATGAACGAGGATGAAGAACGAAGAAGGCTAAAGATTGCAAAAGATAGAGAGCAGTGCAGTGAAAGAGCATAGAAGATGAAGACAAATGTGAAATGTCCAAGTGAAGAAAAATAAATGGATCACAAGTATTCGTGAAGGGAGAGTATGAAGGAATAATTCTTACTTGTGATTATGAATAATGTCTAAATAATATGATGAAATTGTAATGAGAGATGATGAGAAATGAGAGAAGTTAAGGATGGAGATGGACCTTGTTTATGTATGATTGTGACATGCTTAAGATATGAATCCATAGCTAGTACTCACATATCATATGGATACAAAAACATATACTCTCTTATATGCGTGCCATAAAAATGTTTGATTCTACCATTGTGTTTGAAGGTCTTTATTTGTAATTTTTAACATTTTGAAATTCCTCTAAATAACAACCCAAGAGTATGGTCTATTGTCAAGCAACAAAGTTATTGGGTTTGTATTAATGCAAAGATTCGAATATTAATGTGAAGCTCAAGTCCAAACCCCATGAATGCATGTTAAGTATTTCTAAAAATAAAGAAAAAATCATCAAAAGAAAACAATCAATAATTTAGCTTTGTAAAGAATTGGAATAACAATATTTTGTTTAAATTTATTTTATGATGTACTTAGTTTAGTCTTATTAAATAGAGTAGAGTTACATTTGCAACTTTTCATCATGAAAGGGTTGGATGAAGATATACCCTTCAACTCGAAATTAAAATTAGCACTCAAATTTGGTCATTGAATACATATTTCATTAAATGTGAAATAAAACAATGGATCTATAATTTAGACATTAGTGAAATTAGATTTTTCAAAAAGAGAATAAAAAATTAACCAATGTTTATTATAATCTCTCCACATATATATATATATATATTTGAAATAAATATATGTTTATTATAATCTCTATGTATAAAGTTGAAATAAATATTCTATTAAAACATGGATTTTTTACATATTTTTTAATATTATTATTTATATTTTTTACATATTATTTTTTATATTTTTTACATATTTTTTAATATTATTATTTATATTTCCATACGAAGTTAAGTTCATCCAAAGTTTCCTAATAAATAATAGTTTGTGATAAAAAAATTTAACCTATAAAAGTATTTTAGTTTATTTACTTTCAAAATAATTATAAACACTTGATTCATAAATTATGCATTGCATCATGGAAATTGTATATTATTAGTTTATGGGGACTATACTTTTCATTCAATAGAAAAACTTAGTTGACTCTATATTTGTTTAGGTTGCATTCTTTCGATTTATACAAAGTTTTATAATAAAGTAATACAAAAATAATATATATTAATTATAATAATTTGAAAATATCAAAATATTTTTAGTATTTTTTTTCTTTTGATAGAATGAACAACTAGGTTGAGTTTGTACTTATGTGATATGAGGTCGATTTCGATCGTTATTATTATAATTACACATTTCTTAAACAAAATGTCTTAACAATGTAATTCATCACCAACTTATTTACACCCCTTAAGAAATATTTTTAGCATTTTTTAAAATATAATAATATCATATTTTAATTGATACAAAGCTATATGGATGAGTCATAATTACACATTCCTTAAACAAAATGTCTTAACAATGCAATTCATCACCAACGTATTTACATCCCTTAAGAAATATTTTTAGCATTTTTTAAAATATAATAATATCATATTTTAATTGATACAAAGCTATATGGATGAGTCATAAATCCCTACCTGAGCCAAAAATAGAAAATAAAAAATTCTAAATAAATATTTAAATAAAATAAATAATTTATTTTTTTTGACAGTTGATTACCCAAACACTGGCGTACAAGGTATGGCATATATGGTCATCGAACAAGTACTAGGTAATCCAAAATTTTGGATGATGCAAGTTCGCTGGCATGGTATGAGTGTATATGGCCATCAAGTTGTGCATCTTTGATTTGAATTAACTTTGCCCCGTACTCCAATTTCTGCCTCCTTATTTAGTATTTTGTCTATTATTTGTAATGATAATTCTTAAAGATTTACACTAGGTAATGGATTTATTGTAGGTTTCGGTTGAATGTAGGTTGATCCTGTACTGCTTTCTTTAATTTATGTGTCTGAATTTTTCCATGACAAGAAATTTTAGTTTTTTTGAATGGTAATTTGCTTTATGGTGAATTTTGTAGGTTTTTTATTAATATTTTTGACGTATTGAAGTTCAATGTGTTTTTAAGGTATAAATTACTTAGTTTAATGAAGGCTTTCTAAATAATATTTTCTAATTTTTTATTTTATGAAATTTAAAAAGTTTTGACCCGTGAATGTGTTTGAAATTTTTTCCTCCAAAAATTGTTTAGGGTTGTATGATTAGTTTGCATGTAATTTGGGAGGAATAAGTTCAAATAGAAAGTGTGTTTGTTGTGAGAAGCTTTGGAAAATCACTAGGGTTTGTATGATTAGTTTACAAATTTTTCCCTTAAAAATTGTTGGATGTTGTATGATTAGTTTACATGCAATTTGGGAGGAACATATTCAAATAGAAGGTGTGTTTGTTGTGAGAAGCTTTGGCCTTATATTGTTGCAAATGAATTTGATAAATATGTGTTAAATAATATTTGCCACTACTTTTTATTATGTGAAATTTAAGAAGTTTGGGTTCATGAATGGGCTCTATAAAATATTCCTTTGAAAATCAGTAGGGGTTGTATGATTAGTTTACATGTAATTTGGGAGGAATAGGTTTAAATAGAAAGTGCGTTTTTTCTAAGAGGCTTTGTTGTTGTACTGTTGCAAATGCATTTAAGAAATATATTCTTGAAAATCGTTTCTAAAATCTTTGATCTTTCACTTCTTGTAGAGGTGTAGAGAAAAAAACAAAACAAATTGTAATGTTGTTATAAACAAAACATGTTTGAATAAAAACCACATCCAAATATATTAGAGATAGGCTTCAATACCATATTGTAACATCCCCAACCATCAACCCCACTATCGGGCAACGCTACTACGCGAAAACATTCACATACTTATATATATAACATGCATATTAAATCAAATTAACTCCTTTAACCAAACAATACACAATAATCACAGGATTACTGCTAACATTAAAGAATAATGGAATTAACAATAAATATCATTGCAACGGAATACATGATAATATTACAAGCATCACAGACATGCATTTTAGTTGAAATTAAAATACATAATAATACTTATCTTAGAAACTGTAGTAACTCCAGAACCTATGAGTTACAAGTCTATCGATCTCCACTCTTTTGCATAGTGTTTTACTCCAAATTTATTAAAAAGTTAAGGTTCATACTTTAAAAAAATTCCACACTAAATTCCCAAGGTAATTTTCATGTACATTTATTCAAGTCCTAAAATTTTATTTTTGGTAACGTTTGATGCCATTTACACTTTGAATTTATCGAAAATTAATTTCACTTATTTTACACTGAGGTGGAAGAATTTAATTGAAGATATGCTATTAGCAACATGGATTGGTATATACACTAAATATTTGTTTGCAAAAACAAAATTAAAAATTGATTTTAAAATTACACTAATCTAATAATTATGCTAATCTAATAATTATATTAAGTTATATAATTCCCCCCCTTAATTTCAATGGCTAGTTCTTCCATTTTGTTTTAAAAAACGTTGTGTTTTACCAGTTTTGAAACAAAGTTTGTATGCTTTGAAATGCTTTGTATGCTTTGAAACTTTGTATGCTTTGAAATTAGAAGTTTTGAAACAAAGTTTGTATGCTTTGAAACAACCCGCTATGATGGCTCTTAAACAATGTTTCAATTCTAATTAGAAAAAAAAAATATTGTAAGTCATTATTAAAAGTCAAATACTTATTAAAAATAACGCGGGTCTTTCATAGTTGGTGAAATAAGACAATGCAATGTTTTTTTAACATGTTTAAAAGGTGTTATATTTTTTACATGAGAAGTTCCTTTTGAAACCATAACCATGTGAGTTTTGTGTAAAGTTTTTCGTCACATGATAAATATGGCATCACTAATTTGAGAAATATGTAATATTTTTTTCTTTGAAAATAAATATTAAAATTCTTCAAACAAAAGAAGTTATTATTGCATTGTAAAATAGACTTGTTAATTGTGTTGGCTAGCAGTAAGAAGATGACTTGCTCTTGCCCATATTTTTATTTATAACATCGAAAAAAGTTATAAAATTAAATTGGAAAATTACAATGTTCCATACAACTTTTCATAATCGATCTATTGTCTACCAAACTTCTTCCGCCGGGCTTCCACATAGCCAATGTCATGTGTGTTCCTTTTCCCATTGACTATTCCAAGGACTCAAAAGATCTACTATTTTAGTGCATTTTTCGAAGATGGATAATTTGTATTTAACTCTGTAAATTTTGTTGGAGTAGGTATACGAATAGAAAATATTATACAAGCATCTAAATTATCAACATGTTTTCCAATAACATTGAAAATAAAATTTGTTAGAGAGTAGCTTCACCAACTAGAACACTAAATATGTTTTATATGATCGTTATAAGCCTTGGAATCAAGCCATGGATGATATAAAATTTGTTAGAGAGTAGCTTCACCTCTAGTTTTTTAGTTTATTGGTAGGTAAATGGTATAAAATTTGGATTATATATATATATATAGAGAGAGAGAGAGATTGATTATTTAGTATTTTTTTATTGGTAGGTAAAAACCTCTGTAACATCCATGTTTCCTCCAACTTGTAATTAATCTTTAATTATGATTACCATGCTATGACATGGACCAATGTAAATGTATTATTGTTTGAATTGCCAATAACTGATTGTGGGGGTTAAACCTTGAAGTATTGGCCATGATATCACTTGAGGAAAGAATGGGAAAACTATAAGAGAGGGTTCATTATGTCAAATGACCCCAAATTTCCCCTTGTTGGGAATGATAAACCCCCTCTAGATCCCAAGGAGAGGAATCAATTAATGAAGGAAGGAATGGAGGTTGAATACTCAACCACCCCCATGAATGGAAGTATGGTCTGATTGAAGAATGTCAGCCCAAAGTACCAAAGGGTCTGGCAGACCAAGATGACCCGAGTTTCCTTTTGATAGAAGGAACATGATAGGTCGAGAACCATCATGGGAAAATATATAGAGAAAATAGAGACAAGGCGAAGACACACAAAAGAGTAAGGGAAGAGCGTGTGAGGCTCTGCAAGGAGCGGGAGAGACACCAGAAGAGAACACATGCATAGAGGGGAACACACGACTAGGATATGCAGAAGAAAAGAGGAAGGTTGCGAGTTTGATGCTGGGGAAGCATCTAATAAACCTCGTAGGGATACTGTGAAAGAGAGAAGGTATTTGAGAAATGGTATAGTTCCCTAGTGATATCATGGCTTGGCACGGGGGTGGCCAAAGTGCTAAGAATGAATTCCTCTGAGCCTATGGTTGGGTGGAAAGGAGAACACCCACAGTCAGTTGGTTGGCTACAACTTGTAATAGATAAGTACTTCATTTACCCTGTGCACTTGAATTGAAATGCATGATCGAATGTTTGCGCCTGTGACTAAGATTTTTAGTGTTTGATTCGTAATGAAAATGCTTAATGTTCTTCTATAAATTGTTGCCTTCAAATGGTTATAAGATGACCAGTGTGGCCTCTGGGATGGTTGGTAAATCCTCAAGGTATTCTTCCCAGGGATCAACTTCACAGTACTAGAGTCGGGGTAGACTCTACGGGACTGCTATAGTCCTATTGATCTTTCGAAGGTGCCTTTCCCTATGTTAGAAACTAAGTTCTATGAGTGGAGGGTGCTCCCTTCAAACTAGTAGCCTAAGACACCACAGGCTCGTGCCCACGGCCTTAACCAAATCTTGTCTAAGGATAGAGATTACAACCCAAGATTCATTAGAGGATCCATATGACCAGGGTCTGGGAAATCTGTGCTAGTTCGAAAGGAGCTAGCTCTTATTGTCTTCGGAACTCCGGGAGCTCGAAGCTCTGGGATGTTAAAACTTCACAACCACCAAAACTCCCAAAGGTCGGAGTTGCGAAGTATTATAGAACATCGATCCTCGAATCCTTCAAGATCCTTCTCAGTCATCGATCTAGGGACTCCGTTGAGAACCCCTCTTAAACGTCCATCAACCAAGACATGTGTCCACGGATCGAGTATCTATGGAAAGGTTTTTCCTTTTGGTGAAAGGGTACATCGTCAGAGTGTCGAAGGTCATAGTCCATCTCAGTCATCCATCGTTAAGAAAGCATGTCGCTAGATCCTGTAATCCAGAGACTTGACACTCCGAGTGGAATCTGGAAACTACATGCCTAAACTACTGAACCAGAGTCATGAATTAATGAGAGTCATCGATCTTAAGGGAGTTCGGGACCACTTGTGATCGTTCGATCTAGATGGTGGTCAATTCAATGCTGACCTACACTGGGAGAAAATTGGAGACTACACGGCCGAACCCCCGAAGGCCGAAGTGACGAGGATCGTTGATTCGAGGATAGACTAGATCCCTCTCTGATCATCGGATCTACCCCATGGTCAATTCGACATTGACTACTTTGAGAGAAAGGATAAGTTTACATGGCCAAACCCTAGAAGGCCAAAGTCACGAAGCAATGGAGGTCGTAGATCTATGGATCTACGTGGACAGATCTCCACCGTGAGATTAGAGGGATGTTAGAGGGTCGTCTGTCTGGGGTGACGTGGCTCACTGACGTCACCTAGGGTGATGGGGACCCATGATTGAGGTGCCACGTGTCACCTGGATTCATGCGTCTCGCAGACCCTATAGGCCCATTAACATGAGACACGTGTCACCCACTGAAGGGGCCACGTCATCTCGGCCTTTCCATGTATCACACCTAGAACTCACCACTTGGTCCATTTGGCGAGAGGAGTATGCGAGACCCACCTGTATATGAATTTATATCTAGTACGTCACCACATGCGAGGGTGGACTGACACTACCCTCTTATCGAAGATAGATGGTTGTTCTTGAACCGACGTGGACACCTACGATCATGGACGATTATGGAGTCCCAACTAGCACGACATATATTTCCTTTCCCGAGTTCCACAATGGAAACTGCTCTCTAGTGGTGGAAGTTATGTCAACCGTTGATCCTACTGAATCTACAGATTGACGGACTAGGAGGATTGCGAAAGTTAAAACCGCACAGGCGTTAGTTCTTCCCCTGATCTCAACAATCTCTCTCCACCATAGATCTTACTGTGGGATGGGTAGAAACCCTCAAACAATGAAGTTACGAATTAACGTGAGCTGTATATTCATGGATCTATGTGGACAGATCTCGACCGTGAGATCTGAAGGATGTTAAAAGGTTGATTGTATGGGGTTGACGTGGCTTAGTGATGTCATCCAGGGTGACGTGGACCCACAGCTAAGGTTCCATGTGTCATTGGGACATGGATGTTTTACAAATCCCTTATGCCCATTAGAGTGTGACACATGTCACCTCGATGATGGCACGTGTCATCCCCGATCCTTGCTACGTGTTAGCCCCTCGTATGTGCCCACCTGGCCAAAGTAGTTGGTGAAGTGACCGAGATTCTGAGATTCTGGGACTTTGGGGCTCTGGAGGATTTGGGGTATAGTGTGGTAGGAATATCGAAGTGCCCAAAGACTGGAGCCATGTGGCAAGCTTACAAGAATTTAGGAATTCGGGACTCTGGGAGGTTGCATGTGTATACAAAAAAGGGGTGCTCAATGCCGAAGCACCGAACATTGAATTATCCTTAGGCATATACCTTAATGAGGAGGAAGATCCACCGCCAAATTTATTGGTGGATGGATCTCCACCATAGATACAGGAGCGATGGGAGCTCTGGGACTTCGGGGAATTCTGGATGATATGTATGAGATGGACCCATGTGGCCCTTGATTAATAACACCCAAAGAACTTCATAAGGGTATAACTTTCGATCTAGAACTCAGATTGGAACATGGCGACAGTGATTGGAAAGCTCGTGATGAGAAGAATTCCGGTGGAGAGCCTGGAGTTGGGATTGAGATAGTTAGGGAAAAACAAAATTATGATGCCCCATCCCTTAAAAGAGTACTTAGGGTTTGAGTGTCTTACAATCTCATACTTAATTTTTTGAAGAGTATTTGAGATATTATTCAAAATCATCTATTGCAAGTGATTATATTTTCATTTTCATTCTCACTTTCTTTTTCCTCTTGGCAATTCATAATGTTATAATTTGTAAAAACTATCTAGAGCACTAGACATTGTAATCTTTGTAAAGCTATTTGTTTTAGGGATAATGACTGTAGAAAAGACAACAGAGAAAGCAAATATTCCTTGATCTATGAAACCATATCACCATTGGATTTTCAATTAAGGTTCTAGTGAGGGGGAAGCATATTGGGCATAATATCCTTCCCACATAAAGATGTGATATTTGAGGAAAAATAGATGCATTCTGTGACTTTATGAAAGTGATTAAAGAACACTCTAATGGGAAACAAACATTGTCTTACTTATAGAAGAAAGGCCAATTTTACAAGGGATAGCTTGAGAATGGATTCATCAGAGGAAAATCATCCCACTATGCCCTAAACCCCACACCCAAATGGAAGGGAATGAGGGATGAAAAATAACAAACTAATTTTACCTATCTTATGAGATATATATGTGGGGAAACTAAACCAAAAAGGATAGAGAAGACACAATTAAATTAAAAATTAAACAACGACAATCACATATAGTACATAGAGATTGACCCTGAAACCCTTAACTAGGAAAACCAACAATGCTTGAATGACTCTCGTTCTTGTGTTGTCTTATTCATTCATCGAATAAAGAGTTACACAACTAACCTTGGTCTACACATAATATTGATTTATCATCCTACTCCCTTGCTTAATTACAATAACAACTCTACAACCATTCGACTTCCTCTTCATGACCAATGTGCTCTCATTAGACAGACAACACTCTTAGATAGTATTACACAATGCACCATTTATAGGCATCTTCTACATGTAAATACCTAATTCGTGGTGCCCAAAATATTTACAGTTTCATGAAGATGATTGACTGTGATCCTATGACTCTCGATATTCTATTGTTGGTTTCGACCACTAGTCAAATACCAATTGGATATGAATTGACCATCTATTCTACCATATTTCAACCTCCATTCAGTTAACATGTCGACCTCTATTTAGATAACATGTCGACCATCAAATTGAATTAACCATTCATTTGATCAATCACCTAGTCAATCATCCTTAAATAGCCAGTCGGTTGACTGAGTTTCCACTGCAAAGAATATAACATCCCAACATTCTCCCACTTGTTGTATTCTTTTTAGAATCATGAGAAACTCAAATTTTATTCACTAACTCGGGGCAACAATTCCCATTGCATCTCTACACCAAGAGAAATTCTTAGCAGTCATAAACATGGTCAAAGAGTTTGCAATGTTTTTCAAAGTGTCTACCTTCTCTAGCAACACCTTCTTGTTTTTCCACCATATCTCTCAAGAAATGGCATTGTGCATCAATATGATTCATATTGGAATGGTAAGATGGGTTCTTTTCCAAGAAAATTGCACTCTGATTGTCGCAATTTATCCTCGTAGCTTGTTGTTGAAACCCAATCACTGAACACAATCTATGCAACCAAATTGCTTCCTTGTTTGCATGGATGGATACCATGTATTCAACTTCTATTGTTCACAAGTCTACTACCACCTATCTCTTACTCATCCAATGGATTGATACATCAAACATTCTAAACACATATCTGTTGGTCCACCTTCTTCAATCAAGATCTCCAACCTAATCGACATTGAAAAAACCACGTACATTTACTTCCCTATCATTTTTAGGTTTCCCTTGGTAATAGATTACATACTCTGTTGTGCCACGCAAGTACCTAAATACTCTCTTGATAGTAGTCTAGTGCTCTTTCCAAGGTGTCGAGATGTACTTGCTCAATACTCCCACTCATTGGGAAATATCTAGTCAAGTGCAGACCATTGCATACATCATATTACCAAAATCACTAGCATAGGGAACATGTGCCATGCCCTCTATTTATTCCCATGTCTTTCGACATTGTTAAGTATTTAGTCTTACCCCTATAGGAATAGGTACATTGATCGATTTTTTGTAATTTCCCCCACCTCTTAAAGAGGTGATGAGGAGACTCAGTGACCTAGGCACCACCACTAGGTCATAGTCTCACACTGAGGGGGGAAGTCAACAAGGCTAAAGTTATATTTTTAAGTTGACTTAAGAAAGGAAAGGGATAAATAAGTAAAAGATAACTCAACAGAGGAATAAAAGATTAACCCTAGGAGTTAACCTAACTCAACAGAGAATTAGAAGAAAAAGTATAAGTAAGAGGATGGGGTGCACCTATTAGTCATTTTGGTTTTGGTAGTGTTTGCTATTTCTCTTGAGCATTCAGTTTGGGGGTTTTGCTGTACAAACCCTTGTGAGAAACTTAGTGGTGAAATATCCACTCACCTTGTTCCACAACTTGGTCTCGGGGATGAAAGACTCCTCCACACCATTCTATTCTCAACCCATCTCCATCTAGCGCTTCAGAAGTTAGGAGACCGTACTGTTCTTGTGATTCCAGCAAGGGTGCACCATCATCTAGAGGGAGGTTCGATTCAGCTTATCCAGAGGGCCTGGGGCCATTCCGACACTTGGGTTTTGTTTGCAGGGGAAAGACCATCAGTTTGAGGGATTTCCTAGAGGGTTATCATCATTGTATATTTGTTTGCAAAGTGGGATGTCTTGGAGGCAAAGGGGGGCGTCCTGTGATTCAGAAAAAATCAGATCTAGAAGGCTACACTCAGGATCTGAGTCTGAAACTTCTCCCACATGATTCTCATAGCCTGGTCTATATTCTTGGAGAGTTTCACGTCATTTGGAGGTGTATTTCTTCAGGGACGAGTTGCCTAGGGTTTCAACTATTCAGGAGGGCGCAACTCCCTTGGAAGATTCATCAGTTGGAGAGGTTGGCCTTGGATGTTGGGCTTGAAACTTTAGGAGGAGGTTCCCACTGCCCTAATCTATTATCTGACCGAGTTTGGGCTCATTTGGAGCATTCTTCCATCAGGGCCGAATTATTGAGGGCTTCAGTCTTCACTTGGAGCGTGGCACTCTTCAACTGGAGGGTTTGGCATTCAGATCTTCTTGGTATTGGTCTTCATTACTTATCCATCCTTTTGAGGCTTCTTTTGTATTGGCGGGAGAATTTTGTAGCAGCTCGTATCTATTGTTTGTACGACCATCTAAGGTTTATGCCAGATCGACCATCTTTGTATTGATCCTGCATTGCTCATAATAAAAAGGTCATATCTTTGCTTGTGCTTATATATCTTGAATGTATTGTGATCTTCATGTGTTGGATGAATCTTGTATGCACTTAATAACTCAATAAACACCTGCACATCAACAAATCAGTGGTAGTTAGTGATTCCAAGCAAAAAAATTTGGCTTGGGATCATTACAGTGGTATCAGAGCTTCGATCCTCCAAACCTGTGGAGGAATCGACGCATGCAAAGGTACAATGGAATTATTATGGGTCGAAGGAAGAAAAAAAATAGTGAAATAGAGGCAGAAATAGAAGGGTTAGGGGATGACCATGAGCCTCAGGGCTTGGCTTTCTTAGTAGCCGAATTTGGTAAGTTCTAGCAAAACATGAACCGCACAAAAAGCACATTGGTCCAACACTTGGATGAGTATTAGGAAACCAACAGAAGGGGACAAGTCAAAATTTCTGAAACCTTGAAAAAGGTTGATGAGAATATGCAAAAGATGAACGAGAACCAATCTCGGATAACTGACCTTCTGATGCAAGTAACCCATCGAGGAAAGGATCCTGATACGTATGGGAATAAGGAGGTTGGTGGTTCTAGTTGAACCCATGAGGAAATTAGATATAACCCGGAGAA
Source organism: Picea sitchensis (assembly GCA_010110895.2). NCBI lineage: Eukaryota > Viridiplantae > Streptophyta > Pinopsida > Pinales > Pinaceae > Picea > Picea sitchensis. The sequence goes on from SNQJ01S0003607.1 coordinate 106,783, forward strand.
AACACCGGGATCCGAAGGAAGTCTGGGAGGTGGCACGTCCCATGGGAAGATGAGTAGCAGGGTAAATCCTAGGCCAAACATGCCAGTGTTCACAGATGAACAACTAGGCCGACACTTGGGTAGAAGAGCTAACCCCAGACCGTACATGCCCACATTCACAGATGAGCAAGGGCAACATGAACATGTCGAAGACTTTGTGGAACAATTGGCCAGTAGTACCAAGGAATACTACAACTTGGATATGGGAGTTCAAAGAAAGATGTACCTAGACCAGTATTTCCAACTCAGGTTCAAAAATCAGCATAGGACGAACCATAGGGGTAGTTTTGATGTTGAACGAAGGGCAAGAAAGATAGAGATTCCATACTTTGATGATACGGCCAAGATGACATCACAATCGTGGGTGCAGAAGCTAGATACTTACCTGCAGCTTAGCCCCATGAGAGAGATGGAGGCCATCAAGTTTGCCATTGTGTACTTGGATGGCAAGGCCCACGACTGGTGGTATCATGGGCTCACCACATTTGGCCACAACCAGATTGTATCCTATACATAATTCACTCAGAGGCTCATTGATAGGTTTGATCAAGGAGATCCTGAGTTACATTTCCGGGATCTCACCCAACTCAAGCAATCAGGTACGACTGAGGCATACATTGATGAATTCCAGAGGTTGGTAGTGATGGTGCAAGATATGTTCCTGACCAGGCTCATGATGTTTTTCACAGAAGGGTTGATGGAACCCTTGAAGGGTTGGGTAAAGGCCTTCAAGCCTACCAACCTACAGGAGGCCATTTGGAAGACAAGGGATTTGGGTCCAGCTGCTAAACCAAAATTCATACCTAGACCTCCTCTTAACAATGGTGGAAGAGATCAAAGGCCTCCAATAAACTAGGGAAGATGTGACCCTAAGGGTTATGATAGGGGTCGTGGCAGAATATATGATAACACCAGGAGAGAACTGAGAAGGAAGCAACTCTGCTTCACATGCAAGGAACCATGGAATCCCTCACACAAGTGCATGGGACGTGGACAGGTGCATTACATTGAGGTCACTTTAGATAACAAAGAAGAAGATGAGATTGGACAGATATAGAACATGGAGGCAGAAACCACTGAGGTAGCAGAGGAGGAACAAATCACAGGGCAGGATAGTATGGCCACCTTGGCATCTATCAGTGGAGTGCCCAAGTATAACACCTTCCAAATGAGGGGGGTCTTGCAGGGTCAGAGAGTCTCGGTCTTGATTGATGGAGGAGCTTCCCACAACTTCATTGATGCGAGATTGCTGAAGAGGAGGCATATACCCACAGTAGAATTTGAAGGATTCAAAGTGGAGGTCGCAGGAGGAAGCACCATGCCCTGTGACAGATATATTCCGGGCCTAAATATTACCTTGGGAAGGCATGAGTTGACACAGGACGTCTATGTCATGGACCTTCCAGATACCAACATCATCCTAGGAGTTCAATGGCTCAGCACATTGGGGCCTATCACCACCAACTACAAAACAATGGAAATGTCATTCACAGAGGAGGGTGGAGGAAAGGTAGTGCTTCGGGGCATGACAGGGAATGTTGCAAAGGTAGTCATGGCCAAGAGGATGGAAGCCATCTTTTGGAGGGATGAAATAGTATATGCAGCCGAATGCAGGATTGTGACATGTGTGGATGAACAGGGAAAGGTTCATTACACTCCAGAAATCAAGGAAATCCTTCAAAAACACCACAAGGTGTTTGGGCCTATTCCTCCGGGGGTTCCACTGGATAGAGGATTTGAGCACATTATTGAGCTAGAGGAAGGGGCCAAACTAGTGATCACCACACCATACAGACATCCCAAGAAGTACAAAGATGAGATAGAAAAGGCCATCAAGGAACTTCTGGACATGGGACACATCAGACCCAGTAGTAGTCCTTTTGCTTCTTCAGTAGTGTTGGTGAAGAAGAAGGATGACACTATGAGGATGTGCATTGACTTCAGGGCCTTAAATAAAAATACCATCAAAAATAGGTACCCAATACCAAGGATTGATGAGTTGTTGGACGAATTGCATGGGGCTGTCTACTTCACTAAGATTGACCTTCGTTCTGGCTATCATCAAATCAAGATGAGGGAGGAAGACATCTCAAAAACAACTTTTAGATGTCACTACGTTCATTATGAGTTTTTGGTGATGCCCTTTGGGTTAACCAATGCCCCTGCTACGTTCCAGTCATGTATGAACCATGTATTCAACAAGCAGCTAAGGAAGCACCTGTTGGTATTCTTTGATGACTTGCTTATCTACAACAAGACATGGGAGGAGCATCTTAGGCATTTGGACCAGATTTTTTCAATTATGGAGGAACAATCGCTATATGCTAGGGAGTCCAAATGTGAGTTTGGAATGATGGAGGTCCTTTATATAGGACACATTATCGGAGCAAAAGGGGTATAGGTACATCAGGAGAAAATCGAAGCCATCATGGAATGACCCACTTCTAAGACACTCACATAATTGAGAGGATTTCTGGGAATGTGCACATATTATAGGAAGTTTTTCAAGGGGTTCTCTCAATTGTGCGCACCCTTGATTGATTTGACTAAGAAGGGAGCATTCAAGTGGGACGAGGAGGCTCAAAAAATGATGGACAAGATGAAGAAGGTGATGAGTACGTGCGCAGTCTTAGCCCTTCCAGATTCCAGTCTCCCATTTACCTTGGAGTGTGATGCATCCGGGGAAGGAATAGGGGTCGTACTAATGCAGAAGAGGCACCCTCTTGCCTACAAGAGCCGGAAACTCTGGGGTCCTGAGCTACTCTACAACATTTATGACAAAGAAATGCTGGCTATCATGCATGCACTGGCCAAATTCTGGAAATACTTGGTAGGCGCTCGGTTCGTTGTTAAGTCAGATCATAACAGTCTCAAATACTTATTGGAACATAAGGACTTGAACGAGATGCAACAAAAAGGGGTAAGCAGAATACAGGCCTATGAATTTGACATTGAATTTGTCAAAGGGAAGAATAATGTGGTGGCTGATGCCTTATCCAAGAGGCCATCCATCCTTTCCATAATAGGGATAACAATTGATTGGAAAGACCAGTGAGTGATGGAGTATGCAGAGGATCAGTTTGCATGCCAACTACTGGACAGACAGGTACAAGATCAAGATTTCAAGGTTATTAATGACCTCATCTACTACAAAGACTGGATCTTTTTGGTTTCTGGATCGACCTTCAAGGCCAAGGTATTGCAGGCATGCCTTGACTCACCAATGACGGGACATCAGGGAATCAACAAGACATACATGCAGGTGAGAGAAAGATTCTCTTGGAAAGGGCTCAAGGATGATGTGATTAGGCATGTCAAAGAGTGTACGACATGTCAGGCAAACAAGGATGAGCACACGTACCCAAGAGGGATTTTTCAATCCTTGCCCATTCCAGAGCACAAATGGGAAATCATATCAATGGATTTCATCACTGGGATACCAAAGACACAAGGGAAGGACTACATATTTGTAGTGGTGGACAGGTTAACAAAGTTTGCACACTTCTTTGCCATAGCTACCAACTTCAGTGCAACACAGGTGGTTGAACTGTTTTTCAGGGAGATTTTCAGGTTGCACAGCCTACCCAAGACCATTGTCAGTGATAGGGATAACAGGTTTATGAGTACTTTCTGGCAGGAGTTATTCAGGTTGGTTGGTACGGCCTTGACCCCTAGCACCAACTATCACCCTCAGACAAAGATAGTCAACAAGTGGGTGGAGGGCTATCTCAGAAACTATGTGGCAGGGCAATAGAAGGCATGGGTCAAATGGTTGCATTTGGGAGAATATTTCTACAACACCACCCAACATATGTCCATTGGCATGTCACCATTCAAAGATTTGTACAGCTATGATCCCTTATCATTTGTAGAGATTTCATTCAGTGACAGCAGGGCACCAATGGTATAGGATTGGATACAGCAGAGCCAAGACATTCTCAGGGAATTGAAGGATCATCTATAGAGGGCACAAAACTAGCAAAAGGTCCAAGCAAACAAGCACAGAGTTGACCGAACTTTTGAGGTTGGTGATTTAGTCTATTTGAGGTTGTAACCATATAGGTAGGCTTCCATTAAAAGAAGCGGAGCGGAGAAACTACAGCCACATTTCTTTGGAACCTACAAAGTTAGCAGGAGGATAGGGGTTGTAGCTTACGACTTGGAGCTTCCACAGGGTAGCAAAATTCACAACGTTTTTCATGTCTCGTGCCTTAAGAAAGCCCTCGGTCAACACATCAGGCCTATTGAGGTATTACCCTCCATGGATGAGGAGGGACAACTTGTTTTGATTTTGGAGGAGATACTAGAAGTCTGAGAGAAGAGGCTCATAAACCAAAGCATCAAGGAGTACCTGATCAGGTGGAAGGATTTACCCATTGAGGATGCCACTTGGGAGCAGGAGCACGTGGTAAGAGAAGCAGGTTTGGAATTGCTTGAGGACAAGCAATTTCAAGCAGGGGAGACTGTAATGTCCCCCACCTCTTAGAGAGGTGATGAGGAGACTCAATGGCCTGGGCACCCCCACTAGGTCATAGTATCACACTGAGGGGGGAAGTCAACAAGGCTAAAGTTATATTTTTAAATTGACTTAAGAAAGGAAAGGGATAAAGAAGTACAAGATAAGTCAACAGAGGAATAAAAGATTAACCCCGGGAGTTAACCTAACTCAACAAAGAATTAGAAGAAAAAGTATAAGTAAGAGGCTGGGGCGCACCTATTAGTCATTCTAGTTTTGGTAGTGTTTGCTATTGCTCTTGAGCATTCAGTTTGGGGGTTTTTCTGTACAAATCCTTGTGAGAAACTTAGTGGTGAAATATCCACTCACCTTGTTCCACAGCTTGGTCTTGAGGATGAAAGACTCCTCCACACCATTCTATTCTCAGTCCATCTCCATCTAGCGCTTCATAAGTTAGCAGGTCGTATTTTTCTTGTGATTCCAGCAAGGGCGCACCATCATCTAGAGGGAGGTTCGATCCAGATTATCAAGAGGGTATGGGGCCATTTCGACACTTGGGTTTTGTTTGCAGGGGCAAGACCATCAGTTTGAGGGCTTTCCTAAAGGGTTATCATCATCATATATTTGTTTGCAAAGTGGGACGTCTTGGAGGCAAAGGAGGGTGTCCTGTGATTCAGAAAAAGTTATATCTAGAAGGCTACACTCAGGATCTGAGTCTGAAACTTCTCCCACGAGATTCTCATAGATTGATCTATATTCTTGGAGAGTTTCACGTCATTTGGAGGTGTATTTCTTCAGGGACGAGTTGCATAGGGTTTCAGCTATTTAGGAGGGCACAACTCCCTTGGAAGATTCATCAGTTAGAGAGATTGGCCTTGGACGTTGGGCTTGAAACTTTAGGAGGAGGTTCCCACTGCCCTGATCTATTATCTGACCGAGTTTGGGCTCATTTGGAGCATTCTTCCATCAGAGCCGAATTATTGAGGGCTTCAGTCTTCACTTGGAGCATGACACTCTTCAGCTGGAGGGTTTGACATTCAGATCTGCTTGGTACTAGTCTTCATTACTTATCCAGCCTTTTGAGGCTTCTTTTGTATTGGCGGGAGCATTTTGTAGCAGCTTGTATCTATTGTTTGTATGACCATCTGAGGTTTATGCCAGATCGACCATCTTTGTATTGATCCTGCATTGCTCATAATAAAAAGGTCAGATCTTTACTTGTGCTTCTATATCTTGAATGTACTGTGATCTTCATGTGTTTGATGAATCTTGTATGCACTTAATAACTCAATAAAACCTGCACATCAACAAATCAATGGTATTTAGTGATTCCAAGAAAAAATATTTGGCTTGGGATCATTACATTTTCACTCTTACATGTTGAAACGTTTTAGGACTATTTCAATGTACTTCCTCTGATTTAACCAAAATTTTCTAATTGTCTGATCTCTCTTAATATCCATTCCTAGAATAAAGTTAGTAGCACCAAGATATTTCATTTTGAACATGGTGGATAGTTGAATCTTCACCTCCTTCATAGAATTCATGTTGTTTCCAACTAGAAACATGTCATCAACATACAACACTACATAGATGAAACAACTACCTTTTCTTGGAATACACATAGTGATCATCTTTTCTTCTCACAAATCCCAATTCGAGGATGTAAGTGTTGAAATTTTGGTACCACATCCTTGGAGATTAATTTAAACCATAAATGAATCTCTTAGAATTTCACACTGACTCTTTATTTCCCTTTACTACAAATTCTTTAGTCTATTTCATGTAGATTTCTTTTTCTAGGTCCCCATGTAGGAATGTTTTCTTCACATCCATTTTCTCTATCTCAAGATCAATTGATGTAGCCAAAGAAATTATTATTCTAATGGAAGTCAATATTTCAATAGGAGAGAAAATATCACTGAATTCAACTCCCTCGACTTGGGAATACCCTTTCTCCACTAGTCGAGCTTTGTACTTCTCAAATTGACTTGTTGTGTTGAACTTCTTCTTGAACACCCACTTGCTACCAATAGGATTCCTTCCATTTGATAGCTTGACCAAATCCCATGTCTCATTCTTGTACAAAGATTTCATTTCCTCAACCATGTCTGCCTCCTTCCCAGTTTACCCTCTGTAGATTCGACTACCTCCCTAACTAACCTGAGCTCATCATTAGAGGTAGATAACACAAATGCAAAATAAAAATAAGATGGAATACATCTTTCAACTTGTTTCCTTGCTCGTCCAAACCTCTTTATAACTGGAGTCTGTGGTTCCACCTCTTCATCCGATTCAATCGAATCATCTAAATCATGTTCCTCATTCCTCAACTCAAACACCAGTTTCTTTGGTTCTTTCTCCATTTGATCCTCTTTATTCTCGAAAGTACTTCCAACTTCCGTAAAGATCACATCTGAATTAAAAACTATTTTTTTCATCACCAGATCCCAAAACTTATATCCTTTAATTCGATCCTTGTAACCAATGAAAATACACTTGAATTCCTTATTATCCAACTCGTTCCTCTTTTCCCAGGGAACATACACAAATGCATCACAACCAAAAACTTGAGTTCTGAAAGAGAAGGCTTCTTACCAAACCATACCTCATCAAGATTCATGTTGACTAGAATTAGTGAAGGAGATATATTTACCAGATAATGGGCAGTGTCGACTGCCTCTTCCTAGAATTCTTGTGCTAGCCCATCTCCACTGAGCATGATCCTTACCTTTTCCATCATTGTCCTATTCATTTTTTCAACAATTCCATTCTGTTGAGGGGTCTATGGAGTGGTATTTTGGCTTGCTATGCCATATTGCTTGCATAATTTCTCAAAATTATTACCACACAATTCAGCTTTGTTGTCAGTTCTCAACACCTTGATCTTCTTATCCATCTAGCTTTCCACAAGAGATTTAAACTCTTTGAACTCACTAAAAACCTCATATTTCTTTCCTAGGAAATATAGCCATGTCTTCTTTAAGAAATCGTTTATGAAGGAGACATCATATAGAGATATTCCTATTGATGGAACTAGTACATGCCCAAACACATCGCTATGTATCAATTCTAGAATCCCTTTGTCCCTTGTATCTCCATATGAGAATCTCACACGATTATGTTTTCCATATAATAAATGTTCACATAAATTGTGTTCCAAAGAAAAATTATATAAACCTTCAACCATACCATTGTTTTGCATAGCTCGAAGACCTTTTTACCCAATATGTCTTATCCACTAGTGTCATAACATGGTCTAGTCAATTATATGAGGAATAATCATTTCAGTCTCAGGAAAAACTATATTATTGCATCCGGTCGATTCAACACTCTCCAACAACTTGTATAGGGTTCCAGTTCGTGCTCCTCTCATCAAGACCATTGATCCCTAGACCATATTGCGTGAATCCTTCTAAAATAAATTGTCCATCCCTGCATCATTTGCTGACAAATATTATATTTCTTACCAAACTTGGAATATGTAACACACCTGGAAGAGTTCTCCTCACGTTGTTTAACATCTTTTGGACTCTACGTCATACAAAAATCGTGGTTATTGAATCGTCTCCAAATAATACATCTCCTCCTTCATACTTCTCATATTCACAAAACCATTCCCTGTGAGGTGTTGTTGGCCCTCGACCAAGTTTCGAGGAAATGTTGGTCGTGGTTGACCATTTTTGGGACTTCGAGAGGCTGGTCGAAGACAGAGCACCTAGGCGAAGCGAATATCGCGGGATCTCAACCATTTTGCAGGCTTTTTGGGATTTTAGGGTTTATGTAACGGGTATGGGAAGTCTGCCCACGGGTTTACCCATGCTTAGGCCTTTTTGTAATGTATAAATAAGTAGCTAGGCGATGTAAGTAAGGTAATAATTTTCTTAGTGCAAGAGGTCATTGGCTTAGTGCACGACTAGAGTATGTTGAGACTTGTAGAGCTAAGTGAAAGTGATTGCAAGAGGGTTTGTGCACAGACTGTGTAAGGCTTTGTGTAAGGACCTAATTTTGAGGAAGGTGGATCTAGTGCATTGTGCACAGATCACCTGTCCAGTGCGGAGTGAGATATGTGGATCTGTGCCTATAAGAATATTGAAGGAGACTAATAAAGAATAAGAAGAGTTGGTGGACGTAGCCCCACACTGGGGTGAACCATGTATATCCTGTGTCGATGTGCTTTGTGCAATGTTTTTCATGATGTTTATGTATCTATTTTCTTAGTGCACGGTTCTTGATGTGTGATAGGTAGATCCATTGATGCTTAGTGCTTTATATATGAATAAATGCTAGATCTCCTCTGATGCTATGTGCTAAATAACTAGATGTACTTAATCTTCATTACTACTGTGCTGATATGTAATAAGGGTTAATCTGCGATGTGAATAAGAATAATAACTTAATGCATATTGTTGGCTAAGTTCTCTATTAAGTGTTGTAACCATAGAACTGTGTCCCAGCTAGGTTGTAGACACTTGAGTCCTGCAACCCCCCCCTTCCTCAACCTCGGGTGAGACTTCATCTGCTTCGCAGGTGTTTCCAAAAGGGCCAGTAGTTAGGGTTTTGTTGGTGTGTTGTTGAAGCATTGAAACCTGGGTCTGCCCCTATGCCAACAAATGGTTCCTTTGTCGAGACATGAAACCGTGACTGTAAGTAATTGAAGGAAAGAGAAAAATCTTTGTGCATAGATCTATTGCTATAGTGCACAATATTCTAATCATCTTGTGAAGCTCTGTGCTAAGAAAAATAAGTTTGATCTAAAGAAAAGAGGTAAGATCTTAAAGCTTTGTGCTCTGGTAAAGGTAAGATAAGTGGAATTTTTTTCTTCGAAAGTATGAATTTAGGTATGTTTGATAGATTTTGTCATAGTATGAAAACTAGGGCACAACTAGAAGAAAGAAGATTTTATATGAATAAATTTGATAGAGATAGTGAAAGATATGTTATTCCTATGAATAGAAATAATTTTAGGACTAACAAGTGGATGTAGGGACTTAGAAAGAATTTTTGCAAATTGTAGGTCCATCACTATGATCCCAGTGCGCAGTACAGGAAATTTTGGGGATCGTTTAAAAGAAAGAGAGGATTAACATTATGTTATAATTGCATAAGATCATGACATCTTGCTAAGGAATGCCCTGGTATAGGTCCTATTTGTCTTTGTTGTAAAGTTGTTGATCATGAGGTTTTGGATTGCCCTAGAATGATTGCTAAAGTTGAAAAGATGAACATCAAACAAGCACAAGGTCAAGAAACTAAGGATATGTTAAAGAACCAGAAATAATCAGAGATTATGTTATTACAGCTGAAAGAAACACTGAATGATCACAAAGACATCATTTTACCAGAGATATTAAAAGAAAATCCGTGCATAGAAACAAGAATATGAGACTTCTACATAGACTATGTCTTGGATGATGAAACACAGTTGAATATCATGCCAGAAAGTACTTGGGAAATTTTGGGAAGGCCTGCTATGATTCTTTGATTCAGAATGATATGATTGTTTAAAGGAAATATGATAACCCTATGTGGAAGAGTTACTAATGTACGTATGATGGCTCATGGAGCATCGAACGAAGAAGAATTTAAAGTTATTAAGTTTGTTGAGAACAACGCCCCTTTTGCACTTTTGCTAGGAAAGACCTGGGTTGAGAAAGATTAGATCCGAAGGAAAACAGAGGAAGAAGCCACAGAACAGAAAAAGAAAGAATTAAGGGACTTCATAACTAGAAAAATAGAGCGACTAATACAAGAACAAGAGGACAAGTCGAAGCAACGGAGGGAAAGAGAGTTAGTTTTTGAATTTGAAAGAACGCAGGAAGGCTTGAAGAACTTGCCCATATAGTAAAGAAGTGCATCCACCCTAGAAATAGTAAGAGAAGAGGTATTACCCTTGAAACCTTTGGAAGACCCTCAACAGTGCAAAGTTACTACGCTAAGAGAAGATAAGAATAAGAATGGAAAGAGGAATCCAGAAATTCATATCACAGGAAAGAAGGAAAGAAAGATCAGTAAGAAGAAAGCAAAGTTAGAAAAAAAGAAGGAATTTCCAGAGAACACTTCGCAAAAGGCAAGCTTGCAGAACTTGAACCTCGTCGGAATAGCAGAACAATGCAGAATGACACTTCACCATGATGAAGCTATATGACTGTTGGAGGCATCCTGACCGTTAGAATGACGCTTTGGAATGGTTAGAAACGCAGTTATTGCCAAAAATATCACCCTTGGACCATTGAGACTACGCCATAACGGATGGATTCGTACTGATTAAGGCATTTTGACTCGTTGAAGGAATCTGTTACAACGTTGCTTATTTAATCCATTGAATGCTGCACCGGGACCACTTTTTGCAAAGAGAGATATCTAAGATAACAAAAAAATGATCTCATACCACGTTGTGCTGTCTAGACCTCACCATCTATTTGATTTCCTTGTCTATCTGTTCACCTACCCGAGTTATTTGATCACGAGTGTGCATGTCAGGCGAACGTAGCATAGTAGAGAAGTCTGTGGAGGAGATATTAATAGACCTTATGGCTGAGAAAGTCATGTCTGCAGGAATTCAGGTGTCGAACACTGGACAATTGCAAGCATCCCCCTCGATGGCACGTCGGTCTAGCTGAACCGCGGCTGAGAAAAGAAGAAAGCACCATGACGATATAGCGAACGAGAAGCAGATCCCGTTGGTATTTCCTGACTACATCCTGCCTTTGGCTGGCATGGTTAGTCATGAAAACATCCCACATGATTCAGAGTACACTCTCATCACTGCATACCTCCTGAAGGGGATACGCGTAGTTGTACCTCAGTTGGGACTGGTCCCATCTCTCAAGATCAGGGATTTTAACCTTGGAGACCAAAAGAACTATGCAATCATCGCACTGCATATGTACCTGACGAAGACGACTGGGAAGAAGCCCAAGATAGTCCCCCATCCATGGATCAAGGAGATTGCGAGATAGACGATATTAAATGTGATGAAGATCCCCCACTTTGACCGACATCAGGAGGTTAACACGTGCGTTAAATTCCTCTTGTCGTGCTACCATGGAGGGTATCTTTGGTTGGATAGGCGCATCACTGTGGATCTGACACTGATCCACCTGATCATTGGATTGAGCATGCAGGGACTAGAACCTCACCAGTTATACCCAGGGAAGATTTCAGATCGCTCCCTGGAACAATGCATCAAGGAGGCGTATGGAGATGTGGAGAAGGGGAAGTGAGGCTACAAGGTAGCCTCCATCTAGGATGGCGTAGTGCACCTATATTCTTAGCTGATAACGGGAATTCTCATCAGCAATAACCATCCTACATAGGTCACAAGGTTCGTATTCGACCTCGCAGGGAAGTGTGTCGAAGGAATGCAGATGAATTGGGTGAGCTACCTCGTTAATGAGTTAGAGAAGGACTGTCGCGAATCACATGACCAAGGCTATGAATTTCACTTGATTTGGTTGTTGATTCTCTTTGCATTTGACACTTGGGAGATGTCAGAGGAAGCGACATTCCTAGAAGTCGAGCTATCAAAGCCATTGGCCGAGAGGTTTACCACCTTGTGGTATATGAGCGATATGGCGAAGCAGTGGAAATCAAATGCGGTGTTCCATGCTTACTACCTATAGCTCAAGCATGCCATTGAATCATTCCCCCGAATGACCCCGAACACCTTGCATACATACAAGCCACTAGCAAAGTTTCGCGCAGACCGACACTTCATCTACATCACTGCGCGCAGGGATGAAATCAAGAAGGAGCTGTAGTCTTACTATAAATTGATCGATGAAAATATGGAGGAGATAATCAAGGAATGTCCAACCAAATTCCTCGTACTAGTCGAAGATGCATAACTCTCTAACCCCGACATCATTGGAAGTCCTTTTGTCACCCAGACTAAGTATGATGGATAGAGTAGCGCAAAGAAAAAGAAGAAAAAGGAGGAAGTGCAGGACATAGAAAATGAGGAGAAGGACAACGCATCGGAGGAAAATGCACCTGAATCAATTGCAGTAGGAGGAGATGACGAAGTAAACCAAGAGAAGGAAGGGGAAGAAGACAAGAAAGAAAAGGATGAAGTGACACTGCTAAAGGATCCCCTCATAGAGGCCGAGACGTCCAAGAAAAGGAAGGTTTCTCCACAGAAAACCTCAGCGTGGAAGAAGACCTGAGCCAATAAGCCTCAGTCACAGAATGTGCTCACAATGGACAATATCCAGCTCATCATCATAGTTGTAGAAGACACCTCAGAGGATATCTTGCAGAGACATCAAGTGAAGCAAGAAACACTATATGACAGAATCGAGAAAGAAACAAAAGACATCCAACAAGCTATCCAGTCAAGCCACACAGTGTCTACTGCGCCATCTTCAATAGAGAGTGTAGAATTAGGGGATGAGCCCACCCAATTATGCTGATTAGCAGATGAAACAGAGACTCGACTTCGTCGAGTATAAGAAGAAAGGGATCAGGCCACAAAGGCCTTGAAGCAAGAAAAGGAGGAGGCCTTAGAGCAACTTCAGGTTATGCAACAAGAGAAAGATGACCTTTGGGTGAAGTTCAAAGAGGACCAAGAGAAAATCCATAAATAGAAAGACCAACTTCTTACAGAGAAGACTGTGGTTAGAGAGGCAGTGACTAGAGCCCTTCGCTCTGTGTCGGTCTTGGCACAGATGGAATAAGAGACAACCGAGAGCCAAGTGGGGAAGATCATTGAGGCCATTCAGTAGCTTCAAGCAAGAGTAGCAGAGCTAGAAATCCAAGCAGTGTTGAGCACTCCGCAAGATGTGCGAGATTAGAGGGAATAAACTCCTAGGAGCACAGTAGAAAGAATCAGGGTGTTGGCTTCAGAATGTAAGCAACTAACTGACTGAAGTGCGCAGACCTATGAGAGCCTCACAGAAGATCTGGAGCTGAGGATATTGGAAGACCATCTCGAGGAGGCAAAGCAATAGGCGTCTACAGTGAAAGAATAAATGAAACTGTTTATTACAATTGAGAATATGAAGAGGTCGTAGGAGAAGTGCGTAGTTCAATAGCAGGTCACTACCATCCAGAGCAGAGTTATGGAGGTGACACAGAGACTCCAGTCAGTGCAAGAGAAAGCCTGCACACTTTTTGAAGAGATCGAGGGACAAGGATCACAGTTGGAACAGATGGTCGCAACAGTGGAACAACGCTTGGAAGGGTCTGTCACCGAGCAAGTAATTCAAGTGTTCGCCGAGCAGGAGGCTCTGGCGAAGCAATAATTCGAAGCATCTTGAGCTAAGTTCGAGGCCTTTGAAGCAATATTAACCAGATCAGAGTGACTCGGGATGAGTCACAGGTGAAACGTTGGTCATGGTTGACCACTTTTGGGACTTCGATAGGCTGGTTGAATATGGAGCGCCCAGGCAAAGCGGATATCGTGGGATCTCGCCCATTTTGTGGGATTTTTGGGCTTTTAGGGTTTATGTAACAGGTATGGGATGTCGACCCATGGGTTTACCCATGCTTAGGCCTTTTTGTAATATATAAATAAGTAGCTAGGTGATGTAAGTAAGGTAATAATTAGATTAGTGCAAGAGGTCATTGGCTTAGTGCACGACTAGAGTATGTTAAGACTTGCAGAGCTAAGTGCAAGTGATTGTAAGAGGCTTTGTGCATAGACTGTGTAAGGCTTTGTGTCGTGACCTGATTTTGAGGAAGGTGGATCTAGTGCACTGTGCACAGATCACCTATCCAGTGTGGAGTGAGCTCTATGGCTCTGTGCCTGTAAGAAGATTGAAGGAGACTAATAAAGAAGAAGAAGATTTGGTGGATGTAGCCCCACACTGGGGTGAACCATGTATATCCTATGTCGATGTTCTTTGTTCATGTTGTTAATGATGTTTATGTATCTATTTTCTTAGTGCATTGTTCTTGATGTGTGATAGGTAGATCCATTGATTCTTAGTGATTTATATATGAATAAGTGCTACATCTGCTCTGATGTTATGTGCTAAATGACTAGATCTTCTTAATATTGATTACTACTATGCTGATCTGTAATAAGGGTTAATATACGATGTGAATAAGAATCATAACTTAATGCATACTATTGGATAAGTTCTTTGTTAAGTGTTGTAACCACATAATTGTGTCCCAGCTAGGTTGTAGACACTTGAGTCCTGCAACCCGCCCCTTCCTCTACCTCGGGTGAGACTTCATCTGCTTCGTAGGTGTTGCCAAAATGGTCGGTAGTTGGGGTTTTGTTGGTGCGTTGTTGAAGTGTTGAACCCTGGGTCTGCCCCTATGCGAACATGTGTCATATGAAAATATGCACCTAAGTTGATCAACCAAACATCATGATTTGACTATGTACTGGTCGACACAAAATACATGTCCCTTCCTTCATCTAGATAAGTCTTTCTTTCAATTAATTTCTTCTTGTTAGATACCTGACGTTTCACAACTACTTTCAACTTGCAGTCCCTTTTGTAATTTCCATCTTTACCACACTTCAATAATTTTCTCGTCGACTAAATTTGGGATTTAGATCTACCCTTAGAATTATTCTTTCTATTAGATATTTTGTCTTTTCCTTTGTTAAATGGTCAAAATCTCACCATAAAGGAATCCTTGGTTGATCCTTCCATGTTCTTCCACCTCATTTCCTCTGATAGCATAGATGCAACCACATATTCAAGAGTTAATGTGGTTGAATTACTCCCAATAGCCATGACCAATCTATCCCATGAATTTGGAAAATAACACAATAGGATGATACATTTCTCTCCCTCATTGATTTTAATATCCATAGACAATAGATGACTTATCATAGTATTTAATGCATTTGGGTGTTTTTTACTGAGTTACCATCACTCATCCTCAAAAGGTATAATTTACTCCAAAGAAACAACTTGTTTACATGGATTTCAATTGGTACAAGTTCCCCAACTTATCCCACAATTTATTTGCAGTGTCTTCACCAAAGATATTCAATAATACCGAATCCACAAGACAAAGTCGAATCATACTCCTTGCCTTCCTTTCGAGTTTCTCCCAATCTTCCTTTGACATACCCTTAAAACTATTTTGGGATCCACAACGACTAATTGTTCTTGATCTACAAGGAGACCTTCCATTTTAAGCTTCCATAGCTAAAAATTCTAGCCATTAAACTTCTCGATCTCAATTGTATAACTTCCTTCCATTCTTTCAAGCACAAATCACTTCCTTTCATCTTCCACATGACCTAGGTTTATCATAGATACAAGAACGAGTCAAACCCTTAGTGACAAAGGAATCCTCCTAAAGCCAAGATCTGCTCAGATCCAATATATGCTCAATATTTATATGATACCAAATGTAGGAAAACTAATCCAAACATGGTATAGAAGACATAACTAAAATAGAAATTAAATAATGGTCATCACATATGGTGCACAAAGATTTACCTTGGAAACCCTTAACCGAGAAAACCAACAATGCTTGAGTGAATCCCTCTATTATATTTTCTAATTCATTCACCAAATAACAAGTTACATGGCTAACCTTGGTCGACACCTAAGACCGATTCATCATCCTATTCCATTTCTTAATTACAAGAACAACTCTACAACCATTCAACTTATTCTTCATGATCGATGCACTCTCATTAGACACATAGCACTCTTCGATAGTATTACATAATGCAATATTTATAGGAATCTTCTACATGTAAAACCCTAATTCATGGCATCCAAAATTGTTACATATCCACGAAGATGATTGACCGTGATCTCATGATTCTTAGGATTTTGTTGGTGGTTTCGATCACTAGTCAAATACCAATTGAGTACAAGTTGACCATCAAGTTGGCCACCTTTCAACCTCCAATGGACTACCAATCGACCATCTATTTGACCAAATTTCAACCTCCAATTGGATAACATGTCGAGCGTTGACTCAACTTAACCTTTATGTTGATCAATCATCCAATCGATCATCCTTGAATAGGAAACCAATTTACTAAGTTTCTATGGCAAACAATATAACATCCCAACAAGATAAGGATGTCCAACTTATGTCGAAAATAAATAGAAAGATAATCACAAGTTGTAGTTAAATGTATATAATAGTAAAGTGTGATCCCCAAGAGGGGACAAGGAAAAAGCATGGACAAACTATGATGAAGCTACATACAATGATAGTCTTATCAATTGCTTTTGATAAGAGTATTATGTATGTAAAGGGATAGAAAATATGGATGCATAACTTAATTTTTTAGGTGCATTGATGAGAAGATATTTTATTTATTTTGCATCATGTGTAGCACATTAACACTCCAACCAGAAACAAGGAGAGGAAGAACATTTACAAAACTCCGCTCCACACACTATATGTTAACCTTGTTTTTGGGAGCTTATTTACATTATACATTTGGAAGGGAATACCCACTTTGTGGCATAATCTCTTGTTGTTATTGTATAGACAGAGACAAAAAAATGTGCTCATTTATAAATTGAGTTGGACTTCGTGTTGTACAATTTTTTATTTGGGAATATTTGAGTCTTAAACATAGTAATAGAGCTATTGTAACAAAGTTGTTTTATTGTATCTATAGTTTTTAGCCACTAATTTTGACAACATTGTTTCCCAATTTGAGCTTGATTTTTTTTTAATTTACTATTATGCCATTGATCTTAGTACAACTTATCATATTGTTTGTGTCATTTGGATTATTTTGTGTAGTATAGCTAGAGAGGTAGTGGGGGGACTAGAGGACCCATAGTGATAATAGTGGAGGAGATTCAATGTAAGGTGGACTAGGTCCACTCTATTATTAAATAAGGCCCACTATTGTATTTAGATATTAGTATAAACATAATAAATGTAAGAGGACTTACTAGAAGATTCTACTTTAGAAGGTTCCTCCTCTAGAATGTTCTTAGGTGGTTGGTAGAAATATATAAAGGGGTTCAAGAAATTTAATGGGATTTGAAAGAGAAGTACTATATTTGGAGTGGTATCTCAATAGGAGGATGCCCCCTCGAAGAGGAAAGTGAATAGGAGAGGATCCCTTCCATAACAGGATCCATTGTATGGTGTTGCCCTACCCTAAGGGTTTGATAATAATAAAAGTGGTTTCTTTCTAAATTGTATATGAATATTTGTGGTGTTTTTGTATTTAATTCTTTGGTACTTAACAATTGGTATCATAACAATTTCTTCAACAACAAAAAAGGGGTAATTTATTTTTTCTATTTTTGCATATTTTTCGAAGAAAAAAAGAGGGTCGCGACATTCTGGACAATTTATATAGATTTATATGTAACATTTGTAGAAACTATTGGTTGTGGAGCCTGCTTATCTTCCTATTTTGTAGGTCTTTTTTTTTTCATTCGTGTTTATACCCCATGAAGACTGTACACCCCTCCACACGAGGGGGTTGCAGGGGGGGGCTTGCCCTCCCTGCAGGGTCCGAGGGGCTCATCACCTCGACTATGGGGTTCGGGGGCGAAGCCTTTGAAGGAAAAAATTCCTTATAAATGTATATTGTAATTTCATATTAAATATGGACTGTTCGTTATAAGGTCATAGATATAACAGTATAGGTTATGTTAGGGTTTTTTTCCCTAGAAGGAAAACCTCTTTTATGAGGGAAATGTATTGTGGCTATGCAATATTGTATTATGAGTGAGGATATTGTGAAAGAAAGAAAAAAAAATTACAACGAGTGTGTTTTAGGTTGTATCCTTTCATTTGTTGGGTAATAAAAAGGAAGGACCTGACAATTTCTATGGTGGACGTAGCCCACACTAGGTGAACCACGTATATATGTGTCTCTATTGTATTGTGCATATTGTATGTTTTATTTCAACATTTGTTTTTATTTTATTGCTCTGCGATCCTGTTTTTCTAACAACTAGTATTAGAGCGAAAGGTAAATCACAAGAAAAGAGGGTTCCTGGTTCGAGTGGGAGGAATGACAGAATATGGAAATTTTAGGGTCGAGAAATTTAATGACAAAAACTACCAATTATGGAGGATGCGGATGGAAGATTATTTATATCAGAAGGATCTATTCCTACCATTGGGTGGAATAGCAAAGAATTTGACGACCATGAAGGATGAAGAATGGGAGGTTCTTGATAGAAAGGCACTAGGAATGATGCATTTGAGTCTGGCAGTGTTGGTGAATTTCAATATTTTGAAAGAAAAGACAAATAATGAGTTGATGGATGCATTGGATGAAATGTATGAAAACCCTCGACGTCCAATAAGGTATTTCTAATGAAGAGATTATTTAATATGAAGATGTTAGAAGGTGGGTCAATTTTAGATCATTTACGTGAATTTAATACAGTTACTAGTCAACTAAGTTCTATAAAAGTGGACTTTGATGATGAGGTCAGGGATCTTCTAATCTTGTGCTCATTAAAAAAAAGTTTGACTGACTTGGTCATGGTTGTAAGTAACTTTGGCTTTGGTTCAAACACTTTAAAATTTGATGACGTTGTTGGTGTTATCCTTAGCGAGGAAATGCGATGGAAAATCACATGTGAGACATCAAGTAATACGTTAAACATGTAGAACAGAGGAAGAAAAAAGGATAGAGGAAAGGGATAAAGGAACCGCAAGAATTATAGGAAGGGCAGATCCGAATCCAGACTGGGAAAGATGGAGTGTTGGAATTGTGGGAAGAAATTACATTTGAAGAAAGATTGCAAATATCCAAAGAAACAAAGAGATGGACAACATGAGAAAAATCAGGAAGCAAATGCAACAGGTGATGTGTTACAAGATGCTCTGATTCTTTCTATAGATAATATTTCTGAGTCTTGGGTTGTACATTCAAGGGCTTCATTTCATGCCACATCCCATAGGAAACATTTTCTAGATTATTTTCAAGGTGATTTTGTACAGGTTCATTTGGGTGATGATGCACCATGAAAAATTGTTGGAATGAGAAAGGTAAAAATAAAGCAAAGGACAAGAAACCAGTGATTGTTGAAATAAGTAAGACATGTTCTAGATCTAAGGAAAAATCTAATTTCAACAGGGTAGTTGGAAAGTGAAGGTTGTATATCCATATTTACAGATAAGGTGTGGAAGGTCACCAAAGGATCACTAGTGATCGAAAAATGAGAGAAGGTAGATACATTGTATTTATGTACTGGTAATATTGATTCTTATATCTCTTTAGCTTCTACAAGAGTGGATAAAACATTGTGGCATCATAGGCTTGTACACATGAGTGAGAAGGGGATGCAGATACTTCACAAAAGAATTTTTTTTCCATATCTTAAACAAATTGATTTGGATTTCTGTGAGCATTGTGTTTATGGAAAACAAAAGAGAGTCATATTTCTCAGACTTTGAAAAGAAAAGAAGAGTGAAAGGTTAGAGCTTATGCATATATATGTATGGGGACTAGCTCAGGTATCCTCTTTTGGTGGCTCTCGTTATTATGTTACTTTTATTAATGATGCAACTAGAAAAACTTGGGTTTATTACATTCGACAAAAATATGATGTTTTTGATACTTTTAAGAAATGGAAATCTTTGGTTGAGAATGAGACAAGAAAAAGGTTGAAATTTCTGAGATCAGAAAGTGGAGGTGAATATTGTAGCAAGGTGTTTGATGATTATTGTTCATACCATGGGATTAGTAGAGAGAAGACATCTCTAGGAACACCACAAGAAAATGGTGTGTAAGAAAGGATGAACATGACAATAATGGAGCATGAAAGGAGTATGAGATTGCATGTTGGTTTTCCCTTACAGTTCTGGGTAGATGTTGTAGATATTGTTTTTTACTTAATAAACACAGGAACTTCAAGCTCTTTGGATGGTGGAATTCTGGAGGAGGTATGGTCATGTAAAAGGTAAACTATTACTTTTTGAAGACTTTCGGTTGTGAAGCATTTTTTCATATTGATAAAGAAAATAGAACAAAGCTGGAGGCAAAATCCAAGAAGTGTACCTTTATTGGATATGGTGTTAATGATTTTGGTTATCGCTTATGGGATTATGAATATCACAAAATCATTAGGAGTAGATATGTTATATTCAATGAGAAGGTCATGTACAAAGAACAGTTGTAGGGAAAGAAGCAGGAAAAAGAAAAACTACAATACATAGTGCTTGATGAGATCACTGAAAAATAAATTCCAAAGGTACCAGAAAATTAAAATGTACAACAATAGGAGAAACATGTACCTCAAACTCCTACAAGTGTTGTTAGAAGATCTACCAGGTTAAGTAGACCCCCTGAACGATACTCTCCTTCATTGTATTATTTATTGTTGACTAATTCTGGTGAACCAAAATGTCATGAAGTGGCAATGCAGGTAGACACTAAAAAGAAGTGGGAGCCAAGCATGAAAGAGGAAATGGATTCCCTGGTAAATAAACAGACTTGGGATTTGATTCAGTTTCCTGTAGGGAAAAGAGCATTGGAGAATAAATGGGTTTACAAGTTGAAGGAAGAATATGGAGGAAAAAAATGGTACATGGCTAGACTTGTTGTAAATGGGTTTGCACAAAAGAAAGGTATAAATTTTGATGAAATATTTTCTCATGTTGTTAAAATGACTACAATTAGGACTATTTTAAGTCTTGTGGCAGTAGAAGGTTTGCATCTTGAATAGTTAGATGTAAAAATAAATTTTCTCCATGGGTATTTGGAGGAAGAGATTTATATGTTACAACCACAGGGGTATGCGGTCAAAGGGAAGGAGAATTTGGTATGGATGTTGAAGAAGAGATTGTATGGACTAAATCAAGATCCAAGGTAGTGGTATTTGAAGTTGGATAGGTTTATGACAGAACAAGGTTATAATAGATGTCATTCTTATCACTGTGTTTACTTTAAAATGATAGAAAATGGAAGCTATATTATCTTGCTATTGTATGCAGATGACTTGCTTGTTGTAGGGTCTAATATGCAAGATGTAAATGTGATCAAGAAGGAATTAGCTAATTCGTTTTCGATGAAGGATTTGGATGCTATAAAGAAAATACTTGGTATGAGAATAACAAGAGACAAGAAAAATCACAAATTGACATTGTCTTAGAGTGAGTACATAGAGAAGGTGTTGGAGAGGTTTAAAATGCAAAATGAAAAACCAGTTAGTACACCTTTGGCCAACCATTTCAAATTAACAAAAAAAATGTGTCCCAAGACACACGAGGAGATAAAATACATGTCTAGGGTCCCTTATTCATCAATAGTTGGCAACTTGTTGTATGTGATGGTTTGCACAAGACCAAATATTGCACATGCAATGGGAGTTGTGAGTAGGTATATGAACAATCAAGGTAAATAACATTGGGAGGAATTAAAGTGGATTCTCAGGTATTTGAAAGGTACAACTACTCATGCATTATGTTTTGGAGGTTTAAACATTTTTCTACAGGGATATTTATATATATATATATGGCAGGTGATAAATATAGCAGGAGGAGAACCATAGGGTATGTTTTTATTGTAGGTGGAACGCCAATAAGTTGGATTTTGAAACTGAAAAATTTTGTTGCACTTTCAACAACAAAGGTAGAGTATGTTGTTGCTACATAGGATAGTAAAGAGATGATTTGGTTACAGAGGTTTATGGAGGAATTGGGAAAGAAGAAAGAGAATAACAGGTTGTATTGTGACAATGCGAGTTCCATTCATCTTGCAAATAACTCAACCTTCCATTCAAAGACTAAGAATATACAACTCAGATACAATTTTATACGATCCATCTTGGAAGATGGACATTTGAAGTTGGAAAAGATACACACTAGCTCGAATCCCCCAGACATGTTAAGAAAGGGAGTAATCAGGGAGAAACTGAGTTCCTGCTTAGTTTCAGTTGGTCTTCAAGCATGAAGGTGAAGATGAGAAAATTTTCAGGTCCAAGGTGGAGTATAGTCCAGTAGGTACAACAACATTGGAGTTGTTGTGATCAGTCTCCAAGTGGGATATTGTTGGTTGTGGAGCTTGATTATCTTCCTGTTTGATAGGTCTTTTTTTTCAGCCGTTTTTATACCCCATGAAGACTATACACCCCAGAATATTGTACACCCCATAATACTGTACACCCCTCCATGCGGGGGAGTTGTAGGGGGGTTTCCCCCGAAGGAAAAGTTTCCTTGTAAATGTATATTGTAATTTCATAGTAAATATGGACCGTTCATTATAAGGCTGCATATCTGGCAGTAGAAGTTATGTTAGGGTTTTTTTCCCTAGAAGGAAACCCTCTTTTATGAGGGAAAGGTATTGCGGCTATGTATTATTGAAAATATTGTATTCTAAGAGAGTAGAATATGAGAGAAAGAAGAGGAAGTTACAATGGGTGTGTTGTAGGTTGTATCCCTTCACTTGCTAGATAATAAAAAGGAAGGACATGGAAATTTCTGTGGTGGACGTAGCCCACACAGAATGAACCACATATATATGTGTCTCTATTGTATTATGTATCTTCTATGTTTTATTTCCGCATTTTTTTTTTATTTCTCCGCGATCCTATTTTTCTAACAAAAATTGGTTGTATATATGAGTTCCTCTTGGAAAAACAACCAATTAATTTTTTTTTGATTGAAACAGAGTCCAAGAAGTGAAGTTATCAACATTTTAGAATCTACACATTTTTAGGGTCTTCTGTGGATGACCATGCGATTTTTAGGATTTCTGTAGCACCTAGGGATTAATTTTCCCCAAAAAATTATAGATATGAGTTCCTCTCACAATTTCATCCAATTTCAAAAAAAAAAAATATTCGAACTGGAGCTCTAGAAGTGAAGATATCACTGATTTAAAATCAAACATTTTTTTTGGGTTTTTCGTGATGGTGGTGAGACTACAGAGTTCATAACTTGTCACAAGGTGCTCAAATTGCTACCAGATTAGTGCCATTGGATATAGTATTGTAATAGTTTTATTTTGGTATATTATATGTTGTTTTCCAATGGCTACTCCCTTTCAACCCCTCATGAAACTTCAAAGACAGTTAGAAGACATCCAAACATAGATCACACTTTCAAGGAAGGAGAGATATATTATGGACAAATATAATCAAGAATCATATGCTTAGTTTGATTTTGAGGTTGATTGTGATGATCGGTCTATGGATAGTTGTCATTTATGGGATGACAATCACTTTGATATTTTATTTGATAACTTTGCTCCACCTTTTGTAGAGAACATCAATGTGACCAATCGAGAGCCAGTTATGACTACCAATGTCCAACGTGTATATTCTACAGTGGTATGGTTCCTTTCATATTCAACGTTTCCCCTTTCCCACTATGTGTATGAATCTTCTTATTTGGATCCACATGACATGTGTCATTATTTGGAGCATTATTTCTAGTTGGTTATTGGGTTTTGATATATTCCACATGGAGTTCACATGAGCACTTGGACATGGAACCCTAGTTTACAATGGTGGTTGGACTACTTCAGCATGGTGGCTTTCATTTCTACATGGGACCCTAGTTTACAATGGTGGTTGGACTACTTCAGGATGGTGGCTTTCATTTCTACATGGGACCTTGGTTCTCCAATCTACTTTTTCACCATGGTACACACTTATCCATGGGACCCTGGTATATGGTTGTACACCCTCATAACAAGTGTCGAGGACAACTCTTTCATAAGGGGATGGAATGTAGTGTAACTAGAGAGGTAGTTNGGTGGTTTCCAGAGGGCCCATAATGATAATAGTGGGGGCCATTCAATGTAGGGTGGACTAGGTCCACTATATTATTAAATAAATCCCACTATGATAGTTAGATATAATAGTATAAACATAATAAATGTAAGAGGACTTACTAGAAGGTTATACTTATAGAAGGTTTCTCCTCTAGAATGTTCTTAGGTGGTTGGTAGTACTATATAAAGAGGTTCAAAAAATGTAATGGGGTGTGAAGGATGTTAGCACTCTGTAAATTTTGTTTGGATTATAGACAAATGACATAGGTAATTTTTTCAATCAACTTTAGAGCTGGGCACTAGTCTACTCATCTCAGAGAGGGCTCTCTCGTATCACTTGATATTTCTTTGGTAATCAATGGCTAGGTTTAGTGTTTTTTGGGTTTTTTTATAAAGTTTTTGGAAAGGAATGGGAGGGACACTTAGGGCTATGGGTCGAAATTATGAAAGTGAATGAAAACAATGACTGGCCGGTAGAACTCTCCAGAGGATAAAGGATAAACAAGGCAATGAATATGAGTTGTAAATTTGTATTTAAGTGGAGTGTAAGAAGAAGGCGAAAACAAGTAACTGCATTAGAGAATTACTGAAATGAATTCTGAATTAGTTAGGAAGAAAATTACACCGTTTAAATCGCTTAAGCCAAGAGCATCACACGATGAATTCTGAGATTTTAACTATCCAATTTAAATAGAAGAAAATGAAAATGGAATTAAAGAACACAGGGAATACATACAATGAGGAGACAAAACTCATATCACCACCATTAGAATCTTTTCATAGAGACTTCAAAAGATTTTGCATATGTATTCAATTCAGCTCCAGAAAATTACAATTTAATATCAGAACAACTAAAAGGTGCCCTTGCACTTCTTCCAACCTTGATACATATGTATCTCTTAACATTTATACAAACATCAAGTCCTTTTGTTTCCAAACCGGTTACAAATAAATAAACGTTTCATTTGGAAACCGTTTACAAAAAATAGGCTTCAAAATGCCACCTGTAATTCTCAAACCGTAATAGCTGTGTAAAATATGAGAATTTTTTTTGTATATAAACCTCTCTCAATTTCTCTGAATTCATCTCCAACTGGCCATAACACATGCCGTAAAAACATATCTCGAATAGGAAATCATGAAAACTAAAAAATAAGGTTCAAATATTTCTTTGAATCTCCGAATCTGTGACACCTGTGTAAAATATGGGAGAGTTTTATGTATATCAGCTTGTCTTGAATAAAAACCTCTCTCGTTTTTGTGAATTTTTTCTCCATCTGTTCAGGATCTGCATTTAAAAAAAATGTCTTCCAACAAGAAAATATTGAATAAAAAATATAAGGTTCAAAGATGTCCTCGATTCTCCTAGTATGTAACAACTATGGGAAATCTAGGAGAGTTTATTGTTATTTGGACCGTGCTAAGTAAAAACGTCTTGAGGTTTCTCAAAATGTTCTTTGGTTTTCCCTAAATTCACCTCAGAAGACGACTGGTCAAAAGTACTTGGAATTTGGAAGCTGAGACTTGGAAACTGATATGTGTGAAACTGATCGAATGCGTCTGCAAATGTTCTAAACCCCAACTTACTCTCGCTATCCATTTCACAACAATTTCTGTAGCATTTGTCTTTCGGAAATTTCAGGAGTGTGAGGGAGTGGTTTGGGATAGACTGCTTATCGCCCCGAAATGCATTTGGTGGCATCATGTGGTATTGAGCCGAAACCATGGTTTTCTTTTAGGCCTTCTTTCAAGAACTATCCTCCGCGCTAGTTCTCCACCCAAAATGATCTATGACCGTTGATCTGTGGCACCTGCGATCCATGACCCACCGGGTCCCATCAACTCCGCATTGCCGCTAGCTTTAGCTTACCCCTGCTATATTTGGCCCTGTCCTCCAGTTTATCATGCTTCCACATTATTTTAGTGCCTTGCTAAGTCTTGGGAATTGTATTTCTCACATAAATTGTTATAGTGATAACAAAGGAGAAGGATTGTATTTGAAGAAAGTAGCATATTAGGAGGTTTCCCCCTCAAAGAGGCAGGTGAACAGGAGAGGATCACTTTCATAATAAGATCCATTGTGTGGTGTTTCCCTATCGTAAGGGTTTTGGAAATAATAAAGTTGGATTGCTTCTACATTTTTCTTGGATCTGTTTTTGTGTTTTTGTATTCGCATTGTTGGTACTTAACAATTGGTCTCAAATCACTTTCTTCGACCACAAAAAGGGGCAATTTGTTTTTCTATTTTTTTCAGATTTTTCGAAGAAGAAAAAGAGGTCCGTGACATTCCAGATGATTTGTGTATATTTCTATGTAGAATTTGTAGAAATTGGTTGTAGATATGAGTTCCTCTCAACAAAAAAAAAAAAATTCAAAAAACAAATCGTTTGAAATGAAGTATGGGAAGTGAAGTTATCATTATTTTAAAATATTTAATTTTCAGGGTTTTCTAAGGACAAACACATGATTTTTATGATTTATACAACACTCGGGGATGAATTTTCCCAAACAAATTACATATATAATTTCCTCTCACAATTTCACTCAATTTCAAAAAACAAATCATCTGAATCAAAGATTCATAAGTGAAGATATTGTTGATTTATAATCAACCATTTTTTTTCGTGATAGCGACGGGACTATAGAGTTCATAACTTGTCATAAGTTACTTAGATTTATATTAGATCAATGCCATTGAATAAATTATTTTAATAGTTTTCTTTTGGTATATTATATGTGTTTTTTCCAATGGCAACTCCAGTTGGTGCCATATTGGAGACCAGGGTTCTCTGAATTTACGAACAAAGGTATCGTTGTAGTCTAGCAGCACTGACACTTTCAACCTTCCACAAGAAAAGGAGGTTTCACCTGAATCACAACCAACACTGGTGTGAGATTGAAGGGAGTCAAATAGAACACCTAGGTGGGAGTATGACAACCAAAATAGATTTAATCACTGAAGTATAAAATATTATACACACACAACATAACCAGAACAAAAGATTCAAATGCACAACCCATGGAAAAATTCCTCTGGTGAGAGTATTCCCAAACATTATCTGAAAAGTAAAAGAAACAGAAATACCACTGACGTAGATGAAGAGCTTAGCATTCACACAAAATAAAAATAAAAAAATTAGGCCCCAAATAACATTTCTCATCTTTTTATTACCTAGATATCAAAGGAGAGTATACAATAGTCACATCTCATATGAGCGAAAGGTTTGTAATTACATTTCACAACTAGTTTGATCACAACCGTGGAAATAGTGTTAAGACTAGATACATTACAGATACGTCTCTCAGTACATAAAACCAAAGTCAATATAGCTCAAGGTTATACAATTGAACATCAACCACATCAATAACAACAACTATATGAGAAACAACAACTTCTACATCAATATCAATAATCATAGCATCAACAACACTATCATCATCAACAACTGCAACAAGCTTGTCCCATTTCATAAGTCCTGGTCTTATATATTTCTGCATGACTTCTTGATTAGTCCATTACAAATTCTTTATTCCACATCTTATTGGTTTCCTCTAGAAAGTTTTGATGTTTTTTTTTGTTCCTTTCAACTGGAGGACATCTGAATTTCTTGTTGGTGCTATGATCTATCTCTTTTCACTGCTCAGATCCTTTGTTGGTGCATTGTGCTATTACACAACACACTCTAACTGCCGCAAAACTAGAACTTTCAAAATTGAGGGTCCAATAGGGCCTTGACCACAACCGTTGACTCACCCTATGTCAAGTCTTGGATTCCTTATTTTGTTCCCCCTCAAATTGAGGGTCAAACTCAAGGAGTATTTGAACTGCCCTTTTCTTAAAACTATCATATTGATCAACGCAATATTGCCACTTGCGTAGCATGATTGAATCTCCAACAATGAATTTTTATGTTGTGTTGACATACGATATTGAGGGATTCGTGTCCATCAGTGTTTTCCATTTAGATTCTGCCACTGCGTCAAGATGTTGGATCTTGATGTAGGTGTCTTGGACTGTTGGCTTGAACTCCCATAGTTCCTTCTTGGTAGCTTGATTGGTTTAACAAAAAGCGCCAATGTGTTCATCGTCCTGTTGGATTTCAACAAATTTAGCACTCTGTTCAATGGTATCGATGATCAACTTCACATCCTGGTTCATCAGTCAGATTTGGGCTCGGAGGTCCTCCACTGTTTTAGTGCGATGCTCTAGCCGACCAATCTAGTCGTTGACTAACTCAAAGAGGTGACTACACTCCGCAACCTACTGATGTAAATGATTGTGCATAGCATTGTCCTCTTCAACAACCTTGGATATTTTCTCCAACATTTCCTTGGGTTTCTCTCGTTCCTTTAGCCGGATAGCCTCTAGTTGTTGTTGGAGGTCCTGAGTCCTTTCTGCTATATGGGTCGATGCCTCAGTGACAAGCTCAAATCTAGATACTAGTGCAACCTGGATGAGATATTCTGGGAGTTCAGGCGCCATCTTGCAAAAGGTAGGCCAAGCGTCACTCAGCCTAATAGACACTGCTTCAATGGTGGACTCAATGGTTTCGTGCATGCCTCGTTTGTAAGATATAATTGTGTTAGCTAAAATAATTCTCTCTTTCAACTGGTCAGCCTATTGTACTAAGTATTTATTTTCCTATGTTACAAAAATGATTCTTTGTTCTAGCTGATATGCAAAAGTCCTCACAAGCTGCAAAAGTTGAGGTGTATCCCAAGAAGATAGATCGATACTCATAGTAGAAAACAAATTGTTCAAAACAATTGGGAGTACCTACACCTTCTTGGGAAGAAGACTGAGATTTAAGGCTTCTCACAAGCCTAGACTATACTTTTAGTGGTAGTGTGGTGACAACCCCTTGTTACTCAAGATAGAGGCCTAATAGATTAAGAAATTGTTACGGGTTTTGCAAAATTGGAGCGACTTGTTCCTTTAAGGAAGTCATGCTCTGTGCGGAATGGGTGTCGTCTTGGCCATTGAGTGGGTCATTGAAGGTGTCCACATCCATTTGAACTTAATTTTCTGGCTTTGCATCTGGTTGAGGATTGGAGATAGTCTTTGGGACTTATTCGAAAGGACCTGGGCCTTGCGAGACTTGGGGTACAACAATCATGAGTGGGGTATTGGTAACTCTAGCAGGTATACTAAAAGGATCAACATGCTCAAGATTTGTCACTTATTTGCAGGATGGGGATGGAATATTTGAGGTGTAGTCATGAATGGTTCCACCATTTTGGTAACCGAGGACTTCCTCATCAACGGTAGTATATTGGACCTGCTCGGGTGGATTGTCTAAAATATGGATGATAGGAGGTGTTATCACATGAAGTTGTCAAGGGTCACATGTAGTTGTTGTTAATACCCAATTCTGCATGCCTGCTCCGTCTCTCTCTTTTCCGCATACCATTCCTAGTATTTCCCCCCTTCTGGTTGATATAGTCGATTTCCCTTTAGATCAATGACCTGGTTTTCCTTAGTGTCTTGCTTGACTGATTCTTGGCTCATGGTTTTTATGTTTTCTTTTAAGGATGAATACATATCGTGATTTTGGTCCAAATTAATGGTCAAATTGTTTTCCATTGGTTGATCTCACAACGGGTCATCCAAATCCTTTGTTTGCACAGGTAGCAACCATGAGCACAAAGCGCAACATTCAAAGTAGTCCATTTTGGGCTCAAAACACAAGCAAGTAGACATGCTTGATTTTCAACGGTGGAAATCTCATGAACAGTTCAGATCAACAGTTCTTGGATAGTTGGGGTTTCAAAGTCGCGTAAGGATTAACGTATGGACATAATTCCTGAAGAGCCGAAGCCATAAATCCTGAAATAATTATGGATCATTGATCTCAAACCAACAAGGACCGTTGATATTGGCAGCAACATCACCAGAAGAGCCAAAGTCCTGAAGTCCTGAAGTAATGAGAGGCTGCCACGTCAACCAAAAGAAAGTTACTTCGAGATATTTCCATCCAAACCTACCAAAGTCCTGAAGTAAATCTGAGCCATTGAGGATTGAGGACATGCATCAACAGATCCCACACTTAAGAAATTCAACACTTCGGAGGATTGCATGAGCAAGCACAAGAAAAATCTCGAAGCCCGAACTCCTGAAGTAGTTTTGTACCATTGATCTCAAATCAACAAGAGCCATTGATATTTGTAGCAGTATCGCCTTAAGGCCCGAAGTCTTGAAGTAACATCCAGCTAACACGTCACTGCGGGCCCAACCAATCCATGGGTGTTTTTCGACTCAACACTTGGTGCTCATTTGTTAGAAACATGTGGCATCCATCTAGCACTGACACATGGCACTCATTTCAAGAATTTTTGGACATGTCTTTAGCCTATTTTCGATGGACACATGTCACCCTCTGTCTATGACATGTCAGCATAGTGACGTCAGGCCACCACATCCGCTGCAGGAGATCATCCTCCGGGAAGTGTTCTTGTTCAAGCACCAAGGTTAGAGCTATCTCCATGCGTGGTTTTAATGGATCCTAGAATTGGTGGGAGGATAAACTTTAGAAGTGGCGCTAAATTTAACAGGTGTGCCCAGATCGCAAATCGTGACCAGATCAATGGACACCTTTCATTGCGGGGACGCAACATGCTTGAATGATAAAATTATTGAGTGGTCTCATAATTGAAACCATGGTATAACATAAGAGATATGTGGCAGAAGGTGGTGAATTGCGGGCTCAAAAGAAATGTGAATCCAAACCTCCTTTGACGACCCCACAATCACATGCTTATATAATGACAAATTCGAGAGCAACATGTGGTCGCTCCCTAGGCGTTAATCCTCACCCTGATCCCAAGGAGAGAGAAATTAAGGAAAGAGGGATTGGTAGCTGAAACAACAACTTAGTCCATAAATAGGAAACTTGGAAGCTATGGTCGAGGAGACAAAACTATCATCCCGAGGTACCATGATGGATGATTTCTTCTTGCAGGCCCATACTGATCCGAGCTTGCGTCTGACATGAGGAAACACGCACAGTCTGACAGAGGATCCATAGATGTAAATCCTTGAATGGGATGGCCAGATCACAATCCTGGAAGTAGTGGAATGATCTGAGTATAAATAGATCACTTCAATATTTTGTTAAGGTCGTCAACTGAGTGAGCAGAGCTCCCTATTTTGTAATATTTTGATAATAGAGTTGTTCTCTGGTTTTGTATGATACCCAAGACTTTCGCATTAATAGAAGTCACTTTCTTTCATCATCTTGTTTAATCTGTACTGAAACACTCGTGCATGGAGGATCCAGACGAGGGTTGTAGTTGTATTGTAATGTAGGTTTGATTATAGTACTGTTGTGACCAATTTTAGTATTTTCTTTGTTACCTTGTTTCTTCTTATGCTGAAATGCTCATGCATGGAGGATCCAAAAGAGTTTTTTTAGTCGCATAGTAATGAAGGTTTGATTATTATGTTGCTGTGATATATTTCAGTGTCTGAAACTTAATTTCAAGAGTGCTCTTGTGCTTGAGTTTTTCTTTACCAATATGCTTGAAGGTCGAATGCCCATGGCAGACTTGTCCACCTTTCTCACTAAGTCTTCCTTCTGCTCACCTTTAACCTTAAACCACTGACTGAACTTAATAAGGACCTCATTTCCCAATGCATTTCTTGTCCAGTTTCTTTGTTAAAACATTCTCGTACTGAGCTTTGTCCATTTGACCTCCATTCATAAACTTACCTCCACAAGCATTTTGATGGATACTGGGCTTATCCTCTTGCAATGTGAGGGTGAATCTCAGTGCTAACATTCTTGGCATTGTTGTTGGGGAATGAATTGAAGACATTTCCATGGGATTGAATGACAAATCAATTCTGATTCTGAAGGTGAATCATAAATCAATACCTTGAAGATTGCAACTTGCACCTGGCGACTCCATTGTTTCAGTTGTGGCTCCCAAAGGAAGACACACGAGGTCTACTCCACATCTTCCTCTAGAAACACCTGAAGATGACCAAAAAAATATTATCAATAAAGGAAATTCCTCTCAAGAAGGCCTTTCATCTGTTGTACCAGGTGATTAAGGTAATCTACGTGATTCATCTTTTAAAACTCCAGTAACTATATCTAATTCTCCTTTTATACCATTTGTTGGAGTTTCTAGAAGTTTATATTTTGAAAGCTTTCCTGTCAGACTTCCCCCTTCTAGTGTGCATTTGGAAGGAGAAAGTTTTGAAACTCTTGTTTCCCTTGATATTGTAAAATGGTTTACACCCAAGAGCTTAGAATATTTTTCCACTTTGGGTTTTCCTACTCCTCCTCCTATCAAAGTTACTATATCTAAAGAGGGGGAAAATGATTTTCCCTTGAACCCAATATCATTCTCCTCCAATACTCAGTCGTTTCCCCTTTCCCCTAGAAATATAGCTCCAGACCTACCGGTCCAAACTCCATCTCCCCCTGGTTCTCCTACAATTCACATCCCAATGGTAGGTGCTAATCCTCTTAGAAACATAATGGATGCCATAATGGCTGCTAGATATGCCCCTCTTGTTTTACCTCAACCTATGAATGCTCTCCTAGATGGAGACTACCTTAAGTACATGCCCAAGTTCACAGGGGAGGAAGACATAATTGCAGAAGAACACCTTTCAACTTTTTATAGTTATGCAGATAATCATAACATTGAAAATGAAGATGTGTGGATGAGAGTTTTTGTACAGAGCCTTGATGGTGAGGCTAGGAAATGGTTTAGGGGTTTGAACCTTAGATCTATTGCTGGGATTGAATCTCTGGATGATTCATTCTTGAGGCATTGGGGACATAAAAAATATTTTCTTTATTATATTATAGAGTTTGGGTCACTTAAGAGAGAGGAGGGGGAATCTGTTTCAGACTTCTCAAAATGATTTATTAAAATTTACAATAAGATTCCCACTGAAATAAATCCTACAGAAACCTATGCCAAGATTACTTATGCCAGTTCTTTTGACCCTGAGGTTTTCCTCCTGTTGAGAGAAAGAAGAGCTACCTCTTTAGCTCATATTCAATATGCAACCCTTGAAGTAGAGTCTAATATATTGGTAGCTGACAAAATTAGGAGTAAAGCCAATAGAGACAAAAGAAAAGGTAGGGCTGAAGATTCAACCTCTGGTTCCTCTGTTGCCTACCCTTAAGTGGATGATTTAATAAAACTGGTAAAATCACTTTCTGTAGAAATGTAGAAAATGAAATTTGAAGGAAAGCAGAGCTATAAGAACCCCAAAAATGATGATAATAGGGGTAATTTCAAAAGACCCAATAATGTCCCTCAGTTCATCCAAAGAGATCAAAGAAATAGGGATAGGGATGATAAAAAAATCCAATCTACTCTCCAAAATAACCTTGTTACTGATGAAGAAGGAGAGGAAGAAGATGATGATCCTGAAATCCTTGTCTTGGTGACACCTCCTGAGTCCTCATCTCCTCATTTAACCCAATCTACATATGAAGATTCTCTCATGGATAGCCAACTAAATGAGCTGAGAAAAGGGGAAAGGACCAATGGAAATCCAAATAGATACAACCTTAGGTCCAAGAAGAAAGAGGGAAAGACTGACATTCCTGATCAGTCTACTAGAGCAGAGAATCTTGCTAAGAGTGTGGCAGCTAGCAGCAAATAAAAGGTGGCACAAAATCCCCAAGAAGTGGTTAAGATCCCTACCTTAGAAATTAAGGAGATTCTAAAGCCTCCCTCCTCTTTTAGCTTTGAGAATGAGATTCAAAAGGTTAAAATCCCTGTACCTTTTTTAGATCTAGTTAAGAATGAGGATTTCAAAAAGTACCTTTCCAAAATGTTGCAGCTTGAACCTTCATCTCATCCCACAGACTTAGTCAACCTCCAAGATGAAAAACCAGTTGTCATACTAGGGCCTTTGGTAGAGGATAGGGATGACTCCTCCCCTCCTTTCTATACCTCATTAAACATTCATGATAAAGTGTTGCACAATTGCTTGATGGATTTAGGGGCATCTCACAACCTCATGCCTAAAACTGTCATGGATGATCTTGGATTGGAAGTTACAAAAACATACCATGACCTGTACTCATTTGATTCCAGGAAGGTGAAGTGTCTTGGGGTTATCAAGGACCTGGATGTCTCCTTGTTTCAATTTCCAATGAAAAGTGTGGTCATGGATATTGTGGTGGTTGATGTCCCACCTACGTGTGGGATGTTTTTGTCTAGATATTGGATCCAAAGACTAGGAGGAAATTTGTAGATGGATCTCTCATATGCCACTATTCCTATGTTTGGAGGAGAACATAGAAGGCTTTATAGGGCAGAACAACTTGCTTACATTATCAGCGATGAAGAAAATCCTACCAACCACCCCATTTTTGCAGTTGATATTGATTTAGGAACTAGTATTTTATAGCTCACCAATGATCATGAACCACCTATTGAAATCAGAAAGTAGTCCATCACCTCTTGTGAAGATCCTCCTCCTAATATCCCTGTTTGGCAGATTTGAGCCTCTTCTAGGGAGAGTGCTGGTGCTGGGGTAGTTTTTATTTCCCCTACTCGAGAAACCATATCTCTGTCTTACAAGCTAGAATTTGAAACAAAAAATAATGTGGAAGAATATGAGGATCTTGTTTTGGGTTTGAGGGTTGCTAAAGACATGGGGATTGAAGATCTAGTAGTGTTTGGAGATGCTGATCTGATTGTTCATCAAGTCAAAAATAGGTATCAGGCTAAGCACCCTAGGTTGAGGACCTACATAAATGAATTTTGGGATCTTGTTGATAGTTTCTTCCTGGATTTTAATATCTCATTTGTTCCAAGAGAGGAGAACACTGTGGAAGATTCCCTGGCTGTCTCAGCAAGTAATTCCAGGGTTCCTTTGCCCCCAAAAATCAAGTATGAGGTGGAAGTAAAATATCAACCGTCTATTCCTGACAGTGTCAAACATTGGAAGGTTTTTGAGGATGATCTTGAGATAAAAAAGATTTCTGGAAACTGTGGGTGAGTTTTTCGCCTTATATATAGATCAAGATCAGGATACTGAAGACAACCCTCATGCTGATATTTTTCTAAATAAAGTGGTTGACCATCACATTGTTCAGTTACCCAGTAACCATATTCCAAAAGGACTTGTCCCCTTATAAAGATTGTTTGACATAAATGATGTGCCTATAAATATTAAAGGTTCAACTGAAAATACAGATGTGACTGAATGCAATTTAGGAACAAAAGAGGATCAAAGTATGTTAAATTGTCTATCAGTTTGTCAAAAGAACAAAGGGATGAGAATGTCAATATTTTGAAAGAGTGTGCTGATGTGTTTTCCTGGAAATATGATGATTTAAGAAAATATGACACAAACATCATTGAACATAAGATCCCTTTGAAGGAGGAGACTCATCCTTTTAGGTAGAAACTCAAACAAATAAATCCCATGCTGTTTCCTATTATGGAAAAAGAAGTTAAAAAGCTACTGGATGCCCATATCAACATTCCTTTGAGATATTCAGAATGGGTGGCTAACTTGGTGCCTGTGAGGAATAAAAATGGGGAAATTAGGTTATGTATTGATTTCAAGAATTTGAACAGGAGCTCCAAAAGAGATAACTACCCCTTGCCAAAGATGGAGCACATTTTGTAGAGAGTGACTAGTTCATCTAGGATGTCTACGATTGACGAATTGTCTAGCTACAATAAGATCTTATTCTTTCCTGAAGATAGAGAGATGACAACCTTCACTACTCCTTGGGGCACATTCATGTATGCTAAAATTCCCTTTGGATTGATGAATGCAGGAGCAACCTTCCAGCAAGCCATGGACATTGACTTCATTGGGGAGAAAGACAAATTTGTAGTCATCTATCTGGATGACATTACAATGTTCTCAAAGTCTGACAAAGAGCATTGTCATTATTTGAAGAAGGTCTTCTTGAAATGTTGAAGGTTTGGTCTCTCCCTCAATCCTAATAAATCTTTGTTTGCTATGAAGGAGGGAAAATTATTGGGGCATATTGTGTTAGTAGAAGGGGTAAGAATTGATCCAAGCTGAGTAGAGGCCATCCAATCCTTATCTTTTACCAGATCCAAGAAAGAGG
Organism: Picea sitchensis; assembly: GCA_010110895.2. Taxonomy (NCBI): domain Eukaryota; kingdom Viridiplantae; phylum Streptophyta; class Pinopsida; order Pinales; family Pinaceae; genus Picea; species Picea sitchensis. Next base: position 142,988 of record SNQJ01S0003607.1, read on the forward strand.
TTCAATATTTCTTGGGTAAAATCAATTTTCTAAGAAGGTTCATCTCTAATTTTGTTGAGTTGGTTAAGCACATTAGAAACATGCTTCATCTCTAATTTTCTAAGAAGGTTCAGTTTTATAAGAAGGTTCATCTCTAATTTTCTAAGAAATTCTTTTGTCCAAATCATAGGGGCTTTGACTGAAGCCCCTGTGCTCATCAGCCCTGACTATTCTAAGGAATTTCCAATATTTTATTTCGCCTCATCTGATACATTGGTTGTTGTTTTTCTACAGAAAAATATAGAGGGGATGCAAAAATGAGGTATGATATCATGGAGAAGCAGGCATATGCTTTGGTCAAAGCCCTCGAGGATTTCATAGTATATGTTCTTCATTGAAATATTGTTGCATATGTCCCTTCAACCTTAGTGAAAGAGATATTGATCCATCCCGACATAGATGGGAAAATAAGAAAATGGATTGCTAAAATTCTAGAATTTGACTTTGAAATAAAGCCAAATAAATTGGTGAAAGGCCTAGGTTTAGCCAGGTTGCTGGCTGAATCAAATTGTAAAGATTTGGGGGTTAATTTTATGAACATAAACTCATAAAATCAACTAGTTGAGATTGCTGATAAAATCTCTCATGACAGCCCCAACTTGGAAGAATGCACTTGGTATAAGGACATCATACATTTTCTAGATAAGTTGCATCCTCTTGATGGCTTGGACAAGAACAAGGTGAGAGATTTGAAGCTCAAAGAAATCAAATATTGTCTCATTGATCAGGTTTTGTATTGGAAAGATCCTCTAGGAGTTCTTTTGAGATGTCTGGATCCACAGGAGGCCCAAAGTGCCATAATTGATTTTCATGACAGCTTATGTGGGGCCCATCATTTTTGGAGGACCACAAATTATAATATCCTCAGAGCTAGGTATTTCTAGCCTAGCCTTTTTATCGATGTTTGTGCAAATATTAGATCTTCCGTCAAATGCCAAAAATTTTCTGGAAAGCAACAACTTAGATCTTTGCCTTTGAAGCCTATGGTCATTTCTGGACCTTCTCAATAGTGGGGTCTTGACTTCATTGGAGAAATCCACCCAGCCTCATGTGGCCAACACATGTGGATTTTGACTGCCACTAAATATTTTACCAATTGGATAGAATCCATTCCTACAAGGAGTGCCTCCCATAAGGTAATCATTAGCTTTCTTGAATATATCATGTCTAGATTTGGTTGTCCAAGAAGGATTGTTACTGACAATGCTACCTCCTCAAAGCTAAACCATTGATCAAGTTATGTGAACAATATGGTATTGCAATAGTCCATTCTACTCCTCACTACCCCCAAGGAAATGGTTTGGAAGATTCATCTAACAAGAGCCTCATAAATATCATCAAGAAAATGTTAGAAGACAACATGAAAGCATGGGACTCAAAGCTAAAATTTTCCTTATGTGCTGATAGAGTTACAACAAAGAGGTCACTTGGTGTTTCCCCATTTCAACTTGTGTATGGGGTTGTGGTTTTTTTTCTACTCAACTTTCCTTTCCTGTGGTAAAATTTCTCCAAGACTACCAAGGAGAACCTGATGATATGGTCAGGAGGATACAACAGCTGGTACAAATACAACAAACTAGGGAGTAACTACTTGATAAAGCCCAAGACCATCAACAGAAAATAAAATGAGCCTTTGAAAAGAAGGTAATCAAGGAATATTTTTAGTTGGGAGATCTAGTGCTCAAATGGGATGCATCGAAGCAAGACAAAGGAAAACATGGTAAATTTGAGGTCTTATGGATTGGTCCTTTCAAGATTTATGAGGTATTTTCAAATAACACTTGTAAATTGCAAAACTTGGAGGATTCTGAAGTTTTGGGTGGCCCTGTCAATGGGCGCTTTCTGAAAAAATATTTTTCCTAAGCCATGATTGGATTTCCATGCATTGTAAATATCACTTTTATTTTATTCCTCTTTGAATAGGTGACCCCATAGCCCTAGGAGAAGACACTAAAACTTCTTGTTCTTGGAAGCTCATAGGAAGCATGCCATCCCCCGTGGAGCCAATGTTGTCACATGAAGTTGTCAAGGGTCACATGTAGTTGTTGTTAATACCCAAGTCTACACCCCTTCTTCATCTCTCTCCTTTTCGCATACCATTCCTAGGATTTTTCCCCTTCTGGTTGATATAGTTGATTTCCCTTTCGATCAATGACTTGGTTTTCCTTAGTGTCTTTCTTGAATGATTCTCGGCTCATGGTTTTTATGTTTTCTTTGAAGGATGAATACATATCATGATTTTGGTCCAAATTATCGGTCAACTTGTTTTCCATTGGTTGAGCTCACAACAGGTCATCAAAATCCTTTGTTTGTACAAGTAGCAACCATGAGCACAAAGTGCAGCATTTAGATTAGTCCATTTTGGGATCGAAATAAAAGCAAGCAGTCAGGCTCGATTTTCAACGACGATAATCTCATGAACAATTCAGATCAGCGGCTCTCGAATAGTCGGTGTTTCAAAGTCACATAAGGATTAACATCTGGACATAAGTCTTGAAGAGTCGAAGCCCAAACTCCAGAAATAATTGTGGACTGTTGATCTCAAACCAACAAGGATCGTTGATCTTGGAAGAAGCATCACCAGAAGAGCCAAAGTCCCAAAGTCCCAAAGTAACGAGAGGCTGCCACGTAAATCGAAAGAAATTTACTTTGGTAGATTTCCATCGAAACATCCTGAAGTCCCAAGGTAAATATGAGCCATTGAGGGTTGAGGACACGCGTCAAATTATCCCACACTTCAAAAATTTGACACTTCGGAGGATTGCACAATCAAGCAGAAGAAAACTCCTGAAGCCCAAACTCCCGAGGTAGTTTTGGACCATTGATCTCAAATAAAAAAGAGTCATTCATCTTTGCAGCAGTATCGCCTTAAGGCTCGAAGTCCCAAAGTAATGTTCATCTGACACATCGTTGTGGCCCCAACCACTTCGTCGGTATTTTTCGACTCAACACTTGGCACTCATCTGTTAGAGATACGTGCCATCCATATATCGCTGACACATGGAACTCATTTCAAGCATTTTTGGACATGTCTTCATCCTATGTTTGAGGGACACATGTCACCCCTCCATCCACAACATGTCATCATAGTGACGCCAGGCCTCCACGTCCACTGCAAGAGATCATCCTCCAAGAAGTTTTCTTGTTCAAGCACCAAGGTTAGTGCCATCTCCATGTGTGGTTTTAATGGATCTTAGAATTGGTGGGCGGAAAAACTTTAATGGTGGTGCTAAATTTAGTAGGTGCACCAAGATCACAGATCACGACCAGATCAACGACCACATTTCATTGTGGTGAGGAAACATGCTCGAATGATAAAATTATTGAGCAGTCCCGCAATTGAAACAATGGCATAGAAGAAGAGCTATGTGGTGAAAGGTGGTGAATTTTGGGCTCAAAAGAGGTGTGAATCCAAACCGCCTTTGACAACACCACAATCATGTTCTTATATAGTGACAAATCTAAGAGCAGAACGTGGCCGCTCCCTAGGAATTAAGCCTCACCCCGATCCCGAGGAGAGAAAAATTAAGGAAAGAGGGGTTGGTAGTTGAAACCTCAGCACAATCCATAAATAGGAAACTTGGAAGCTATGGTCGAGGAGACAGGACTGTCAACCCGAGGTACCTGTTGAGTGCTCAACACACCCTAAAAGTTATGTGACCATTTCCTTTTGGGTACCACCTTGTTTTCCACCTTTGATTGTTCTCGCCTTGGTCTAAGAGACACAATGACTACTCAAGGAATCAACGACCCGGAATTTTCCCGACTGCCTAGAGAAGTTCAGCATCGGCGAAAGCTTAAGGTGGCGAAAATCATTTTGAGAATTCAAAGTAACCAAATACAGACCTTTGTCGGTGTCGGATGATAGTAGTGTTTCTTTCTTACGAACAACCTCAGAAAGGATTTCGTTGAAAGCTGAGCTTTTGAGGTTCGACAGAAAAGTGCGATTATAAGCGCCGTGCATAGATAAAGTGACACTGCAGACCGCCAAACTCCCGAAACAAGTTCGGTATCAGCGAGGGAAAACTAATTGTTTCCCTGACTTGATAATTACTCCTGCGGCCCGGTATCGACAGTTGTGGCCTCTAGTCTTTTCTCAAGTACTTTCGGTGCAAGTGAGAATCCAAGTATGATCCTTATCCATTAGCCGAATGTCTTTCCATGATTAAATTGATTTTTTTTTTCAATAACTAAAGTCGATAATTCCATGGAAGTATTAATTGATATCAAATATTTTACAAAGAAAAGCATTAACAGACTCACGATGAAATAACAATGATCCCAAAAAATCTAATAATTTACGTAAAATACTTGAATACAAATACACGCTTGATTCACATCCGAAAGAAGCATTATACATTCAAACACATTCTTTTCTTTTTATATACAAAATCAAAACTTCCACCAGGCCTGGTTTACATATGAATAGACAACCCCGACGACTCGGCTAACTGGCCCGGTCACCGTAAGATTACAAAATTTTACAAAAGAAGAAAGAGAAGGAGATGTTAAGCAACACTTCCAAGAACATGGAGCGAGAACCCGCCAACTATATGTCTCTTGTGCACTGGTCCTCTCTCAGATTGTCTTTCGCACTTTGTGATGTCGTATGTTCCACTGTCGTTGCCATCTGTTGCGCCTCGTGCAACTTCACAATCATGTCTTGCGCTTCCTGAAGTCATCTCTACAACCAAATGGTGCTTCTTGCACGACCTTGCGACAATGGTATCCCCTGGTTTTTTGCTGCCAATTGACGTCGTAGACCTCTATTCTCTTGGTAGAGCTTGGTTGAGCCTTCTTTAATTGTTGAGCTGAATTTTCAATAGAAGTACCCAGTGCTTCTACCCTCCCCTCTTTTCTCCTACCTCCTTTGTCAGCGGTCCCCACCAACTCCGAACAGTTGGTAAGTATCATATACTCCTCAAGGGTTGGACGTGCACTCAGTTCAACCTTGGGGCAATCCTCCTCTTCTTCCCGATATTTCTTCCTAGACCTTCCTCTTCTCCGCAGTTTCGGGCTTGAAGAAGGCACAGTCTCCAAAATGGATCTTTCGGACGTATTTGCGACCATCCCGAGCTCCTCCGTGGACGCTGAAACTACCTCTGGGCAGATACCTATACCTCTCATTGGAGTCTCAAGTACACAAGAAGCCAACAAGAAAGAGTCCCAGGCACACTAGGGATGAGACCTGACACTTCGGCTGCCTCACAGACCTCGTCCTGTGTTTGAAGGGGATCCCATAATTGAAAAAAGTGTAAGGAGATCAAGGCGTCTGTGGATGATAAAGAATTTCTGAATAGGACGTCACCAAGACGAACTTACCAAGCCAAAATTCCAAGGAATACGAGCTTGACATATACGTAGAATTTCTCACAAAGCTCCTAGAATTTATATATAAATCAAGGAGAGAAACTATGTGTGCCAACATAATATCTGTTCCTCATGACATGATGTTTGGAAAAATTGGCACACCACAACTAATCGACGGATGTGATATAGAACATGAAAGCGTCTTCAATCGGGGTTGCAGGAAAATGTGCGATATGATCCTTTCAATCCTTTTGAATTTACGAAGCTCTGTTATTGATGAATGATGCTTGGCACGCTTGGTGGTACGGTTTCTGGAGGCATTTAATGACTTTCTCTGTATGATATCCGACCTCTTGAAAGCACACACATGCTTAACTCATCCTCGATGCCCTTTTTTCGACCCCAAAGGTCAAGTAACTACTATGATAATTTATGCATTCATGGCTATCGTATTTGATTAGCCACACTATGGCATATTGATGTATTCATTTAAACGAAAGAGAACCAGAGACTTCACAGGTCACTCAAAGGAAGCGTTTGGGATCATGTAAGTATTAAAAACGACTGAGACTAGCAAGCTACGCAGGTACATGTTCATCTTTTTGTTTGTTTATGTCTTATCATAGGTTTCTTAATCGCTAAATTGCTTCTATTTTAACTACATGAAGAACCTCCCCGATTAGCGACTAGAGTCTATCCTGTGACCCCGCCAAAGAAACGAAAGAAACACCAAAACTGAATAACCAAAGCGAAGTATGTCAGGCTCCCCGATATTGACATCCCCGATATGTTGATCAACCTAAACAAAGTAATCAAGCTATGTGTTGAACAAGATGCGTTATGGGCCAAAGAATGCGCAAGGGTCATTGATGCAAAGCTAGGGCAAGTACAATAGTTCGTAGGACATCCAATCAAAGCCAGAACCATGCTTCAGAAATTGAACTTCAGCCTCGCAAAGTATCGGGTGCACGCAATAGACATCAGGGGAATATATTCGGCTCCAATGGAAAAACATAGATTTCCATGGGCCAAAACTTGTGAAGAACTCTTTATCATATGGTTTGATTATGAAAGAGCCCACCTTTTTCAAGAAACAAATCGGGTGGACTGTTGAAAGACTGTTAGATGATAATGCCACGTGGCGATTTTTTATTATCTCAAATTGTATTTTACCGTTAATTACTATTAAGACTTTCTATTATAAATAGGGACATTGACCGATGGTCAAAAGGTCGATGGTTGTTGTAAGAACGTTTTTTTCTTTTGGTTGTTGATAATTATTTTAAGACTACTATGAATTAAGAATCCCTTCTGGACCAAAGATGAGCTAATTTTCATCAGATGTATGTGATTGGAGTTGGAGAAGAATTACTTCCTTTCCTGTTCCATGAATGTTGTAGTGAATGAATAAGAGAAATTAATTCTATTGTCAGGTTATCTGGTGCAATGTTTTGATGTTCTTTTCTTTAAATGATGAAAGTAAATCATTGTGCTTCTATGTGATGAATGTCTTGGTGGATGAATTATTTTTTTTACCGTGATCTTGATTACATGTGTGTTTCTTTTTCTTTATGCTAAGTAGTTTACCTCATCTATGTGATGAGTTTCTTGGTAGATGAATTATTTTTCTTTCCATGTTCTTGATTACATATACATTTTCTTTCTTTTAAGTAGTTTTCTCAAACAGTAGTCGGATGCTCGTTCGGTTAGAGTACTAGTAGTAGGCCCTCTGACATAAGATCATTGTCTGCATGCTCGAGCAATGGGTTATCCCAAGCTCAACCCCTTCCCAATAGTTAACAACTTTGTCCTGTCTTTGTCAAGTTGGTTTATACTGGCTTGTATATCTCGTACCAGCCCCCATCTAAGAGAGAATACAGAGAAGAACTATCCCAAGCAAAGGAAGAGCCTTCACCTGAAAACACAAAATCTCTTCGATAATTTGGCCAGATCATAAGATCTAGAGAACCATTCCACTCCAAACACTGCAGAGTCTAATTGGGCCTCAATGGCAGGTTTGGTTCATGTTGTTGAGTCAGGGGATTTAGGCCCCATCAAAAGAATTAGCGCTAAAAGGAGGGCCTGAGAATGAATGAATGAATGGATATGAAAGTTTGTTGACATTTCAAACAGCCTAGATATTTGTAATGACCCACATGCATGGCTAGTCATCCAATAGATATCCCTCCTTTACCGAGTACTCCCGAAGTGGATAACTCACCCCACTTCGAGGAAGGATATCTTCACCCTGAAATACCTTACGCCCTCCCTCACGAGGAAGCGAATAAGTTTAGAAGGATTACCAGAGCCTACGCCCAAAAAATCAACGCGTTTCCCTTCACCCCCATCCTCCCTCGAAGAAAACAACACAACATACTAGTAGTCAACACTCCCGACGAAGTTTTCGTACATTCCGTCGACAACTTATTAGATTTCACGATCATCGAAATCCAAGAACCTCTTGACCTCATACCCGAGACGCTAACCGACGACATCTCCGATCCTAACGACCTTTCGGAAGAGGAAGATCTTGACTCGGACTCCAAATATATGGAAGGGAACAATGGTCGTGATGAGGAGAGAGAATTTCAACTTCAAGACAACCAACCTTGGTTGACCCGGGACGCCGTGGCTGTCCCGGGACGAGTACACAATCTCCCTTGACACCCGAAAAAGTTTCTCCCCAAGTATGATCCTGAAACCTCAGGATTTCCTGAAGATCATATCAATAAATTCATATTCGCGATCAGGCTTATGAACGTTCAACATGAATATGTAGTATGCAGACTTTTCCCCTACACATTTGAGAAATCAGCTTCCACATGGTATTTTAATTTGCTAGTAGGATCCATAACCAGTTGGACTAAGTTCCAAAAGGATTTCCTATACAAGTTCGCCAAAGAAAATACCATGGGAGCCCTTATGGACGAATTATTCGTAGCCACCATGACCCCAAAAGAAAGGGTCAAAGATTTCAATCAAATATTCATGACCATCCTAGACAAATTTCAGCCCGTGGTGAAACCTACTCAAGAGTTGCAAATCGAGGTGTATGTCACTGTGCTTTCGGCCTCTATTTCAATGTTCACTAAGAGAGTCACTAAGCAAACCCTCGTGGAGAATTTCGAAGAGGCCAAAACGATAGAGTTCCAGATGAAAGGATGTAAAGAAGGCCAGGCCTCTCTAGAGAAAAAAGAAAGCCACCCCCCTCCTAGGAGAGGACTCCTCTTGACTAGACCATTGGGGAAGCCGATTGAAACAACTCCCGATAAAGTTAATGTGGATATAGAAGACTTGCAACGCATGGTCAAGAAACTATCAAATGAGATTATAGATATGAAAAGAAATGCGGGTTAGGGAAACCAAAGCCAAAGACCCTATAAGCCTTTCTTTAAAAGAAACCATCTGTTCAAAGCAATTGAACCTCCCCCAGCCAACCTTAACATTGATCTAGAGAATTTCGTGTCTGATTCTTTCTATACTTACCACCAAGAGAACCACTAAGAAAGGGAATGCCCTCAGTGGGTCAACGCCATGAATTTAATGGCCAATCATTTTTTAGATGAAGTCTCTCTGACCTAACCATCCAACAGTTTGGCCTTTAATATTGTCGATCAGGAAGAGGCTGACCCACCACAAGACATGACCATGCTGATATGGGATCCCGATGTGATCACATCTTTATATGATCTATTTAAATCTCAGGGACCACCCATAGAGATATCAGTGATACATACATGTAGTAAGGGTCAACCTGGCCCAAAAGATGTTAATGCCACCCATGCCTTACAAAGTAAATTAACTCTCGATCTCCTGAGAATACCTTTCACTCCCACTAACAAACCTATAAGTATCCATACCCATGATTCTCCTAAATTAGATTACAATGTAGTAGAAGATTTGAAGAAGCTGAAAGATAATGTATCGGTTATGGACATATGTAGAATCCCTCAGCAGAAAGAGCTTTTGTTGCAAGCTCTAAGTTCGGAAAAAAACCCGACCACTGGCGATGGTCAGGAGAAGAATCTACCCCCTACAGATTTGGCAAGAAAACCAACGATAAACACCTACTCAGAAGGTAGGAAGGAGAGGCATTTTGTACCACCTTTTCTTTTAACGTTCAAAGTCTTCAATAGGAATCTCCACAATTGTCTAGTAGACTCCAAGGTGTCTTCTAATGTCATGCCCTTGGCCGTTTGTAACAAATTAGGTGTTGTCCCTCTAAAAAGTGATAAGCATGTCATACAACTAGACATGACCTAGGTCAAGGTCATGGGGAACTCAAAGATGTGATGATTAGGATATCCACTCATCCTAATTTCGTGCGGTGATTGACATCATTGTGTTGGATGTCCATGAGGCATATGGGATATTATTGAGCTGATATTGGTCCGAAAAACTAAACTGATACTTTAGCATAGACTGGGCACACCTTTGGCTACTACTGAAGGGATACAAGAACATGATCAAAATCGATAGGGAAAGATACCTGAAACATATGGTCACTGACATGGAAACCTAGAACGAACCAACCTCTACCGATTTTCCCATACTAGGGAACTATTCTTGTGATTCTCACTTTGGCAATTTTTTTCCTCTCCTATCCAATGTTTCGCTTACTCAAAACTCTGAAATCACATTTCAAGAAGAATTCTCGATGCCAATGGAAGATTCTCTCTTTTGTCAAAACCTAGTGTTAGGTCTTCCAGAAGAAAAGATCGAAGAGCGGAACACTGATTGGGATAGAAATCGTCGCTCACGAATTTGGAACCTTTATTTTGATGGATCCAAGTCACAAGAGGGTTCGAGAGTAGGGTGCATCCTCATTGATCAAAAGGTTAAACGCCATTTCTTGTCTTGTAGACTAGAATTCGAGTGGACCAACAACACTGTCGAGTATGAAGCCCTGGTACAAGGGTTAAAGAAAGCCATAGATATTAATGTGAAGGAATTAAAGCTGTTCAGATACTTGGAAATCATCATTAGACAAGTGAGAAACATTATACACTACAACTCCCCTCATCTTAAGAACTATTAGCATGAGGTGCAGAGGCTGATAGAACTCTTTGAAGCTTTCAATATCACCATGATCCCTAGAGAAAAGAATATCCTTGCTGACTCCTTATCCACTACTTCTTCAATACTCTCACCTTTAGAAGATTACGAAGCCTCCCGATTCACTGCAGAATTGCTCTACAAGCCATCGGTACCTAATAATATTTCTAATTGGAAAGTCTTTGAGGGGGATGAATAGATCATAAGCTTCTTGACTAATCAAGACAACTTCAGAGACCTTGATATAGATGATGAAGAGTTCCAAGAACAATTGATGGAAGCCAGTCCTCAGGAGGGTCAACATGCGGATAAACCAAAGGCTCACACAATTTCAAAAGGGATAGCGAATCTAGAGAATTTGTTTGATCTAAGGGAACGATTCAAAGGACCTAAAAATGCAAACACTGGTAGCTCCTGTCCCCTCCATGAAACTATATATCTTGGAACCCCAGACAACCCAAAGTATGTGAATCTTGGCAAAATGATATCTAAAGAGGAGAGGAAAGCCTACCTCAAATTATTCAGACACTACCATGATGTGTTCTCTTGGTCCTATAAAGATTTGAAAATGTATGATACCCGCATCATTCAACACACCATCCCGTTGAAACCCAAAATCAAACCTTTTCAACAGAAGCTCTGGAAGTACCACCCATCCTTGGAACCCCTCATGTATCAAGAGTTAAGGAAGCTTTTAGATGCAAAGATAATTTTCCAAGTTAGACATTCCGCTTGGGTAGTGAACCTTGTTCCAGTAAGGAAAAAGTCAGGAGAAATCCGATTATGCATAGACTTTTAGAATCTCAACATAGCTTCAAAAAGGGACAATTATCATGTCCCGCTGATGGAGCAACTCCTACAGATCGTGTTGGGCTCATAAACTTTGTCCCTTCTAGATGGTTTCTCAGGATACAACCAAGTGTTGGTTTCAGAGGAAGATCGATTAAAAACTACCTTCCGGACCAAATGGGGAACCTTCTAGTATAAACGCATGCCTTTCAGATTGATTAATGCATGAGAAACCTTTCAAAGGGAAATGGATGTGGCGTTTTGGGGACTTATAAGTAAGTGTGTGGTATTATATTTAGATGACGTAATGGTGTATTCAAAGAATAGATAAGTACACATCCAACACTTAACTCAAATTTTTGAAAGATGTCGAAAATATGGTATATCACTCAATCCTAAGAAAACTATCTTCGGTGTTGAAGAAGGTAAGTTGTTAGGTCATATTATATCTCAAGTGGGAATTCACATAGACCCCGAAAGGATTAAATCCATAGCTCAACTCTCTCTACTCCATAACAAGAAAGCTATGCAGTCTTTTTTCGGGCAAATTAATTTCGTAAGGAAATTCACCCCCGACTTCACTGAAATCATCAAACCCTTACAAAAAATGATTCGCAAATATTCTGAGTTTAAGTGGGATGAATAACGAAAAAATATGCTTTCAACAATATCAAAGCTACCATATCTCGAGCCCCGGTATTGCGAAGTCCCGATTTCAATAGAGACTTTAACCTTTATACTTTCTCCTCTGACCAATTGCTATTTGTGGTTTTGACTCAGAAAGATGACGACAACAACAAAGCCCCGGTTTCATTCATGATCACCAACCTTCAAGGAGCTGAGCTCAATTACCCCGCTGTAGACAAGCAGGCCTACACGGTTTATAAAGCAGTAAAAATTTTTAGGTCCTACATCCTTAAGAATCAAACCAAGGTTATTGTGCCAAAACCCACAGTCCGATCCTTGTTTACCCAACAAGAAATGGGATAAAGAAGAGGGAACTGGATGGCGGTAGTCCAGGAATTTGATCTAGATATAAAACCCGCCAAGTTAGTAAAAGGTAAATATGTGTGCAAGCTCGTAGCCGAAGCTCAAGATCAAGCAAACCAAGATCCGAGGTGGGATAATGAAATAGCACTGTGGTGTGGTGAAGCAACATACATTTCCCTTGGACTGGACTCTTGGTACAAGGATTTGGATCATCTATTACATCACAGGACTTGTCCCAAAAACTTCAACCCCAGAGAAAGGAGAGTCCTTTGATTGAAATCCACACAATATCACCTCATAAATTCGGTACTCTTCCGGATCAACTATGATGGGGTATTACTGAGGTGTCTCGAACATGAATACGCCGATAAAGTGTTGAAAGAACTCCATGATGGCCCCGCTGGGGAACATTTTGCAGGAAACACCACCTCTCATAAGGTTTTGAGAGCCAACTATTATTGGCCCACTTTGTTCAAAGACGCTCATGCTTACGTTAGGAATTGTAAGACTTGTCAAATAAGTGCTGGCAAGGAGAGAAGGGCAACAATCCCACTTCAGCCTGTAACCGTCTTTAGACCTTTTGAGGAGTGGGGGTTGGATATCATAGGAGAAATTATGCCCAACCCTTCGAAATTGCACAAGTATATTATTACTACCACTGAATATTTCACAAAGTGGGTAGAAGCCATTCCTTTGACCCATGTAAATGAGAAAATAGTCATCTAATTTGTAGAACAACAACTAATTAAAAGGTTTGGCTTTCCTTATGTTCTGGTCTTTGATAATGTAACCTACTTATCCTATACTCTATTGGTAGAGTTCACTTTGGACAAAGGAATCATAATCAAGTACTCTGCAAATTATTACCCGTAGGGAAACGGTGTGGCAGAATCAACCAATAAGAATCTGGTAAGGATACTAAAGAATACGGTTGTGGATAACCATAGAATTTGGCATAACCAACTGCATAATTCCATATGGGATGATAGGGTCACACCCAAATAAGCTATAGGGAATTCCCCATACTTTCTGGTCTACGGAAAGGAAGCCATCCTCCCAAACGGGCTGTATTTGCTATCTCTCCAATTGGCCCAAGATTCTAATGAAGAACCATCCTCGGCCATGCAACAAAGAATAAACACCATGCTTATGCTGGAAGAAGAGAGAGAAAAGTCTAAGTCAAAATTTTTGTCACATCAACAGATAGTGAAAATATGGTTCGATAAGCATAAATCTAAGGAAAAGAACTTTGAAGTAGGAGATTTAGTCTTGAAGTGGGACAAGGCAAATGAACCCAAAGGGAAACATTCCAAGTTTCAGAACCTATGGCTTGGACCTTTCCAGGTGGCTGAGAATATTGGGGTAGGTACTTACCGGTTGCAAAATCTGAGGGGGGAACCTGATACTCTCCCAGTTTATGGCCAAGCCCTAACACAATACTTCCAATAATAATATAAATAAATAAATAAATAATAGGCCCAAGATTCTAATGAAGAACCATCCTCGGCCATGCAACAAAGAATAAACACCATGCTTATGCTGGAAGAAGAGAGAGAAAAGTCTAAGTCAAAATTTTTGTCACATCAACAGATAGTGAAAATATGGTTCGATAAGCATAAATCTAAGGAAAAGAACTTTGAAGTAGGAGATTTAGTCTTGAAGTGGGACAAGGCAAATGAACCCAAAGGGAAACATTCCAAGTTTCAGAACCTATGGCTTGGACCTTTCCAGGTGGCTGAGAATATTGGGGTAGGTACTTACCGGTTGCAAAATCTGAGGGGGGAACCTGATACTCTCCCAGTTTATGGCCAAGCCCTAACACAATACTTCCAATAATAATATAAATAAATAAATAAATAATAATAATAATAATATATATATATATATATATATATATATATATGTATGTATGTATGTATAACTTCAGGTTAATACTTTTAAAAGGAGCACTGGAGATATCTGCTGCATGGAACAAAGATTCTGGGTTCACCTAATGAATCTCCATTTGTTGAGTGCTCAACACACCCTAAAAGTTCTATGACCATTTCCTTTTGGGTACCACCTTGTTTTCCACCTTTGATTTTTCTCGCCTTGGTCTAAGAGACACAACGACTACTCAAGGAATCAACGACCCAAAATTTTCCCGACTCCCTAGAGAAGTTTAGCATCGACGAAATCTTAAGGTGGAGAAAATCATTTTGAGAAGTCAAAGTAGTCGAGCACTGACCTTCGTCGGCGTTAGAAGATAGTAGTGTTTCTTTCTTATGAACAACCTCGGAAAGGATTTTGCCAAAATCTGACCTTTTTAGGTTTGGCAGAAAAGTGCGATTATAAGAGTCGTGCATAGATAAAGTGACATTGTTGACGACCGAACTCCCGAAACAAGTTCGGTATCAGTGAGGGCGAACTAATTGTTTCCATAACTTGATAATTACCCCTACTGCCCGGTATCAGAAGCTATTGCCTCTGGTCTTTTCTCAAGTACTTTCGGTGCAAGTGAGAATCCAAGTATGATCCTTATCCATTAGCTGAATGTCTTTCCATTATTAAATTGTTTTTTTTTTCAATAACCAAAGTTGATAATTCCACGAAAGTATTAATTGATATCAAATATTTTACAAATAAAAGCATTAACAGACTCACGAAAAAATAACAATGATCCCCAAAAATTTAATAATTTACATAAAAGACTTGAATAAGGAATACACGCTTGATTCACATCCGAAAGAAGCATGATACATTCAAACACCTTCTTTTCTTTTTATATACACAATCAAAACTTCCGCCAGGCCTGGTTTACATACGAATAGACAACCCCGACAACTCGGCTAACCAGCTCAGTCGCCGTAAGATTACAAAATTTTACAAAAGAAGAAAGAAAAGGAGATGTTAAGCAACACTTCCAAGAACGCGGAGCGAGAACTCGCCAACTATATGTCTCCTGTGCGTTGGTCCTCTCTCAAATTGTCTTTCGCACTTTGTGATGTCTTATGTTCCACTGTCGCTGCCATCTGCTGCGCCTCGTGCAACTTCACAATCATGTCTTGCGCTTCCTGAAGTCGTCTCTGTAGCCAAATGGTGCTTCCTGCGCGACTTTGCCACAATGGTATCCCCTAGTTTTTTGCCAACAATTGACGTCGCAATCCTCTATTCTCTTGGTAGAGCTCGGTTATTGCAAGTTGAGCCTTCTCTAATTGCTGAGTTGAATTTTTGACGATAGTACCCAACACTTCTGCCCTCCCTTCTCTTCTCCTACCTCCTTTTTCAGTGGTCCCCACCAACTCCGAACGGTTGGTAAGTATCATAGAATCCTCAAGGGTTGGATGTGCACTCAGTTCGACCTTGGGGCAATCCTCCTCTCCTTCCTGAGATTTCTTCCTAGGCCTTCCTCTTCTCCACGGTTTCGGGCCTGAAGAAGGAACAATCTCCAACATGGATCTTTCGGATGTATTTGCGACCATCCCTAGCTCCTCCATGGACGTTGACACTACCTCCGGGAATATACCTATACCTCTCATTGGAGTCTCAAGTACACAAGAAGCCAATAAGAAAGAGTCCCAGGCATGTTGGGGTTGTGACCTGGCACTTCGGCTGCCTCGCAGACCTCGTCCCATGTTTGAAGGGGATCCCATAATTGAAAAAAGTGTAAGGAAATCAAGGCGTCCGTGGATTATAAATAATTTTTGAACAGGACGTCGCCAAGACGAACTTACCAAGCTAGAATTCCAAAGAATACGAGCTCGACATATATGTAGAATTTCTCACAAAGCTCCTGGAATTTATAGATAAATCAAGGAGCGACACTATGCGTGCCAACATAATATCTGTGCCTCGAGACATGATGTTTGGAAAAATTGGCATGCCACAACTGATCGATGGATGCAATCCAGAACATGAAAGCATTGTCGATCGGGGTTGCAGGAAAACGTGCGATACGATCCTTTCAATCCATTTGAATTTCTGAACCTTCGTTATTGATGAATGATGCTTGGCACGCTTGGTGGTATGGTTTCTGGAGGCATTTAATGACTTTCTTTTTACGATGTCCGAACTCTTGGAAGCACACACGCGCTTAACTCGTCCTCGATGCCCTTTTTTCGACCCCAAAGGTCAAGTAACTACTATGATAATTTATGCATTCATGACTATCATATTTGATTAGCCACACTATGACATGTTGATGTATTCATTTAAACCAAAGAGGAGCGATGGATTCACATGTCACTCAAAGGAAGTGTTTGGGATCGCGTAAGTATTAAAATCGACTGAGACTAGCAAGTTGTGCAGGTATGTGTTCATATTTTTGTTTGTTTATGTCTTATCATAGGTTGCTTAATCGCTAAACTACTTCTGTTTTAACTGCAGGAAGAACCTTCCCGATTACTGACTAGATTTTGTCCTGTGACTCCGCCAAGGAACTGAAAGAAACAACGAAACTGAATCACCGAAGCGATGAAGTATGTCAAGCTCCACGATATCGGCATCCCTGATATGTTGGTCGAACTAAACAAAGTAATCAAGCTATGTGCCAAACAAGATGTGTTATGGGTCGAAGAATGCGCAAGGGTCACTGATGCAAAGCCAGGGCAAGTGCAACAGTTTGCAGGACATCCAATCAAAGCCAGAACCATGCTTTAGAAATTGAACTTCAGCCTCACAAAGTATCGGGCGCACGTAGCAGACATCAGGGGAATATATGCGGCTCCAATGGAAGAACACAGATTTCCATGGGCCAACACCTGTGAAGAACTCTTTATCATATGGTCTAATTATGAAAGAGCCCACCCTTTTCAAGAAACAACTCGGGTGGACTGTTGAAAGACTATTAGATGATAACGCCACATGGTGATTTTTTATTAGCTCAAATTTTATTTTACAGTTAATTACTATTAAGACTTTCTATTATAAATAGGGACATCAACCGATGGTCAAAAGGTCAATGGTTGTTGTAAGAACGTTTTTTTCTTTTGGTTGTTGATAATTATTTTGAGACTTCTATGAATTAAGAAGCCCTTCTGGACCAAAGATGAGCTATTTTTCATCAGATGTATGTGATTGGAGTTGGAGAAGAATTACTTCCTTTCCTATTCCATGAATGTTGCAGTGAATGAGTAAGAGAAAATTAATTCTATTGTCAAGTTATCTGGTGCAATGTTTTGATGTTATTTGCTTTAAATGATGAAACTAAATCATTGTGCTTCTATGTGATGAATGTCCTGGTAGATGAATTATTTTGCTTACCGTGATATTGATTACATATGTGTTTCTTTTTCTTTATGTTAAGTAGTTTACCTCAACTATGTGATGAGTTTCTTGGTAGATGAATTATTTTCCTTGCCATGATCTTGATTACATATACGTTTTATTTTTGTTAAGTAGTTTTCTCAGACAGTAGTCGGATGCTCGTTCAGTTAGAGTACTAGTACTAGGCCCTCTGGCATAAGATCACTGTCTACATGCTCGAACAACGGGTTATCCCAAGCTTGACCCCTTCCCAATAGTTAAAAACTTTGTCCTGTCTTTGTCAAGTTGGTTTATACTGGCTTTCATATCTTGTACCAGCCCCCATCTAAGAGAGAATATAGAGAAGAACTATCCCAGGCGAAGGAAGAGCCTTCACCTGAAAACACAAAAGCTCATCGATAATTTGGCCAGTTCGTAAGATCTAGAGAACCATTCCACTCCAAATGCTGCAGAGTCTAATTGGGCCTCGGTGGCGGGTTTGGTTCCTACTGTTGAGTCAGGGGATTTAGGCCCCATCAAGAGTACCACAATGGACGATTTCTTCTTGCAGGCCCATACTGATCCGATATTTCATATGACAAGAGGAAATACACACAGTCTGACAGAGGATGCGCAAACGTAAAGCCTTGAATGGGATGGCCAGTTCACACTCCTAGCAGTAGTGGATTGATCTAAGTATAAATAGATCAGTTCAAGATTTTGTTAAGGTCATCAATTGGTTGAGTAGAGCTCCCTATTTTGTAATATTTTGATAACAAATTTGTTCTCTGGTTGTGTATGAGACCCGAGACTTTCGCATTAATAGAAGTCGGTTTATTTCATCATCTTGTTTAATATATATTGAAACACTCATGCATGGACGATCCAGACGAGGGTTGTAGTCATATTGTAATGTAGGTTTGATTATAGTACTATTGTGACCAGTTTTAGTATTTTCTTTGTTACCTTGTTTCTTCTTATGCTTAAATGCTCATGCATAGAGGATCCAAACGAGTTGTTGTAGTCACATAGTAATGGAGGTTTGATTTTTTATGTTGTTGTGATATATTTCAGTTTCTGAAACTTAAGTTCAAGAATGATCTTGTGCCTGATTTTTTTTTCACCAAGACACTTGAATGTCGGATGCCCATGGCAGACGTCTCCACCTTTATCACTAATTCTTCCTTCTGCTCACGTTTAACCTTAAACGATTGACTGAAGTTAATGAGGACCTAATTTCCCAATGCATTTCTTGTCTAGTTTCTATGTTAAAACATTCTCATACTGAGCTTTTTCCATTTGACCTCCAGTCATAAAATTACCTTTGCAAACATTTTGATGGGTACTCGGCTTATCCTCTTGCAATATGAGGGTGACTCTCAGTGCTAACAAGAGGTGTAGAGACAATTGATGCTATTGAAGGGTTATTGGTGCAAACCTGATTTAGGGCAGGAGATTGAGATTTAAAGCTTCTCACAAGACTGAACTGTACTTCTAGTGGTAGTGTGGTGACAACCCCTTATTTCTCAAGATAGATATCTAGTAGATTAAGACATTGTTGCAAGTTTTGAAAAAATGGAGCGACTTGTTCCTTTAATGAAGTCGTGCTCTGTATGGAATGGGCGTTGTCTTGGCCATTGAGTGGGTCATTGAAGGTGTCCATGTCCATATGAACATGCTTTTATGGCTTTGCATCTGGTTGAGGAGTGGAGATAGTCTTTGGGACTTTGTCCAGAGGACCTAGGGCTTGCGAGACTTGGGGTACAATAGTCACGAGTGGAGTAGTGGTAACGCTAGTAGGTATACTAAAAGGATCAACATGATCAAGAGTCATCTCTTGTGTGCAGGATGGGGATGGAATATTTGAGGTGTAGTCATGAATGGTTCTACCATTTTGGTAACCGAGGACTTTCTGATCAGCGGTAGTAGATTAGACCTACTCGGGTGGGTCATCTAGAATATGGATGATAGGAGGCATAGAGACAATTGATGTTACTGAAGGGTTCTTGGTGTGAACCCGAGTTAGGGTAGTGAATATCGATGGTGGTGGAATTGAATGAGACATGGGTGGAAGTGAAGACAAAGGAGTAGCCTCAGTAATAATTGGTTTACCTGTTGGTTTCATAGGAGAACTTGTTCTTAGTTTCTTTAAAGGAAAATCATAGGAAAGAATTTCCCATAACTTATTACCAGATATTTGTGCATCATCCAAAATTGTTTAAATGGGGATCGATAATGGTCTGTGTAGTAATGTTTCTTCATCAACCTCCTCACGCTCCTCATCTGATTTGGGCAGGGTTCTGTCCATTTTTTTCTAAACTGGCTGCAACAAATGATGTCTGCGCAGGAGTGAATCAAAATGCAACTGTTGAAATAATGTATTTGATCCCTTTAGGAGTTTCTTCTCTTACGACCCCTACCCAAAGATTGAATTCCTTATCAAACGTGGCTTCATCTGGGTAAAATGGAAGAGGAGTCATGTGGAATAATGAAAATCCAATCCCAATGGGCAGAGGAAAGTATGGTCCTGACCCATCCCAAACTAAATTTGGTGCATGTGGTTGTTGAGGATTGATTGTGGAATCCTTAACCATTGGGTATCATTAACTATGTCTTCATGCCATTATGTAAAAGTGTCATTGTGCGTGTCAATATTGGCAAGAAGTGACTTGGCATTCCAGGGATCAAACAACTTGACAATCTGGTATCATTCGTGTGAGCAAGATCCCTCCCCTGCGATGAGTGTCATTTCCACATTGAAAATATAACGAGTAGGTAGCCATGGATAAAATATGTCATGTGGTCGTGAACATCCGCACAATCCTGGAACATCTTTGTCAACAAATACTGGCACCAATTCATCTTGGAGCCATTCTTAAGGAATTTTGCTACTGTTATGGCATCCAATGTGCATTCCCCCTTTATGTAATGCTTCATCACTTTTCCTATGATAATGTAGCAGGCACACCATATTTTCTCAGCATTAATGAGCTCAATGAGAGAACTTTGACTTCCCTATTGAGTGTTGAGTGTTGTATTTTTCATATAGGCTTAAAGTACCTTTCTTTCGGTGATGCTTGCCTGACCCTTGACACCCATATGCAGAATCTTGGTCGTCCATGGGTAACCCTATCAATTGATGTATGTCAATGACATGAATAGGGTATCCCTTTTTGATCCACAACATGCTATTGTGCACTCAGCTGATAAAACAATTAGTGCACTTGGAAACCTGTCCAGTGGTGCTAAACATTGGTAGGTCACTTAAAATCATTAAGGTACTTTCTCGTAGAGGTAGAAAGTCCATCTTCCACTCCCAAATAATAGTTCCATCCTGTAAAATAATGCAATACATAAAGGCATGGATGGTCATTAGCGGGAATTGGACGCGATTTGTGAAGTATACATCCATTAGACGAGTGTGCTCCACCTTCCCGTAGAGATCGTCGATGACTTGGACATGAGGGTCAATGAATTCCTTAGGGACAACAGTTCTAACTGGTGCAGTTGCTCGAGTAACATATTTTGGGACTGGCCCCTTACCGACAGTGTGAACCATCCTGGCATGGTCTCGACGATAAATGAAATGGATAGGGGACTAGGTTGTGGGGATGAGTTCACAGGTTATACATGGGGCTCTAGGACTGGGTATGAAATTTGCGCAAAGAAAACAAAATAACCTTTCTCATTTGGTGAACGAGATGTTTATAGACTCTAAGCAAAATTTGACATGAAAACATGCATTGAATTTCATAGGTTGACAAGAAATAACATTAATGTTGATAAGGTATGTTACCACAACGAAATTTGTGATAGTGTTTGTGAAATTAAACACATCGGTGGAAAGTGGATGACAGGACGTTAGGAAAATCAAGGAAAGTAATGACTTCATCGACTGTGAACCAAAACATGGTAGACAACTGGTAACATTAAAATCGACTGTGACTGATAACAATGAACAAGTCAACAATAGTACTAACGGATT
Organism: Picea sitchensis; assembly: GCA_010110895.2. Taxonomy (NCBI): domain Eukaryota; kingdom Viridiplantae; phylum Streptophyta; class Pinopsida; order Pinales; family Pinaceae; genus Picea; species Picea sitchensis. The sequence continues at coordinate 164,379 of SNQJ01S0003607.1, forward strand.
TTAAATAACCATTTGATAGCGCGTAGGCACCGAATTTGAGCTTAAAGCGATGGTAATGATGAATATACGTGAGTGAGACCTCCCCAAACATGAATGAGTTATTTGGGAGATATAATTTGAAAATAACAACCAGACACTAAAAATGAATAACAACCAGACACATCAGTGTGTGACCAACAACACAGGAAAACAACAAGTTAATTGAAAATCCTACTTACTATTGCCACTCCCGACATAGGAGGGTTGCCCAAAAATGCTTATTGAGAGAATATGTAGGGTTTCAGGAGTGCACCATTCACCCAACCATGATAAAGGATACCATTGAGTTGTACAAGTATGACTACTCTAGATTCACATACCTCCACAACAATAAACGACCCAAGCCAATGCATTTGTAATTTACCAAGAATATTTTGGTATTTACTATCGTATAGTAGAACCTTATCTCCTTGCACAAAAACATTTCTTTTGATATGCCAATCATGCCAAGATTTCTGGTGATAATTTTCCACTGTCTGATAATAGGATGCTAAAAATAGGGCTTCATCCAACTGCATCAGTTTCGTAAGTTTGGCTGCGATGGATTCATCATCATTCATCTTGAATCTTGCACAACAAATAAGCTTGGTGATATAAATTTAGCGGGTACCATGACTTCTTATCCATAAACTAATTGGAAAGGGGTATACGTGTGTACTTTCTTTGTGGTGATTTGATAAGCACAAAGTAGCACTGGAACTCTTTCGTCCTAGTCTTCACCATTTGAGAAACATACCTTGGTGAATCCTTTTTCCATTATTTTGTTGAATGCTTCCACTATCCCGTTAGCTTGCAAATGGTAAGGGTTTCTCTTATGGTGTTGAATCATAAATTCACGGGTGAGGGTAGCTATAGTTCTGTTTATGAAATGTGCACCCTGATTATTGGTTAGACTCTGAGGGAAACCAAATCGAGTAATGATATTTTCAAAAATAAATGTGGTTGCAGTATCAACGAAAAAGTATCACACTGGTGCGGATTTAACCCATCGTGTAAGATAATCAGTTGCGATAATGATGTACCTTGCCTTGGAATGTCACGCCAGTGGGTCGGTAGGACAAATAAAATGGACAACCCATTTTTTGAATGCCTGTAGAACCTGAATAAGGTGTAAGGTTAGCTCATCCCTTTGTGATGGCTTACCTACCCTTTGAAAAGCATCGCATGCTCTAACATATGATTTGGCATCCTCAAACACTGTAGGCCACCATAAACCAACATGTAATATATTTAAAGTTGTAGCCTTACCTCCAACATGTCCTCCTACAAGTCCGCTATGACATTCCCAAAGAATATAAGATCTCTCATGATCCAAGACACATCTTCTCAAGATAATGTCCAAACCCAACTTGTACAACTGTCATGTGATAAGATGATAATCCATTTCTTGAACAACAAGATGACGCTTTTGAGTTGCAGAATATTCCGCTGGGGATTGTCCACTTGTGAGGAACAGTGCAATGTTTGATAAGTAGTATGGGATAGCTTCTATGTGAAACAAATATGCATATGATAGCTAGTCATCAATAGGTCCACCACTTTCGCCAATTTCCAACCTTGATAGGTGATCGGGTCTCACATTTAACTTCCTAGGTTTGACTAAATTCAAAGAAAACTATTGGAAAAGAAACAACCATATACAAATTCTTCCTTCCAAGACAGGTTTGTTAACAAGACATTTTAAAGAAGAATGATGAGTGAAAAAGTTAAAATGACCCCCTAATACATAATGTCTAAAATTTTGTAAATCATAGACCATGTTCAATCCTTCCCTTTCTGTTGTGGTGTAGTTGCATTTGACATGAGATAGTTTTCAACTAGAAACATAGATAGGATGGTCAATATTCCCTTCTCCTGGTTGTGAAAGGATAACACCTAGCGCAACTCCAGAGGCATCAATATGGACATGAAACTCCTTCTACCAATTTGGGTAAGTCAATATGGGTGCAAAACTTATCTTTTATTTTAACACATCAAATGATTTATCACAAGTTGGAGTCCAATGGAATCCTTTAAATATTTTTAAAAATTATTCCAAAGGTGTTGTAATAGTTGCATAACTATGAATGAACCTGTGGTAATATCCTACGTGACCCAGTGTATATCGTAGTTTCTTTATAGATATGGGGGGTGGCATATTAAGGATGACCACAAATTTTGCGAGATCGACGAGTACCCCTTCTCTGCACACAATATGTCCAAGCATATTCCTGAAGGGTACACATAATATACACTTTTTCAAGTTTAGGGAAATTTGCAACCGCCTACAACACTCAAACATCAACTGGAGCATAGAAATGTGTTCTTTCAAAAGGCTATAAATTTTCTAGTCATACATGTAGACACACGAGGCTATAAATTGTCCATTCTTCCATGTAGACTTTGAAAAACTTATGGATGAAGTCACATAATGCCATAATGATTATTCGAGAAAATATTGTTGGGGCATTCTTCAACCCAAAAGGAATGACATTGTAAGCAAATGAGCTTGACTTAGTAGTGAAGGTGGTATTTCTCCTATATTCCTCTGCAATCCAAACTTGATGATAGCTAAAAAATCCATCTGTAAAGGAGTAGGGTTCCTTACCCACCACTTGGTCTAAAAATTCATCACTGAAGGGAGTTGGGAACAGATCATGGATATAGGGAGAGTTCAAGCCCATGTAACTGACACAAACATGGATATCCTTTGTTCTCTTATTACTCTAAATTACAATGGGACTAATCCATTCTTCCTTGTCAATAGGGAATATTAACCCTACTACGAGCATGCGATCAAAATCGCTTTTCACTTTATCCTTAAGTCGAGGATTCAACCTATATGGTCTGTGCTCCATAGGCTTTGTGCTAGTTTTTTTCTCTATCTTCATCTCTCCTAGGTTTCCCTTAATTCGTTTGAGCTCAAAATTGTTTTTTGGAAACAATCCCTCATACTCATGCAACAAGGCTTGGATTCCAATCATGATCTTCTCATCCCAGTAGTCACCTATGGAAGTTATCTTGGAATGGTCTTCAATACCTATGTTTACCTTGCACAACTTCAAGGGTTCGGTGTAAGAGATACTAGCTTCAGCTGGGAAAGTGTTTTTGACAACTCTACATCCTTTAGACTCCTTAAATGACAAATGCCTAAGGTCTTCTAGGTCGTCTGGGTCATTAGGGTATGTATCAATTTTACTACAATGCATAGGTAGACGGGTATAAAGAGGAGTAGGGATAGACCAAAGAAAATGATCATGTGTGGGATAGAGTGTGGGCGGATTGGTGGCCTTGAGTTCATATTTAAACAACTTTTTAATATGATGCAATACTAAAGTGATTTCGAGAGACTTACCTGAAAATGAGAAATCCTGGAAAAATTGTTTCTGGAGTACTTCCCAACAAGCAGTTTGACATCTGATCTCTTTGTGTACATACCAAGAAATTGGTATTTGTCCCTGTGAATGCACAAATAGATGCACCCAAAACTGAAGAGGTAGTTTTTTCATTGTCCATACTTTGATACATTGCACAACGTTCTCTCTTGGATTGTTTGTCCCCTCATACAGTCCGATCGGTAGTGTGTGATGTTGCAACTTTTGTTTTGAACTCTCTGGATGGCCCTGAGATGAACGACTAAAAAAATACTGCATAACGATTTTGTTTTGGTCCCATGAAGGAAAATTGATTTTATGCATTTCCCACCATCTGGCTGGGGTTGTGCACAGGTCTACATCTAAAGACGATATTCTTTGATCTATCCCAACCTTTTCCTCCATTTCAGCCAAAAAGTTGCGTAACTCAGGGACACCATCATAGACCAGATGCTCTTTGAGTTTAGTTCCAATCCATCTGGACACTAAAGGTTGTGCAACATCTGGATAAGTTTTCATACCATCCGTGCTACCAATTCTCAAAATATTCTTCTGAGTCCTCTCTTGTAGATTGAGTACTTCACCAACCCATAGATCCATCTACAGTGGGGTTAATGTAGTCTACCCATTTCCCTATAGTAATAGTATACAACTGATATAAGGTGTCCAATTCCTTGTTCTCATTATAGGGTTCTGTATACCTAGGCCCCTCATATGGATCCAAGGGTTGGATGAATTTTACTCCATCTGATTCAAAGATCATGAGTTCCTTTTTGAGGTCAATGATAGCGTAGTTTTTGTAGGTCTAGTAAATTCCAAGCAAGGGAGGATATGAGTCCTTCCCCCCCATAATTTTAATGACCTCAAATTATTCCATGGTCTTAACCCCTATAATGTCCACCTCAATGTTCTCCAACCTTCCCATAGGGTAAATGCAGTATTGGTTGGCCATGCACAACTGAATGGCCGAATAAGATAGCATGGGTTTTCCCATTTCCTCCCATGTTTTCTTGGGTAGGATGTTAAAATCTGAACCCAAGTATAACATAGCATCATTGATATCATAACCATATATATGAGCATTTAGTATGAATTCCCTACCACATATCTTCTTCCTTATTTTTACTCGACTACTATTATGTTCTGGCAGGTTAGCAACAATGTGTTCCCATGAGTTTTCATGAGTTCCCGGAGTGATTATGATGGTGTTTCAAAATTTATGGGTAAGTTGTTCATTCTCCAAAATTTCATAGAAAATATGCAACCACAAATTAAGAGGCTTATGTGATCCATCTAATGGAACTGTGGAAGATATATGGTTTTCTGCAACTCACCCATGGAGTCTAAACTCCATATTCACTCTCTCTGACACTATCGAGTCAAACATCTTTCTAAATATTTCTACGACATTTTTGAAAAACTATTTTTGGATATCTGGATCGTACCGAGGAACATGTACAATTTTTTGAATCTAGCAAGGTTGATGGATAAGAACATTGACACCAGTATTTATGTCGCCCCTCTTAAGAACATTAATATTATACTCTTTCCCTCCCACAACCAGTCTGATTTATGAGTTTATCAAATTAACGCCTCTTTTCCTTGCATGATGTTCAATTTTGCAATCAAATCAGGAAATTCATTGGTGGCATGGGTATTGTTTCTATAGTGTGCACACCAGGGTCTCCTCAGAAGTGGAAACTATTTCCAGATTCCCCGACTCATCATAGTTATAGTAGTGAACAAGTTATGTTCCACCAATTCGACCTCCTCTAAACCCTCCACCACCTCAATGACCTCCTCCAAACCCTGGAGCAGCCTCGTTGACCTGAAATGTAGAATAGTCTAATATATCCACTAATGTGTCCAAAGCCTAACATTGCTTCACAGTATGGGTTTTCTACTCACATAATTCACACTGTAGAGTATTATGGACAAGTGAGTATTTCTGTAGGATTGGGAAATTCCTCATAGGATTCCCATGTGCTCTACAAATCTCACAATATTCATTTCTTTGGTCCCCTTACTTATTTGGAAAAGCATGGTACTGAACAGGTGGACGAAAAGGAGTCATCTTTGCAATTTTCACAACACCCCCTGTCGTTCCCATTGGTGGGGGTTGCATGGGATGATTCACTGGTACACCACCCTGCAACCTTGAGCACTCTATGGAAGTGTGGCATTCTGTATAGCAACCCATGCACCATGCTTGTGGTCGATTTACTTTTGACAAATCTAACTCTTGAATTTTCTCTATGAGCACTGAAATATGGCCCTGAAGCTACACAATGTTATTATCCTCCATAGGTCGCATCATGTGTAAGATCCTCAAGTATCCTTCCATTGCTTTAATTCATCGTCTACTCTAGGGCCTCACCCAAGGTGGTGATTCTTTGTTGTATTAAGGGGATCATTTTTAGTGGTAATAGTCCTTCAATGAACTACTCTCACTGATGATATTCATGAATGGGATTTTCCATCTTCCCAATTGCATCTTTGAACCTTTGGTTGTACTCCCAAGAATATTTCTCGTCTCTCTGTTTAATATCCCACAACTTAGAGAGAGCTTGTTTCTCTGACTACGATAAACAAAATTATGCTATGAATCTTTGTTTGAACCGAGGGAAGGTAAACACATGTCCTTGAGCATTCCTAGGCTCAATGGATACTGAAGTAAAGGTGGTTTGGAACTCGACTAAGTAAAGTTGGTCTAGAACTCGACTAACTTACTTGTGTCTAAGGTTATGCATGATCTCCATATCGATTCACACATGAACGAGTGTTGTTCGAAATTCTCATCCCCTTTACCCCATAATTCTGGGTATCGGGTGAGGGATCCAATGTGTTGACCCACCATTTTAAAACTTGATAACCCAATTAAAATAAACCCTAAAGGACTTGGTTGTGATAGGATAGAAGGATTCACTATACTTGCGCTAACACTTATACTAGAACTTACATGATTATAAATATTATGAATAACAAGAACTATTGTAGGATTTGGTGTGGAATTTACCATATTCATAGGAGGTTCTGAGGTATAGGGTGATTCATGGCTGGTTCCTTCGGCACTATCATAGGATTCTTTTCTAGGGGGGATCACCTTAAAATGAAAAATTGTCTTTTCTTACAGAGATTCAACGTCTTCTGGTGTTACAGGCTCTAATCCCACAATTTCCTCCAGAGTTATGGCTGATTATTTTTCCTCGGAATGAGCATGCTTTCTTGATCTACCTCTTGAAATTTCACTTATCTCTTCCAATATCTCTATCAACCAATGGCTAGTCAACTTTCTTCTCATCTGCAACTCTCGCAACTTCTCAAGTTATCTCCTATGACTATTCTTGAGGTCAATCTCTTTCCATAATGGATTCAGTCTCTTCATCATCTTCCACATATGTTTTCGTCACCTTCTTTCGATCAATACAACCCTCTTTTGAGCTCATTCCTCTCTAGCACTCTTCTCACGAAGACCCCCATACTTCAAGAAACCTCTCTTAGCCTAAGTCATGAACCATTTTCATGAGTCACCTGCCCTTCATGCGCAGGGGGTTTACTCAGTCATTCCAAGAAAATTAGACATCATCTTTTCTTCCACTAGCAGAATCTTAATCTACAAGGAAATCTCCCGCAACGATATTCCTCAGGGACCTTGAAATGTAGCCTCTTATTTTGAGACATACTGGTGGTTTTCTACATAAAATTCAATAATATACTCATCCAATGTGGTCTTTACCCATAATTCTACAGTTTGATAGATCGGATTATCCCACCAGTGAAGACTCGCTAAGATTACTATGGTCCAACAATATCACTTCTTGATATGATCTTTGTTCCCAAGAGCTTCTTGGAGCTTGGCGAGCCACTCGAACACTTCTTCCATGAATCGGACCTAGGAAATTTCATAATGGTCACTCACAAAATCCAAATAGAAGCTAGAAATATTCATGGATTCAAACCTTTTTTTCCTCAACATGACCTCTTGTTGTATGAATTCGTCACACCGTTGTTCCCACCAGTTCTCAATATCTAATTTTGAGATCCAGTAAGTAATTCTACAAATACTTGCACTTTAAAGAACAGGTCCCAACAATAGAACCATTTATTTGTGCAAGATTGGAGACCAAGTTTATCTGAATTTACCAACAAAGGTATCGTTGTAGTCTAGCAATGCTGACACTTTCAACCTTCCATAAGGGAAGGAGGTCTCACCTGAAGCATAGCTGAGACTGGTGTGAGAGTGAAGGGAGTCAAATAGAACACCTAGGTGGGAGTATCACAACCCAAATAGATCTAAGAACAAGAGTATAAAATATTATACACATACAACATAACCATAATGGAATATTCAAATGCATAACCCATGGAAAAATTCCTTTGGTGAGAGTATTCCCAAGCATTAATTGAACAAGTAAAAGAAACAAAGATAACATTTGTGTAGATGAATATGTTAGCATTCACACACAATAAAAAAAAAAATTAGGCCCCAAATAACATTTCTTATCTTTTCATTACCCATATATCAAAGGTGAGTATACAATATTTAGATCTCAGATGAGCGGAAGCTCTGTAATTACATTTCTCAACTAGTTTGATTACAACCTTAGAAACAATGATAAGACTAGATACATTACATATATAACTCTTAGTACATAAAACCAAGGTCGAGATATCTCAAGTTTCTACAATTTAACACCAACCAAATCAATAAAAACAATTTCTATACAAGCAACAACAACTTTCACATCAATATCAGTAATCATAGCATCAACAACACTATCAACATCAACATATACAACAAGCTTGTCCCATTTCATAATTCCTTGTCTTATAGCTTTCCATGGGACTTCTTGATTCCACATCTTCTTAGTTTCCATTAGAATATTCTGGCGTTTTCTTTTCTTCCTTCCAGTTGGTGCAAAACTGCATTCCTTGCTAGCGCTCTGATCTATCGTTTTCCACTGCTTGAATCCTCTGTTGGTGCATTGTGTTGTTCCACAACACACTCTAACTGTCACAAAACTAGAACTTTCAAAACTGAGGTTCCAACAATTCCCTTTCAACTCCTCATGAAAATTCAAAGGCAGTTAGAAGACATCCATACATGGATCACACTTTCAAGGTAGGAGAGGTATATTATGGATGAATATAATCAAGAAGCATCTACTTGGTTTGATTTTTAGACCAATTGTGATGATTGGTATATGGATAGTTGTCATTTCCAAGATGATAATCAATTTCATATTTTATTTGATGACTCTACTCCACCTTATGTAAACATCAATGTGACCAATTGGGAGCTATTTATGTCTCCCAATGTCTAGCCTGTATATTCTACAGTGGTATGGTTCCTTCCAGATTCATCTTTGCCCCTTTCCCACTGTCTAGATGGATCTTCTTATTTGGATCCACATGGTATGTGTCACTCTTTGGAGCATCTTTTTCAGTTGGTTATTGGGTTCCAATATCTTTTGCGTGGAGTTCACATGGGAACTTGGACATGGGACCCCGATTTACAATGGTAGTTGGACTACTTTAACATGGTGACTTTCATTTCTACATGGGACCCTGGTTCTCTAGTCTACTAGATCACTATGGTACACACTTATCCATGGGACCCTATGGTTGTACAACCCCAAAACAATCATTGAGGACAACACTTTCATAAGGAGGATGGAATGTAGTGTAGCTAGATGTTGAAATATTGTAACTGCAAAGAGTATTCTATTTATTATTGATTATATCAATTCCCTTTTGTGGATTGATCGCGTTGGGCATTGTAATTGACCAAATCCCCTTTTGTGAATTGGTCAAACCCTAAATATATTGTGCAAATTAAGAAGTCAGCCCCCAGGCTAATTAAAGTGGTTTTAACCACTAAGAAGAAAAGTTGGCCTTGCCCAGTGAAGAGACACCTTTCCAATGTCTGCCAGTTTGTATAAATAAAGGAAGCCAAAGCCGCATAACTTACTCACTCATTCACTCATCCAGTGCGCAAGTTTGGTAGCTGCAGTTGGGAGAAGAAGGAATAGAGAGACACATTGCTCAGTGTTGGATATTATCTAGTGTTTTGGTTTATTGTCTTGGAATTGTATTGGCTATATATATTAAGGAATTTTTTGTTGGGTTTTCTCCCCCATGAGGGTTTCCCAACATAAATGTTGTGTATCTTGTGATTTTGTTTCTCTCAGTGATCCTATCTATGCTATGGTTATATAGTAAATTGAAAAGAAACCTAATAATAACTTAAACCTTAACATGGTATCAAAGATAAGATGAAGAGAGGATCTTTCACTAGATAAGCAAAAATGTCACAGTTGCCATACAAGAAAAATAAGATTTTCTATTGAAGAGGAATTTTAGCCTAAAAATCATCAAGGAAGTGTGCCCTAGCCTAACAAACTCTTTGTCAGCCTCAACGCACTTTTTCAATGGATAGAACTCTCGGAAAGTAAAACCCTACCTTTCACTGGTACTAGAAAACTAGAAAACCAGAAGTACCAGAAAACCAGGAACCATAACTAGTACCAGAAGTACCGGTCCATAATTTCGTTGGTCAATTTTGAAGGGGACAAATTGGATTTTCTGAAATATACCTGCACCAGGCTACTTGCCTCAGCCAAGCGCACCTCCTGGTAAGTTCAAAATTAAATTCTGAGCATTTTCAATTTTTGGTCATTTTCCTAGCTCCATGTAAAGATGTTTGCAAACACTAAGCTTGATGACAAGCTAGAAGGTGTGGAAAAATTTCGTACTTGGAAATATAGGATTGCACTCATTCTTTAAGAGAATGACCTAGCAAGATTCATTAAATAAGATGTACCAGAACCTACCGATGGTGCAGCTAAAGCAAAACACCAAAAGGACACAGTTAGGGCCAAAAGAATCATTGCAGATTCTATTAAAGATCACTTGATTCCTCAAGTGGCTTCAAAGAAGACTCCAAAATAAATGTTTGATGCCCTAACCAGGATGTATGAAGGAAGGAACATCAATCAGAAGATGAATCTAAGAACTCAACTCAAAAATACAAGGATGCAGAAAGGATAAACAATTCAAGAGTATTTCTCTAGAATATCACAATTCATGGAACAACTAGAAGTAATTGGTGATACTCTAGATGAATACAAACTCATAATGACAACCCTTAATGGTCTCATAATACCTTGGGATGCATTCATCCAAACTATTTGTGACAGAAATGAGAAACTACACTTTGACAGTCTTTGGGAAGAATGCGTTCAAGAAGAAGCAAGAGTAGCTAACAGAGAAGCAATATTATCAAGAGATGAAGATCAAGCCCTAGATGCTCATACTAAAGGAGAAAGGAATAGGACTTACTTCTAGAAAGAAACTCATCAACATAAGGATTATCACCCCCCCAAACAAATTCATACATAAATAATCTCGCCCTCTAAGGAGATTCCAGAAGTTTCAGAAAGGTCAAAGAAGAGAAACATATTTCTCATCCTAACATTGTTACCATTGTGACAAGATGGAACATATTTCTAATAATTTTCCAACTAGAAGAGAAGAATACAAGAAGAGAAACAAGAGACACCATTCCCACACAATTGAAGATGAAGAGCCACCCACAAAGATGATAAAAGAACAGATTGAAGACTATGTCTTAATCTCTTCTCTCTCAGGATTAGTGTCACCTGGTGAGGACACTTGGTTCATAGACAGTGGTTCTTCCAAGCACATGACAGGTCAAAGAGACATTCTCTATTGCCTTACAGAAAATAACTTTCCCCATAAAGTTACACTTGGATACGATTATCAGTACCCTATCAAAGGAGTAGGAGAATCAAATTACAAACTTGAATCAGGAACCCCAATGAAGATGAAGGATGTACTATATGTACCAGGTTTGAAAAAAGACTTACTTTCTATCTCAACTTTAGATAATAAAGGCTTCAGAGTTTCTTTCATAGATGGATAAGTTATTATGTGGCCCAAAGGAAAAACCATGGAAGAAGCAATTGTTATTTGAAAAGAAGAAGATGGCTTGTATAAGCTAAAACGTCACTTAGAAGTAGCCTTCACTCATTCCATTGAGAATCCCTGTGAACTTTGGCATAGAATACTAGCTCACATTAACTACAAGGCATTGCCATATTTAAGCAAGGCAATCGCATGTCTACCAAAACTCAAAGTTGACCATGAAGGTGTCTGCAACGAATGTTCAAAAGGAAAGAACATCAAGAACCCTTTTTTGAAGAGAGACAGTAAAGCATAAGGAGTCCTAGATCTCATTCACTTAGTTGTATGTGGCCCAATGCCATCAACCTCTATCAGTGGGTATGTATACTATGTGTCTTTTATTGATGATTATTATTGCAAAACCTGGGTTTACTTTTTGAAATCAAAATATGAAGTGTTCGGTAAATTCAAGGAATTTAAAGCCTTGATAGAGAATATATCAAAAAGAAAGATCAAGATACTCAAGTCAGATAATGGAGGAGAATACACCTCAAAATATTTTGTAAAATTTTGTAAATATTCTGAGATCAAGAGGGAGCTGACCACTCCCTACAATCCTCAATAAAATGGTGTAGCAGAAAGAAAGAACAAAACTATAATGGAAGTAGTGAAGACCATGATCCATGATCAAGATCTTCCAATGCACTTATTTGAAGAAGCACCAATAACAACAGTGTATATATAGAACATATTATCCCATAGTACACTTGGGTTCAAGACCCCTGAAGAGATGTTCTCTGGAAAGAAGCCGAAAGTAAGCCATCTCAAAATATTTGGTTGTTCTGTATTTATAAACGTTCCAAAAGAGAAGAGAACCAAGTTGGACCCTTCAGGAAAGAAGAGAATATTTGTTGGATACTGTGGGGTCTCCAAGGCCTTCAAAATATACATACCAGGTTACCATCATATTGATATCAACATATATGTAAACTTTGATGAATATGCAACACTTAAGAAATCAAGAAGATTCCATCTTGAAGAAGTATACGAAGAAGAACATGTGGCTCCCAGAGTTGCATAACCAGTGAGGGAAGTCATAACTTCCCCTGATGAGGAGATTCTATAAGATCATGACATAATAGAATCTTAAGAACCTCCCCAGATGACGATCTCCCACAAGAGAAATCCATCCTAGGAAAGGGAAATTATTCAACATAGAGAGAAGTATGGTGCCCCCAAAACCAATAGGCACAATAAACTAGATGAGAGAAAAAAAGAAATCTAATGAAGAAAGAAAAATTCGTGCAACTCTAGGGCTTGAAATTTTTTGGAGATCCCTTCCTTTCTTACTGTAAACTACCCTAATAGTTTCTTGTTGAGGGCCATCCATGTTACATGTTGAAAACATAATCTAATGAATTCATTTTGTAATCAAATCTCTTCCCTTTCCATAATCTTATATCCTTCTTCCTCTATCTCATGTGGGATAAATGAGTGTTCATCTGTGTCAACATTATGCTCAACATTATCATTGATAAATTCAATAAGAAACTTTCTAATATACTCTCTTAAAAATCACTTCAAAATGTTGAAATAAATATCCAAATACATCCTTATCTCTATTACTTTAATCTCAAAGGATTCCTTGGTCAACAGTCCATAATCGAAAATAAGTGAAGGACCCTCCAAGATTCTTGTCATGGTAGAAATTTTGAAATATATTTTCAACCTTCTATTGTCTATGTTTCCACATTTCCCTATCAACTCTTTGTTCATTTTTAGTTTGTAGTCCCAACATCTCCTTGTTTCTATCATTTCGTATCAGAGGATAGGTTCTATTTTATTCTAACTAAGGGGTTAGGGTTTTCATGTTATAAACAAACAACTAGACATAGTCAATAATAAATCTATCATCCTTCTCCTCTTCAATGTTCAATAATTGTCTTAAGGTGAAAATATTTTGACATAATACATTATCACTGCCATTGAAAATTGTTCAATAATTGTCTTAAGGTGAAAATATTTTGACATAATACATTATCACTGCCACTGAAAATTAAATATTAGAAAACAATTTTGACCCATCCTAGATATTTTCAACCACAGTTTCATTTACTTCTAGAACTGATTCTTTCATGAACTAGATATTGGATGGCCTCTCAAGTGCTTGTTTATTGAAATCATTTAGGGCCTAGATGGAGAGTGGCTCATGTTGTAGAGAAAATCATCTATGGATAGACAAAACCCTCATTGACATTATTACAGGCATTGATAGACTAGAGGATAAAAAACTATGATTTCCACCTAGATCTAATGCACATAAACAATCTATGCTAAGGAAGAAATAAAGAGGACAACTTACCTCAAACCTAAGGATTGTCCAATGGTATCCTTTGGAGGTTCTCTTGAGATTCAACTCCTATGTAGCCTCTTCCACCTACTACCTTCACACAAGATAACCAACAACCCTTCTCAAATCCTATAGCATATAAAAATAGAATTTCAGGCAATAGATCTCATATAATATCTCAAGTACTATTAGATACACAAAACTTAAATGGAAACCATAATGTCAACGTTTTACACAACATTTGGAGGTGGAAAAGAAAATAGATCTATATTAAATAAAGTAAGTTACAACAAGCTATATAATTACCTTGAACAACTTTCCATACTTCTTGATCCTAGCCCTTGAGCTCCTCCTTAGCCACCCTTTTTTGGTTGGAATAAGTGAAGCTATTATTCATATCGTAGAGATAAGATGATAGACTCTCTCACCTAGGATTTCAACCTCACTTGTGTTGATTCCCAACACCCAACTCTATTAGAAAAATGATGACAAAGGACTCTTGTTTAGTTTTAACTATCATGAGTATGCTTAGACTCTCCCCTCTCCCTCCCCTACATTGGCCTCTTTTTATAGGAAGTTAGAGGATTTTAGAGATAGGTTCATGGCATGTGAACTAGGAAAAACTAGGTCATGCACAAGTTCCATGCTCAATAATGCATCAATGCCAGCTCATCTATCGTTGATCTCCTCACAACTCTCCAATTCTATAAGATCTTAGGGGTGGCCATGGGTTTTATATGAGAAACTAGTGAACGATCATGAATTAGATATGGGAAGTTGAGGTCGACCATTATTCTTCTTATTAAAATCATGGATAGGCTCAATTATGGATTTTTACAAGCAATTTCCTTGGTACAACTTATGATTTCAGCTTAATAACATCATTGGATTATATTTTGGACATAGGGTGACAAATAAAAGTGTAACACATGTCCCCTAATGTGTGAGGTTAGAAGAGGAACTAATGGCCAAAATACATGACAATGAGTGGCTTAAGGAATGAACTCACAGATCAAGGAACCAGGAAGTACCCATAAATAGACATCAACCAATCATGTATATAGATCACTCCTAAGGTAGGTGTACCAATTCTCAAATGTATGAAAAAGAATGGCCTCCAACATAATACACTGTGTTTCCATGAACTGATATGAAATACCATGTCCACAAAAAAGTACATGGTGGATCCATGTCATATAAAATATCATATCCATGACCAAATACAATGTGGAACTATGTCACAATATACATCATGAAGACATCTAGTGCCAATGAGAGTGCCATCGTAGTCTTAAAAGTAATCATATAGTAGTGATATAATATTATGCATCTTGGGAAGGGGATAATATATGGGGAATTCCCTGGCACACAATGTCTTCAATATAACCCCATCGATTGTACGAATCTACATCATTTGAATAAATGGGATTATTTCAAGCATGGTAGAAACCATTTGATTATCGGTCATTAGTGAATATTGTTAAGAGACATGAGGGGACTCACCAATAATGAAAATGTACCCCAAGGTAACTAGTATAATATAATGAGTGTGAATACAGGATGTGATGTTGAACACTCAAACAATCAATCAATCAAAATTCAATGAGGTAAACTCACTGTCAATCATGATGAATCCTGCCACTGATGACTACAAGTTCCAAGGTCCTATCTAGTTTCTAGATCCACTTCCTAGATAATGATTTTGTGTTGATAGGAATATATTGGTTGAAGGAAGTACTTAATGTATCCCCCATCAATCGACATGAAACTATAACCAAGAGATTATGTGAAGAAAGAAATCACCAAGTACAACTGACATATGGATGGATGATGTGAAAGGTCAACAAGACCACAAATTGGTTGATTTACCCTTAAATTCCCTTGAACATATAACACGACACGATGATGGCTTGGTAGCACTGAATCAATAGGACTATCAATATAGTGCAACAATGAATGAGGCATTGGAGTAGTCTCCATAATGATAGGAAGAGTAACTAGTTGGAGGATTAGATGACTCATAATCATGATACAACTCCTAGGAAATCTATATCCCAACTATAATACAATGAAATAAATAGGTTCAATGTTCAAGGGTGAAAACAATTGATGGATTCCATATAAGATGAACAAATATCGAGATTATCCACCCCCCCCCCTCCCCTCGCACCCTTTTTTAATATTTTTTGTGTGTCTTTTTCATGTTTTTGTGAGTGTGAAACATAGATAAAAGTATGCTAAAGTGGAGAAAATGAGCGGCTCAATGTCATGTAATTACATTCCAAGCGCATGGGACATACCTATGCAAAGAAAATGTTAAAAAGGTACTAGGAAAGTGATTTCCACTCATGGTGGTTTTCTCCAAGGGTAAAGGTTGCAAAATGAAGTGAAAATAGAAAGAGGTAAAGAGTGACTGCAATGGTTGTAAGAAAGAGAAAGTGAACAAAAACATAACAATATGCACCAATATATAAGAAATAATGAGCATATGCAACTATAAAGTAACATAAATTATGGCAGGAACCCCTTCAAGACATGGCCAAAAAAATATTAAGAGGGAAGAATGAGGTCTCAACTTTTAGTCATGGCAGAGATAAATATGGGTTCCTGAGCCTATGGATCATAATCTTAGCATGGGTGTAAAACATAAAAGGGAATTCTAACTACGGTGGCTCATGAAAGGTAGGCACTACCACATACGTTAAAATGGGAAATAAAGAGAAGGGATAATGTTGCTATCTAGTGGGATCAAACCTAAGGCACAATGACAACAAAAGTGATGGTTAGTAATGCAAGATTGGGATGCAGGGAAAAACCTATCTCTATATGCCAGTTTAGAACATGCGCCTCACGGTTTAGTAATGCCCACCATATAAAGCACCAAAAATATAATCAATGAATCAAGTACATCATCATTGATCACTATTTCCCAGGCTAAATAACATAGTGAAATATAATAAAAATAATATCAAAGCATGAATCATAAGTAATGAGAGGCTTTGTTTAGATGTAGGCATAAAAATGGTCATTTTAGACCCCAAAACGACCCAAAATAGTCTATTTATGGACAAATAGGGCTCATTTTACTATTTACCTTGTTGAAATACTTACCTATGGTGAAAGTTTCTTACCCTCTAAAATTTCTAGCATATATTGTGAGAGATTCCACCAGTGAAATTTTAGTTTGATAGGACTAGGTAAGACCCCATCCCATGTTCTTTGATTTGGTACTTTACTTGTTTAGTTTAGCTAGGTTTTTAGGCTATGGGGAACCCCTCTAGGGATGAAATATTGCGGTTGGAGGTTCAACACCCTATAGTCATAGCCAAAAGGCCCTTGATGCTACTTCTTTATGGTAAAGTCACAACTAGCTATGTCTTCTCAGCTAAACATCCGTGGCTATCCCCCAAAACATGAAAATTACCAAGTTTTCTCAATAAATTTCCTTTCTTACTGACACCGTATTTTCCTTGACTATGTATGTAGGCTATCCACCGTGATTGAATGGAAATAAAGGGAACATGAGGCTACAAATGCAACAAAAATGAGAGACCAAACCAACTTTAATGCACCAAGGGACTTTGAGCTTCTAAATTTCTCCGAGAGCTAAAACATGAGGTCCCAAAGTATGTTTTTGTAGAGATTGATCAGGTTTTGGAATCTCGATCAACATCATTTTTTAGTGTGACATGATATTTTGATCATTGGGGCTGAGGATTTATATTTCCTCATAGGACTATATTGGCATGGGGAGTGGGTATTCCTTAAGGGTAGAAACGTTGGAGCTGTAGGCTCGATCAATGATTACATTGTTACTAACTATCGTCCCAGGACATGTAAAATAAACAACTAGCTCCAAATCAAGGAAATCTTGCAATCGCCTCTTTGGAATATCCTGTTTACTATCACTCAAGTGGCTAGGTCTACAACACCTCACTTATCATATAGGGGTCATGTATACTATGGTCTAGAATTTCTGAACCCGATGGTGTACAAGGTTGACAGTTAACCTCAGAGACCAATTGAATAGAAGTAGGACTAGTCGAGAGAATGTTTTTTGCATTGGCTCTATTTCAGTATAATCTTTTGTAGATAGGTCATTCCCCCAGATAGGAACTTGTGTCTTGACACATTTTTCTAGGCCTATTGAGCCCAATATGAGGATATGGATAGACTTCGTGGCCCACCTCGGGGGAGGATTACCCATGAGTACATTCAACCAAGGCTTATTTGACAAGTGGGATGAATAGATACTCATCATTGATGACTATCCTTATGTTGGGACCAACTTTAGGTGGGATCCAGAGCTTGCATTATCTCCCAAAGCTCAGTGGGGATACATTGGTAAGATAAAGACCTTTTGTTTTTTTCAATTTTTTCAATTTATAATGTTTTTTTATAAATTGCAACTTTATGCTCACTAGTTATATATATATATATATATATATATATATATATATATATATATATATATATATATATATATTATCTCAGATAATATTCATTTTTAATTTTGCATGTGATAGAGGACTAGTTTGTTTGTTGGGGACTAATGTCATAGGGTTAAGGATAAGCGACAACTAGAGGAGGGAGAGGGTTATGAGGATGCCATAGATAACCTCTGTGAGGTGCGAAGGAACCTTGAGGGACTTACCATGGGTGCCCCTATGATGACGGTTTAGGAGGTCCCCCATAGCTTATAACATCGTCTGGTCAGTTTTCCATGCCTCTTTGTATGACTACTAAGGTTCCTTGATATGACTAGATGATAGTCTCTCCACTTTTTGTACCACTACAAATATATAGATGTAGTTATGTAGATGTATAGACACTATATGATTATGGTCCATGTAGCCCAATTTTATACACTAGATATCTTTTGGACATGATATACTGGCTACCTATTTTATATGCATATGGTTCATCTCTTACTTATTACTATGTAGTGTAACTAATTTTAATTTTGTGCATGTGATAGAAGAGGGACTAGTTTGTTTGGTGGGGATGGTCCCTAATCATCATAGGGTTAAGGATAAGCGACAACTAGAGGAGGGAGAGGGTTATGAGGATGCCATAGATAACCTCTGTGAGGTGCGAAGGAACCTTGAGGGACTTACCATGGGTGCCCCTATGATGACGGTTTAGGAGGTCCCCCATAGCTTATAACATCGTCTGGTCAGTTTTCCATGCCTCTTTGTATGACTACTAAGGTTCCTTGATATGACTAGATGATAGTCTCTCCACTTTTTGTACCACTACAAATATATAGATGTAGTTATGTAGATGTATAGACACTATATGATTATGGTCCATGTAGCCCAATTTTATACACTAGATATCTTTTGGACATGATATACTGGCTACCTATTTTATATGCATATGGTTCATCTCTTTCTTATGACTTTAGATGATGTGAATGAAATTCCATGGTTATGTACATGCATGTTTATGTTAATGATTAATTAATGCGACAAATGCAAGCTAAGACATATTTAGCTAAAAAATCAATCAAAGTGTTTGAAATCCTTGGAATTTTTGTTGATGGATTTGGTTGGTTGTCATTGATGTCAACCCTTGATGAAAGTTCGGTAGAAAATTACGGTAGCCTCATAGATGTGGTTAAGGAACGCAAGTTTGTATGAGGAATAAATACATGAAGGCTAGTTAATTTACAAGTAAGACTATCATATATGGATAATACATGTTGTGTCATTTCCGGTGACATGTGGTATGCCACGTAGTTCCTCACGGTTGAGGGGATATGGCTTAGTGAAGTTGGAGGACCCTCATGAATATTCTAGAAGCCCCTAGAAGGTCAACAAAGAAGTAAATTATTCTAGAATCTCCTAGAAATTCTTCAAGAAGTTTACTAGTCAAAGTGGTTACAAGTAGGAGTTAATCACGGGTAAAGTTGTTGCAATGAGAAAATAACTAAAAATAAATTAGTTACAACCAGAAGTTATGAGTTTATTAATTTTGGGTAAAGTAGTTGCAAAAAGAAAGTGGGTTAATCCCTAAAAGTGAGAAGTTGGGTAAAACAATTAGAAGATGACCCCTAAACGAAGGCACTTGGAGAGTATAAATAAGAGAGAAAGAGACTCCCATTAGCACCTATTGAGCACATTGAATATCTATCTTGTGAAAGGTTTATTGCATGTACTCATTGATACATTTGAAGTTTCACAAGTAAGAGGTAGCAAAGGAAGAGTGACATAAAATTTTCACAGTTGCAGAAGAGAGCGAGAAAGTCGTGAAAAACCTTGATTAGGGTCATCCCTACGGGTTAAACATTAAATGTCCAGTAGGTCATCCCCGCGAGACGCCTATATCTTGTCACATGAGGCCCCACTAGACAACCCCTTTTGTCATGCGAGACACTACCAGATATGAAGTTTGAGGAGTGAATCTAGTTGCATAGGTTGAGGAGAAGCTACAGGTAAGTTTGACAGTGGTCACGTACAACGTATCCATCTATAGGATCAAAAGGTATGTTATATGCTTGTTTTTAGTTGGATATTTGTGATTGTGTGAGATATGGTTATGGGAGATTGAGTATTTTCCCTGGAAAGACTACTGGATGTATGGTACATACTGTATGAGACAGATCTACAGAGGTACAATGTTGGTATATTTGTTGTTTGTCATTGGCACACTTTGTTGGTCATATTGTTGAGGCATATCTTGTATTTCTTGGTACATGTTTGAGGGATTTTGGTTGAGGTGTGTTGCTGAAGTTATTGGTATAGATTGAGGTTGCATAACAGTGAGGGTTTGATGCTTGGTTGATGTGAGAGTTCACTACACTTGGTTCATTATTGTTTGTATATGTAAAGCACATGATTAGAGAGCCATAATTGTACATGGTTTGAGCTATACACTTGTGACAGTGGGTATGAGATCTATGTGATTACATCTGATTGATTGAACATGTTATTGGTACAGGTGTATGGTACATGTTTTACAGTGACAGGTTTGACAATGATAAAGTGACAGTGGGCATATTAGTTATTTGGCACTTATATTTCAAGGTGGTTGGGCGGGGAAAGGATAGGTGGTTATAGCCAACTTCCGATTGTAACCGGAGAACATAAGGGGTTCTAGCCTCCTTCTGGTTGGAGCCATATAATCATGGATTTGTAGTTTCCTTCAGGTTGGACCCTAAGAAATCAGGGGGGTGTAGCCTCCTTCCAGTTGTAGTTGGAAAACAAGGAAGTTGGTGCTTCCTATGAATTTACTTATTTTGAAAATATAAGAAAATAATTCTATGGTTTTCGCCCGCATTAGGTTTCCACGTAAAATATTGGTGTACTGTGTTTATGTGTGGTTTCTTATTGTTCAGTGATTATGTATACTGCTCATATTAGATGTTATTGGTAATCTACTCATAAAGTAAACAATACACATTGTGGTTAAAAAGGATTAAAAGTACTAATACTGATTCACCCCCCCCCCTTCTCAGTATTCCAACAATATGATAATAAACAATATAATCAAATTGTCTCTCAAAAAATTGCACCCTTAAAAAATTTCTAAGTAATGTAGGATTTCTAACTAGATAGACATTATTGAACTATAATATAGCTAACTGCAAATCCAAATGACAAATAACCTATGGATGATGAGAGAAACATATTTAGACAAAACTTTGATGACTTCACTATATTCTACAATGTTGTTGGTTGTAGGACCAAGAAATATGCCCCCTAAACTCACTAGTTGGTCTATGGATGAAATATCACCCAAGAAGAGGAAGTGAAATTTTGGGTACTACGGCGTGTGCCATATGCAAATCCTACATAAATTGGGGTAGACACTGAAATTTGAAAATCAAGCACCAAGAATAAAAAGCATCAAATTGAATCAAACCACACAAAAAAATCATAATCACTCACACCACACAACTACTAAAATACATCATGTACAAATCACTTAGCAACCAGATAACTCATGCATAGTACCCTTTAAGATAGATCCCATTGCAAGGATAAAGCAAATGATTTTCTTCATAGTCCACTAATGCATAGGACCCCTTTTCAATACATGGATAATGATGTAAGGACCATGCCACAAGGGTTCAAGTTTTCCTACACCTAATTTATTATGATCTTGATCATAGACCAAAACCAAGTTTTTTTTTGCAAAGCCTCAAGGCCAATTTTTTTTCCATACTATAGTAATCTAGTGGATCGTGTATAGAGGTTACCAATAGTACTTCACATGTATTATACAAATACACACATTGAAGAGAGAAGGAAGAGAAAGTAATGGAGAGACCGCCAATTAGTATCCTTCTATTATATAAAGATGACACAAAATACCACCACTTTCTTACATTCATGATCCCATATTTATACTTATGAGTTGGTTATCAGTTAGTTACAATTTTTCAAATATGATGTTCGGTCGATCCAACATAGAGGTTGATTGAATTACAATTCAAATTCACATTCCCAATCGACTTATACTCGGTCAACTAGTGGGTCTAGTTGACTAGGCCCTCCAACATCTCCCCCACACCCAAATCCTTCTTTGTCCCAAAGAAGAGGGAGATTTACATTTTATAATTTTTAAGAAGTACCAATGTTTACATAATTCGATAAGTGAATCAATCAACATGGATCCTTTATGGTGGCTTGGAAAATGAGAACTATGTTCTTCTTGAATGGCCAACTTTGGTTGCAAAATTTGTTCTATTACCACTCTCACTGTATGCTTTTGATTTCTTTAGGGATCTGCAGGTTGGAATAATGATTCATTCATTCTTCTTTCCCATAAACCTTTGTTGATTCTGATGGCCAGTGTCTATGACTCCACTTCCTTGGATTTGTTTCAGACTCGAACACTAGTAAGATGGCGTGGAAGTTCCTCCGATCGAACTGCTCCCTATGAAGGGTTGGGTGTGTTCCTTTTTTTCTTCTTGAGATCTTTCCTCTTTTTTATTCAATGGTGCTACTCAATGTTGTGTAGTTGGATGTTCTTTGTGAGGATTTAGTCCAGACATCTGCTGCTCGTCAAACTTTCGATTTAACTAAGGACCTTCTTGGAAAAAATAGGTTCCTCCCAAGGGGAATATATAATGGCCCAATTTACTTAAGAAACACACAAGAAAAGTTTTATCCATATACTAGATGGATCTACACAATTACCATAAAATAATCCAAATAACCATTGAATGTTCATTGAAATTATTATTCAGGGGATAAACGATAGGTAAGGAACTTACCTGTGGTGAAGAACCCATCTTACCTATAACATGGTGACTTGAGGAATGTAGACATACCTTGACCATTGACCTAACAACTGTAACAAAAAGTGGGGGATGAATCTCCACCCAACTGTGACCTTGCTACTTAAATATTCAGTAGAAAGTCACCCCCTAACCCTTAATCTACTACCATGCCACCAATTCCTTAGCCTTGTCCTCTCTATAGCTCAACCAAGAAGAAATGCCATTTTCTCACCCTTTTCCCTCTTTATATAGAGTCCATCCATGGTAAAGAACCCAATCCCCGGGGTCCATTATTTAATTATTTATTCTACTTTAGGGTTTCTCCATTAATTGTAGTTACTTATTTTACCATCTCTTTAATTACCCAAATATCTCGAATAAATACTTATTGTGACCTCCTTTAGGATAATTATTATATACTTCTTTATTATTATTTATTCCTATAAGTATTTATTATTATTTATTATTTATTATTTATTATGAGAATTATTATATTCCTAATATTATTATTATTGTTTATATTTAATAATAATAATATGGGGCATGGCATACACTCCCCTTCAAGGAACTTCGTATCGAAGTTA
Organism: Picea sitchensis; assembly: GCA_010110895.2. NCBI lineage: Eukaryota > Viridiplantae > Streptophyta > Pinopsida > Pinales > Pinaceae > Picea > Picea sitchensis. The sequence continues at coordinate 187,860 of SNQJ01S0003607.1, forward strand.
GTTTTGATTATGTTTCTTTTAGGTTTTCAATTAGCTCATCATATCCTCCACAACACCCTTTGTTAACTCTTGCACCTTCCACAACACCCTCTACTGGACTAGTGTAAATACACCCAAGTGACTACAACAAGCATAAAAATTCCACATCACAACACTAGGTAAGTGTGAGTACTCTCTAGCCGTCCTTCTCGACTTTCAGAAGAAATATTAAAGCCTATTGGTCTATCTGGAGACCTCATCTACCCAAGTAGGAATCTAGATTGGTACTCATGTACACGATGAATCTCGAAATATTGTCCTAACTCCCTCCACAAAAACCAAGTACAACTCCAGTTATTGAAGTCCAATCCCACAACACCACCAACAAGCAATGTTTCAACCATTCTTCGGGACTTCAACATCACGACTCCAATACAAGGCATAAGACTTACTGGAATATGTAGTAGAATGAGTTGTCCCCATCCCATAAGAAGTTGCTTGTAATATTACCCTTCATGGTTATGGGATCCCATGAGATCATCAAATAAAACAACCCTCTTGGCCCACAATCACGACCCTCTCGGCCCACTGGTGGATAAATCGACAATCACAATCTCACAACATGCAATCATTGCTTTAGTCATTATATCAAAATTTCAAGAAAGAATCCACATGCTAACTCTCCCATGTCATCGTGAGAATACAATATCATTGTCATCACGACATCTTGAATGGTAAGATACAACATGCTCCTTCATGTCATTTTAACCATCTCATCATAAAAAATGCATGTAAATACTACATGCCATCACATAATGACATACTATCATAATATTATAACATCAACATATCTTTATCAAAGTTATATTTTATCAAAATGAAACCACATGTTAACATCATGAATATAATAATCTCAAAAAAATTATTATGATTCATCAACAAAATCAATTTCACTAGCTTGCAAATTAACAGTGAATACCATCTTTATATCTAAGAAATATCATCAAAACATCCATCTACCATATGGATCTTCTAGTTAAGTTTGTTATATTGGGATGGATCATTAATACCATGAGTGCTAGGTTCTCATAAGGATACCAATTGTTTTTCGACACTCATTTCCTCTTCTTTCAACTAGAAGGTTGACAATTTAGGGGTTAAGTATAATCACCCTATTAGATGCCAAGTTTCCCATTTAATTCATTTCATGTTTATTTGAGCATGCAAGCATTTAATTATTTTATGTGAATAAATTCACTCAATCATGCCAAGACTCCTCCTAAACAGTCACATGCAATGAAATCAAACCTTTTTCCATTAAGTTCATAACCCCAAACATCAACGATCATATCATGCTTGATATAAAAGGGAAGAGTCTCAAAGAAAGTATCCCTCTCATCTTTGGTTCTACTCCAATATGAAATATCCATTGTTTATGTTCTAACATAGTACCAATTAGAAGAATTTCAGTCATGATGTATGTAATTGATTGTCTTTACATTGCCGATCCATTGTAGAGTCTTGATCAAACAAATGAGGTTATTTTGAATGATGGTGTGGTGCAGGTAACCAATAATCCTTGGAGTAAACACAAAAAGATATAACCATGTAATAACATAGCAACACAATTGGAAGCATACACACATATGGAATATCAATTGGGTTATATTAGAAACAAAATCTTGTTCCATTAACACAATATGAACAAGAGGAAAACAACATCAACAAGAGCACAATAATTATCAACATCGTCACATCCTTGAATATTGTATCCAACTACAAATTCTTACAAAAAATAAATCCAGGTAAATAACCAATGTAGTAACCAATTCCTCCAATTCTAGATCTTGAGAAAGGTATATCAATTCCTAATGTTCAACCTATTTGAAACTATATGATTTATAAGGTCCTTAGCAGTGTCTTATAACTAGTCAATAACCATGGTCAAAATTTTCATTGACTCATTAAATAAAGGTTCCTCTTTAAGTTTGTTGTATATAACACATCAAAAAAAAAATTGACATCTCCATTAGGCATCATCATTGGAATTTTCCCTTGACCCATAACCATATCTACCTTATGATATCCTAAATGCATTCTCATATCTACCATGCATCTCCTAAAGCAATAGTCGTTTCCTTGCTTTCATTATCATTCCTTGAGGAAAACCGCTACATTTTGTGCATCATATGCCCCATGGTATCTATACCCATAATAACCACCATACAATTTCATTCATACACTATGTTTACAAAGGTCCACCTTTGCATGAATTTCTTAAGCATATAATCAATCAAACTATATGGAAGACTCACATGTTCACATGCAACTAGGGTCCAAATGGCCCCCCACCACTATTCTTTTACTTATCTGTGAGTCACTTTTCTAACGACAAGTTCCATTTGGAAGAAATCAACTACACCATGTCTTACAAATCCATCTCTACACAAAATCTGTGTGTCCAAAAGTATTTTTATTACTTGTTACACATAGACTTATCCATATCCTAAGCATTATCAAACTTAATGGAAAAAATAGTTGGGATTCTACCACACAGGATTGATTCTCAACTCCTCCAAACAATAAGGCATCAATATAATCCAAAAATCATCATCATCTCTACAACATTAAATGTTCATTGGTTGTACATGAACAAACAACATTAAATTTTTATTAAGGGTACATGATCAAACACCACGAGGATGCATATTAAATAATTATGCAACTACATATGAAGTTAAAAGTAAAAAGGGAGAAAATCTCACTTGTAACCATTTCACAATTCTGCATGAACATGTCCAATTATCTACAACAACTTAGAACTGATACATGTGCATAAAATCAAGGGCTCAAAGGAGGAGTAGAAAAATCTACAATTGGCCATGATTTTTATGCAACTCATGTATCCACTAGGTATTCTCCATTTAAGGTCTGTTTTGGTTTCCAACCTCACACCCTTTAAGAAATTATGGTTTATCTTCCTTCAACATCCACATCCCATGGGAAAAAGGAACAACATAAGGCTTCTACCTTAGTTCATAACTTGGACAAAATCTGTGCTAAAGTCTGTCACATACTCCAACAAACACAAGACAAGTACAACATTCTTCATGATTGGAAAGAAGTACCTCCAAAATATTGGTTTGGTGACATAGATTTGACAACAAAGGTTAAAAAACCAATAGAATCATAAACTCAAGCCAATCAAGTATGGTCCCTACACACAACAAGTTGATTCTCATGCCTTCATGTTGGATCTTCTTTGGTATCCATGATTTTCTCTCTGTGAGTCATCTCAAGTTGTATGGACATGCACACTTGGAGGAGGGGTTTCAGTGACACATCCAAGAAACCCATTCAATATTTTCAACCTCCACATAAAGATATTATGCTATATGTTCTTGCTAGGCCTACTAGACAGAGCCAAACCACCACTTACAATTGGGTTTAGAAGAGGTGATTTGATTAAATATGACCACCCACCTAACTTTGTATTTTATATTTCTATATCTCAAAGGAGAATTAATCAGAAATGATCACTCTCCACCAATTTTGTATTCCTATATACACAATGAAAATAAAGTGTACATTATGTATAATTGTAGCAATATGCTTCACACTTGAATGCTTCCTTTTTTTCATGTGAGTATTTATAATGATAATAATCTATTTTTAAGGTCACGACTAAGCCACACCAAATTGGTGTATGAGACCCCCTTGTTTGTGGGACAAGGGACCCCCTCCGCCCAACGATTTGACTGGTAAAGTCTATGGAGGTATACATACCCTACCCCCCTCTGGATTTGAACTTGTGACCTCTTAGGAGGAAACACATGAACTTGTTGTCTATCTATGTGACCCTACTAAATATTGTGTGGGATCCTTGGTTAAATTCATCAACAAGTATATACATATACTCTATTAAAATTATGGCATATACTAACATTCATTATCATTACCCATAGACTCATATTCCCTCCTTTTTTCTTAGGTCTCTCTTCACCTACAAGTGGAAACATAGCTCCTTTGATTTCAAAGAACACGATTATTTCAAGGGCATTTTATCAATTCATCCAAAATTTTAAACAATAAATTCTAACCCTAAGTGATGTCTTTATTATAATATAATTATGCTAGCTTGATTGGAACTAGTACCCCACTCATATCTTCTTAATCAAAACTTAATTCAATCAAGTCCTACTTCATAATATAATCCTTTGTTACAACTTTCCTTATTGAACTTACTCTCTCCCATATTGCTACAATGGATTCTTCACCAAAAACATAAGTCATTAGCGATACCTCGTCTAAGTAAAGGAAATGTAAAGAATCCATTGGCATAGTTACTGTTGCCTTTTCCCTAAAGTTCTCTTTTCAACCACCATCAACAAACTAATCATCAGAGCTTGAAAAAAACAAAAATTTCACATACCCACCTAAAATGAGTACAACCACTGTCTCAGAAGTAACAAACTATTTATCCCACCAAAATATGTAACTGCTTTAAACACTTAGATTCTGATTAAAAAAAATGATGCCATAAAAGGGTTAGAAACATATATATGTAGTCCTTGCCTCCACTTTAGGGAACTGGTTTTCATGGCATCTTGGGCACGCAGTGTCTGTCGACATCTTGGGTACACAGGTTTCTGTGTCATTGTCTATAGATGTGGACGACAAAATACAATAAATATGCAACCAGATTTGAATATCGACTGTGGTGATGAAATCTTATCTTGACTTCTCTTGCTAGGGTATAATCCCATTAAATAAATAAATAAATAAGTCCCCAACGATCGACTTACTGGGTTAATAGTCATGTCCACTACGTAATTATTGAATTTAATGGTACCACTCACGTCCACTAACAAAATTAATGACTAAACCTTTATGCTTTCTCTTACGTGCAACAATAATGATACATGTATTTTTATCATTTCCAAATGTTTTTCTTTTCGTATAGATTATTACGGTATAGTATATTATTGTGATGTATTGAATAAAGCAACTAATAT
>SNQJ01S0003607.1:192863-222427 GCA_010110895.2 Picea sitchensis
AAGTGTTTGCACTATTCCTTTTGAAACCAAAGACATCAAAGCAATCTACATATATAACTAATCATGTGATCTTGCTTTACTTGATAATCTTTTGACACATCCCAAGAAATCAAAATTAAAAACAACCAGAAAAGAAACTATCCCATACTCATGCATTTTGGTTTTCAAAGCACCAAGATTTGTCACAATGGCATTATCTTATCTACCCTGCACATACACAATTCTTTTCTCATAGACATCATGAGAAAGAGAAAATTGATCTTTGGTTTATGAATATGGTATTGAAATACTTACATATTGGGAGATTTATCATTAAGATGATATGACATTTACAGATCTATCATTCTAAAATAAGATCCATTAGATTTATTGAACATATATCTATACCCTTCCAAGGGTTGAACCCTCAATCATAGATCTGCATCTCTCTTACGGTATCGCCACACATATTTGTAGATATATCATGGAAGGAAATTGTAACCCTAATCTATCAAAGCATACACACATTTTTTCACCTTTTCTAGGTCATAAACAAATGGGGATATAGATTTATTAGTAAAGCTACCTCTATAGTTGTAACCTAATTGGGAAGGCCCATAGGTATTAAGATTCAGAACCAACTCTGATACCATATGTAATGGCCTAGTTTACTTAATAAACATACAAGCAAAAATTTAGCCATGTATTATTTGGATCTACAAAATTACCATAAAATAATCCAAATAACCTGTTAGTCCCTAAAGTTGCACTTGTCTCTGAAAGGGCAAGCTAGGGCATCATCAAGTTATTGCAATGGTATTTTTATAAAATCTTTTAATAGGTTTTAGAAAATGGTTGAAAGCTAGCGCAATGATACAATAAAAATATATCACTCAATGTAAAAAAGCAAATAAACATCTCACAGGCTTAGTAAATAACAAACACTTTGATAAATCAGATGAGTATTCAACTCACACATGGATTTCTCATTCCCAAATATCATTAAGAAACAAGAACATGGTACTTGAAAGCAATCTTAATTATGAACAAAAACAACAAAATTTTCACTGTGTTACTCACAATCAAGAGATCATATGCTTTTCAACAGATAAAATGCATTTAAGTAAGAAAAATAAATAGATAATAACATGAAAAGAAGATCTGACCATCAAAATGTCTTTTCCATTTAGTGCCAATATGAAAATATTGTCTCTGTCTTACAATGGATTCTTTACAAAAAATAGCGCTTGATTCCCCCAACTTGTCGACCCTAATACATTCTTTTCAATGTATTTTTAAAGAACAAAAATATTCATGTAGATCCTATTTTTTTAGATTACAATTTGAGATAGGATAATATCAATTGACTATTTCCAAGGAGATAAATGCTCATACTAACACTTTTAATGCCTGCAATATATTCTTCTTAACAACTAATCCAAAAATAGTCTAGCTAATAGTTTGATAAGGCTTTACAAATCCCACAAAAAGATGAATACTCTTTTGCTGAGTTGGTTCATCTGAAATACAAAAAAGTTATATTTGAACAAAGCACTAATAACCAAAATTCTCAGCTTCACTATCTTAGTAATAGCCTCGATAAATCAAAAACTATATCAGACTTTCCATGGGTTGTCATTGTATGATAACTGCAGAAGCTCTGGTGTCCCTCTATTTGAGTTTAGTTGTCAACACCACATTGTTCCAATACAATCTCATAATTGATTCTCTTACCTCCTTTAGCAAGTCCTTTTGCTCTTTCCTCTTCCTTTTAAAGTCTTGTATATTTTCTTGTTGTTTTGCATTTCATTGCTCTACAAAGGAATTTTCTTTCCTCAACGTCTTGATAATACCCTGCAGCTCTTTTACCCTGTCTTTCTCTTTTCTAGCTTCCACCCTAAACTCTGGTTGTTCTTCTACTGGAGCAGGTAGGTTCAAATCTATGGAGGCTTGGGGTTTCCTTAACTTAATTTCATATTTTGAGGATAACCTAGTGCTAAGTTCCCCTTCTTTAGAGCTTACTGATTCTCTAGTTTCTGGAACATCCTGTAGCTAGTTTATTTCTGGAAAGGAATCATTTTTCTCATCATCATATGTGCCTTTGAGTGCAGATTCAGTGATTGAAATTGATCTTGTGGTTTCCCTAGTTACAAGTCTCCTTGAACACTGTACATTTTTTTTTTCCTTTTTCACGTTTTTTCCTCTGTTCCTCAGATTCCTCTGCTAACATGTGTGAAGAAGATGCTAGGGTCTATTTTTTAACCTCTTTCTTAGTATCTTCTGAATTATCTTCTATGATAATAAGGTTTTCCTTCTTGATAGAAGGATGAAACATATCCTTTGAATTCAGCCTGAATTTATTTTTAGTGCTGGTAGAATTTATTCTAGGGTATTTAGATACAGGTTCCTTCTTCTTACTCTGTTTCTTACCCTTTGCAACCCTTTTTCCTGTAGATTGTTTCTTATGTTTGATTGGACTTTGGATTGGGCTTGTAGTATAATCTTCAGTTTCATCAGGTTCCTCTTTGATATCAGGATCAAATTGGACATCAATTTTAATTTTTTTACCTCGACCTGTAATGATCTTCTCGTTAGGTTTACCCCTGGGAAAATCTCTAGTTACTTGTTGTGTTTGTAACATTCTCTTACCAGCACAAGTTATCCTGGCTGTAGGGGAGTTTTCTTTCACCAAAACATCAGGGGCTTGAGAGACTTTTTTACCTTTTCCAGGTTTCTTCTCCTTAGAAGTTTTGGACATAGGTTCCTGTGGTTTAGGTTTTAGTGATTGAATTAACGAGTCGCAAGATCTATGAACTTCATTTAAAGAAAATATTACCAAAGTTTTAATCAACCCTTGATGAAAAAGACTATTCTTTGTTGTTGTAGGATGTGTCTGAATCCTCTTAGAAATCTTAGATAGGATTTTCAATAGGAAATAAGGTAGATTAAGAGGATAGTCACCATTCACATGGATTAATAGTCTAATATGATAAAGGTGAAATAGAGAAAAATGACCTTCGCAGGTAATGTACCTGTGAATGATCAATAGGGTTGTATGGCATTATTTTCTCACCGAGTTGTGTGGGATGCCTTGGCTCTAATTGGGGTTTTTCTTTTCTGGAATAAAAAACTAATTAACAAACTCCATAACTAAATTTTCTTTCTTCCTCCATCTTTCGTCGTATATTGGTAACTTGCATGCTTTTTCTATGGAATGCTCTGTCACGTGCATGAGGAGTTTACCAACCACAGTTTCGAAACCATCGAAATTATGTGCAAAGATCATAGAAATCTACTCGTCATGACCCTGAAATGTTGCGAAGAAGTCAAACCAGCCCACATCTTTAAACTTTTGTGCCATCTGAGGAAACACTTCAAGTAATTTTGTCCCTTCTGGCTCCAACTTGGTTATCCGCCTGCTCTTTTTCGGTGCCATGACACTGATACAATTATGTGGAAGGGTTATGATAAATTCATGGGTTCGATCACCTGCTTTCGAGGACTATTGAAGTCTGAGAATTATCCATTCACCTGCAGAGAATGCATGGAGTAATAGACATACTAAAAATAGGTGAATTATGACTTCATACATATGCAATAATAATTAGGCATTGTGATTTGATATCAAGGTGGTGAGTACAACCCGATCCCTCGAATTAGTTGTCATCATGAGAATTATGATTTGATATAGATCATACAAAGATGTGTAGATCCTTTGGCAATGATTTCGGGCGTTAAAACACGATCTCGAGAAGATGGTGCATACAGAACTATCATTACTCATGATGTTGCAAGAATAGCGCTATTCTTGTAGCACCCTTTCCACTTTGACAAATTTGAAAATTCAAACGAAGGAAAGGACAAGTGATGTGATAGAAATCCTTTAATATCATATCCTAACTTCTAAAAACTTGAAAACATTTAAAATGTGCAAAAAAGAATGAAAACAAGCTTTCAAGCCAAGAAGGGGGAAAAACAATGTTTAACAAAAATCAATAAAGGAATGGGTAGAACAAGGATTAAGGACACCCAACCAGTCAAAACAAAGGTTAAGGACTAACATAACCATTGAATATTCATCTAAATTATTATTGAGAGGAACAATGAGAGGTAAGGAACTTACCAATGGTGAAGAACCCATCTTATGTGTAACCTAGTGACTCAAGGAATGTAAACATACCTTGACCATTGACTTGAAAACCACAACAAAAAGTGGGGATGACTCTCCACCCAACCGTAGACCTTTCTACTTATATCTTCAGTAGTAGTTCACCCTCGAGGCCTCAATATAATACCATGCTAATGATTCATTAGCCTTGTCCTCTCTATAGATCAACCAAACAGAGATGTCATTTTCTCATCCTTTTCCCTCCTTATATACATTCCATCCATGGTAAAGCGCCCAATCCCTAGGGTCCATTATTTATTTATTTATTATACTTTAGGGTTTCTCCATTAATTACAGTTACTTATTTTACCATTCTCTTTAATTACCAAAATATCCACAATAAATACTTATTATGACCCCCTTTAGGATAATTATTTTATGCTTCTTTGTTATTATTTATTCCTAAAAGTATTTATTATGGCCATTTTAGGAGAATTATTATATTCTTGTTATATTTAATTATAATAATATGGGGCATGACATAATATACATTCAGTTGGATCAACTTTCATGATATTTCTAACCCAAGCACTTTGCAGAAAATTGCTCTAGATCGCAAATGACTTCCTCTTACCTCCCCCGGGTTACGTTTATAGCGAAATTAGCACGAATGTTGAGTTGTTGGTGTAGGGAAAAACTATTTCCTTTTTTACTTTATGTCATGATTGCAGTTTGTGTCGTCGAATGTATTTTCATGATGATGGTCTACCTGATATGGTCTTCAAAATTTTCAGCGACTATCCCAAATGAAAACTAAATTCTGGTCGACATCATGTCGATCGATAGTGAAAATTGTTTCATGTCTTATTTATTTTGTCTTATCTGGAGGAGTTGTCGGTTGTGCTTCCTTAGTGGACTTTATTTCATATTCTTTGCTTGTTTTTTTCTACTCAACTATTGGTTCATGCACTATTGTTTTCCTCTGGTATTGATCGACCACTAGCTCTTGGACTGATGGTTTTGTTTGCATGGGCTAGTTGACCACTACTAAAGGACTTAGTTGTTGATTTTTTATAGCCTAGTCAATTGAGGCTTCCTCTCTGATATATTTTTTCCTTTTATATTCTCTTTTCTTTTCAAACCAATCCAAGACCTATGTTATGGAATTTGGCATTGAAATCCTTTGTTTAGTTGATGGAGGGTGTGATATATATGTACCAGGATTGAAACTTTAGAATCTTGGTCTTGGATGATAATGTGTTGGACACTGCTTCTAAAGTGCTACTTTACTTTTTGGTGGAGTCAAGGATATTTTATATATATTTGGTGCAATTTGTTCTAATTTTTTTTTCAAAAGTCTTCCACTCTTCCATTATGCATTGAGCTTGTGCTTTGATTGACTTCATTTGTGATAGGTATTCCATCTTTGTCATGATTGGTTCGTCATGTATTGTTACCAAGTCGAGACTATATTTCTCCTTAATTTGTTTTTCTTTCTTAATTATTTGAACAAAATGATAGACAAAACTTTCTACTTCGATTTGGGCATTTTTACCTTCTAGGAATCATTGTCATTCTTTTTGTAGCAGCTCCATGACTTGTTTCTCTTGGTTGATCTATTTTATTAAAGTCTCCAAATCACAAGTGTCAGTTATTAAATCCTTCCCGTGCATTAGGTATTTTAGACGTACCCACTAGAATTTCAATGAGATGCATGTAGTTGCAAAGTATGTGGCCCAGTTTCTAAGCACAATGTTCATCATGGATGATTTATTGTTGATCGATTCAAGATAACGTTTTGACTAATTTCCTTAAGCATGGCATATTCAATTTGTAGGATAGTTGATTTCTGATCAAATTTTTATTGTTGGTTTTCTTCCTTTAGTCGGACAATCACGTTGACCAGTTATTGTACTATCTGCTTGATATATTCTAGTCGATCTTTTGGTTCTTCTAATAAGTCGATATGAAAACGGTCTTGATATATTCTTACACATTATTTCTAGGTACCTTTTTCTTTGTCTTTCCTCAAGGAGATTAAGTCTGAGTATTTCTTAGAGTCCTTTAATCTGGCCATTGTTTCTTTGCTAACTTCACTAAACAAATCCAATATTTGATTAATGTATGGATTGGTTGGGTCGAAAACAACTTTGGGATTTTTTCTTGATTCTCCCTCAATTCTTGATTTTTTCTTGATTTTTTTCCTTTGATTGATATTCTTTGGTATGACTTTTCCTTTTCTTTGACTTATGTGTTGTTGACTTCTGTATTTTATGGGTTGGCTAGTTAGGTGGTCATGAGTCGACTAGTGTTTTTTCTACTTGATAGCTCGTTGTTGGATTAGTGGCACCTTATGGATCGATCTGTGTGGGTACCCCTTGCACCGTGGCTTATTCCTTTGTTTGATCCTAGTGCTTCGACCGCTCTTGTTGTGTTGGATATTTGGTTGAGTGGTCTATTAGATTCAATTATTTTCCTTGTTCATCTTATTGCTCAACTAGTTTCTTATCCATTTGTTCTTCCCTTTATTTATCGATGCATTGATCCTTCAATGGTTTTTTTCCTGATTATGTTCTTGTTTCTCATTTAGATCCATAGGGTTTTCATCTTTCTGTTTTGAGTCATATCCCGACAAGTTTCATTAGTCCTTACCTTGGCTCAATTGTTGGGTTGAATTCGACTGTTGTTTCTCATTCTCATGGATGACTTCTGATGCTCCTTCCTTTGATCATATTTTTGTTGTTCATTTCTTTGATTAAAATGCTACTACTCATTTTGTTGGCCTGATTGAGTTTTTTAAGTCGTCTATCGTGATTTTGACTGTGATGATAGTTCCTGGGTGACTTATGTCAGCTGAATTGGGGGTGATTCCTTGGTTAAGTCAATTTATTCTGGTAATGGTTTTGGGTTCTTGATATTGATTTTAGCTGGAATTTCATTTTTGGTTTTGGATGGCATGAATTGCTTAGATTTTATGGTGCTTAGTCAAGTCCTGGTTGTGATAGACTCTTGTTGTTGATCTTGTTCTTGATTTTTGTTTTTCTCCTCTAAGTTCCATTTCTCTTTTAGCTATGATATTTTTTTTATTGTTTTGATGAGCATTTCTCTTGCTTGTCCAATCACTTCTAGATAGGCAGGTATGACACTTGACTCAAGGATTTATTTCTTTTCACATGCTTGTTGTCTTGTTGATTTACTATTTTGTGTTGTTTCTCCAAGCACTTTCTTGGGCACCTTGTCTAATTTCTTCTTCATTTTTTGGCCTACGAAATTGATATCAATCATTCCTTGCATGATTTATTCCTAGTTGAGTTCTACGACTGCCCCTATGCCTTAAAATTGTTCCTTTCATTAATCTAATTGCTTCTTCTTCCTTTTTACCTTTTCATAAGTGATCAAATCGATGTGTCTTTGTTGAAAAAAATTGGATAGTTGACAACTTATCTTCTTTCTCTTCCTCAAACTATCCATTTTGAAGTGACAACTTTTGATGTTGTAGCTGGGGGAATTGAGAAATCACTTTTAGACTGGAATTCAAGCTCCTCGAAAATTTGTTCAATAGACTGTTGATAGTCGAGGTCATCTGACTATTTTATTATACCATTTATGTACCACAGTCTTGTGGTGTCCAAATTTAGTTTAATATGTTCCTACGAGGAAAGTTCTCAATGAAATTTTTGTACTATCCTCCAACGATGTGAAGCATTTTAGAGGTATTTAACTCATTCTCAAAACGTATATTTGACTAACAAAATTTCATTTAATCCTACCCAATTGTGGCCAAAACATTGAAAGTTGAGCATTGTGGGTACAATTTTCTTTCTAAACTCCATCTCACCAATGGGGCAGAGTTGGCTCATGGCCAACCATATAAGAAATGAAGGGAAGTGGTGAGTTTTGACACTCTTATCAATTTGTTTTGATTAAGTTAGCTTGGTACTTTGACCAATTAATTTTTTTCCATGCCAAACTATTTTTCCAATGGCCTTAAATGTATTCAATTTCACATATGATGATCAACCAATTGGTGTCAAAAAAAGTGTGACTATGATGCATGTCCATTTTACATGCTGCTCTTTAAATTTATTAATGAGCAATCCCTTTGAATTATGTATGTTGGTTGAACCTATAAAATTTTGGATGCACTTGGATGCATTTGTTGTCTTCAATACTATTTCTCCTTTGTGAGGGAGCCCTATAATTCTATGGATTAATCCACCTACGAATTGTAGTGTTTGATCTATATATAGTGTGCCATCATGGTATCGATTGACTATGAACTTGTTGGATTCTTCTTTCCAACCTTGGAATTCGACTACTTGGGGGAATTCTTCTAAACATAGGGCTTCTTTCTTCCACTTGTCTACAACTTTTCCCCAACTGATAAAATTGGCCCAATGTTTGTTCTAGAAAATCTTCTCCATCGTAACTTGTCAAATGTTTTTTCTACAACACATGTATTCCAATAGAGGACGAACACCTTCAATAACCACTCACACAACCAAATCAATATCAACACACCGATGTTTTTACATGGTAAAACCCCTATGGGGAAACATCCATGGACCCAACCAATGTGGCCACTTGGAGAAATTTATCAATGAAAAAGAAAATATTTTACATATATTTTATCACAATCGATGATCGGAAAATGAACCTCCATGCTATTTAAATAGAGATCATGGACCAATTGGGTGTTAAGCCACAAATAAATGTAGCCATTAAGATTGAGGAGAATATGATCCATCAAATCACTCTATATTGGGAACATATCATTACCGCCGAATTAAAAATGCATACTAAAGAAACACACTAAGAAACACACTTTAACCTAAGGACACATTATACCAATTTGATCTTAACTAACTCCTAAGTGTCTAAATATCCTAACATCCCCCCTTAAAAACAACTTGGGATATGATTGAAGGATTTAAAAAGGAGAAACGATAGGAGAAGGAAGGAGGAATTAGAGCCTATACCCCCTTAATGAAAATTTTATGAACTCCTGACATAGATTGAAGTTTGGAAAAAATATCTTATGTAAGAGACTTTGTGAAAATGTCCGCAACTTGATATTTTGTAGGAAAAAATAACACTTCAATAACTAAATAATGAATGGTTTTTTTTATGAAGTGCGTGTGTAGCTCGATGTGTTTTCTATGATTATGTTGAAATGGATATTTGGAAAGCTTGATGGCACTTTGATTGTCACACTAGAGGGTTTTTGGATGTTGTTGCTAGAATCAAAACTATGAAAGGATCCATCAAAGTCGAAAGGATTCTTGATTTGCATTAACCGCTTTTCGGTACTCTCCTTTTGCTAAAGAAAGAGAAATAACCTATTGTTTCTTACATGCCCATGTGATAGGTCCTTAACCAAGGAAGAAAACATAACTTGCAATAGACTTTTGATCATCAAGGTCACTGACCCAATTTGAATCAGTGAAACCAATCAAAAAAGGAGTTCCCGCTGAGCTATAATGTATCTCAAACTGAACTATACCCCATACATACCAAAATATCCTTTTATCTACTTTCCAATGTATTTCATAGGGTGTTTTCATATACAAGGAAAAAACACCAATAACAAAGGAAATATCAGGACGGATATGAGTCAAATATAAGAGGGTACCAACTAACTGATGATACAAAGTGGTATCAACTTCAAGATAAGTAGAGGTGGCAGTAAGTTTGAATACATATTGGAAGGGAGAAGGGGATGATATAGAATCATCCATGTGAAAGTGACAAATAAGGTCACAAGCGAAAGGAAAATTCCTTCCTTGGTTTGCAATACTTGTAGTCTAAGGAAATAATGGAGATAGCCTAAGTTTGTCCTTTCAAATTTCTATTTAAGGATAGATTTCACATGGGTTAAAGGTTTATTATCACTACTAGTGAGGATAAGGTCACCATCATAAAGAAAAATAATTATGATATGGCTTCCTACTTTCTTGGTATATACATTAGGATTAGAATGAAATATATAAAAGATGGTGCGAAGAAGAAATATCTCCATTTTGGCATACCAAGCTTGAGGAGCTTTATTAAGGCCATAAAGATATTTCTTAAGGTGACTAACAAGGATGGAGTCATTCTGGATATATCCAGGAGGTTGTTCCATGTATATTTCTTCTTGAAAATCCCCACACAAGAAGGCATATTTAACATTCATCTAATGGACCTCCCATTTATGTGAGGCAACAATGACTAGAACAAGGCGTATGTAATTTATTATGGCTATGAGGGAAAATGTTTCATTATAGTCAATTCATTCAACTTGAGAGAACCTTTTGAAAACTAAATGGGCCTTGCATCTTTCAACACTTCCATATGATGCATACTTAGTTTTGTACACCCATTTACATATGACAAGTTTTCTTCCTTTTGGAAGATGCACTAGATCCCAATTATCGTTCACCATTAAAGAGAGATACTCTTAATTCATTATTGTGTCCCAATCTGGATGACCTGAAGCTTCTACTAATGTTTCGAGATCACGAGTCTCTAAAACTTGAGAAAAAAGAGAAGAGGCTCGCTGGAACTATGAACATGTTCGATGTTGATCTAAAGGATCACCAACATTATCACCAATTGTTTCTCAAGTTGAATAGACCCATATTCGAAGCGATGGTACCGGTGTAGGTTCATGTTCAATGGACTCATCTAGAGGAAGGTGAGTAGGCAGAGGTGGATTTTCATCCTCACTATCATCATTTGAAGAAGAAACCATAATAGGAATAGAACATGGTACAAATGTTGAAGATGGCGCGCAGGGAGAAGATGGCACAAATACGAAATTAGGATTGCAGGCCATCATATTTTCATCAAATTTAACATCTCTTCTAATAATATTTTTTTCGGAATGAGGTTGAAGAAGTATGTAACCTTTTACATCTTTAGAATATCCAACGAAAATGCACTTCTCACTTTTAGGATTTAAAGATTTCATTTTCTCATCAGGAATGTTATCCCATGCTACACTACCAAATACACATAAGTGGCTTACATTTGGCTTAATTTTATTCCATGTTTCTTCTGGTGTTATATTTTTTAGAGCCTTTGTGGGAGTGTGATTTACTATGTAATTTGCAAAATTTATGGTTTCCTCCCAATAATGAAGACTTAATCTCTTATATTGGATCATACAATTATCCATTTCTTTTAATGTGCGATTCTTTCTCTTAGAAACACCATTTTGATGTGGTGTATATGGAATAATATATTTCATATGAATGTCCTGTGTAGTGTAGTAACTTGTAGTATTATTTTTCACATATTTGCCTCCATGATCTATTCTTAATATTTGAAGTTGATGTCCAAATTGTTTTTATACAAGGGTATTATAGGCCAAAACATTTGCTCTTAAGTTTGAAGAAGCAAACCCAAGTGTGTATGGAGAAGTCATAAATGAAATTTAAGAAATACTTGCACCGAGAGAAGAAGGAGAAGAAAGCGGACCACACAAATCACTATGAACAAGCTATAAAGGGACCGAGGCGTGCTGAGAGGCATGTTTGTCAAAATTTTCTTTATGATGTTTTCCAAGAACACAACCGACACAAACACCATCTCTCCAAGAAACAAGATGAAGATCATCACCATGTGTTGATTACATAGTTTTTGCAATGAGCAATAGTTTAGATGACCAAAATGCTCATGCCAAAGTTTTCTCAAGTCATCACTTTGAGCAACAAAAGTTGATGGAAACAATAATGAACCAAAATTTTCAAAATTGTACAACTTGGTATTATCATCAACAATTCCAGTTGTGAGGACATGCTTAGGATCTTTTAAATCCTTGATTACAACTTGGTGAGGTAAACAAATCTACGGTTTTACCTTCACCTGAATGAGTGATTTGATACACTAATAGAAGGTTGCATGAAATACTTGGAACACATAATACATCATTGAAATGACCATTATCTACTTGAAATATTCTAGAGCCTACAACACTAAGAGATATGTCATAACCAACAAATATTTTCTTGATGTTACATCCATTAAGAGCAAAAACGATGGTTTTATCCTTAGCCATATGATAAGATTCTCCAGAATAAATAAGCCACTCATAAGAATAA
The DNA here is from genome assembly GCA_010110895.2 of Picea sitchensis. NCBI lineage: Eukaryota > Viridiplantae > Streptophyta > Pinopsida > Pinales > Pinaceae > Picea > Picea sitchensis. The sequence goes on from SNQJ01S0003607.1 coordinate 205,035, forward strand.
GAAGGGGAAGTTGCATTGAAGGAGAAACCATAAGCATAAAGTGCATGTCCACGAGAAGAAGAAGAAGAAGAATCAATATTGATGTTGTGCTTCTTAATAGTTGCTTCTAAGGATTCCATGTTTTTAAAAAATTTAGACTCCACATGACCATCTTTCCCACAAAAGTTTTGATGTCTGTTAGTCTTATTACTTTGTATTCTGCTAATTTTTCACCATTAGGAGCAGAAGCTAGCAAAGGGGGGTTGGGACCCTGTTTTTGCTTGTTGTTATGGCTAGGATGGTGCTTCTTGAGATTCTTGGATTTATATTTCTTCTGGACCACTAAGGATTTGTTGGATGTACCTGTAATTCTAATCAATCCAAGTTGCACAAGATTATCTTTCTTTTGAATCATCGAATCAGAAAAGGACTCAAGATATTTTTCTTTGTAATCACTCTCTAGATCTTCTCTGGTTTCATAAAAGGTAGATACAAAAACATAATATGCACTACCAAGCTTAGAGAGAATATCATATATGCATCGATCTTCCTTAAGATCTAGTTGGAAATCTATACAAAAAATTCTAAGTGTTTTGAACTTAGATAAGTAATACTCAATGCAAGGAAAATCGTTTGGACTTAATGTCATTAATTGATTTTCCAATTGGTAGGATCGAATAATATTGTGTTTACCAAACACAGCTTCAATATTTTCCCAAGCTTTATCTGGGCCCTTAATTCCTTGAACGTTAAAACTTAAATTAGGAGAGATGGAAATTCTGATTAGTCCACGTGATTAATTATTCCCATTAGTCCATTTTCCATACTTGTCATCATTAGTGGGTTCTTGCTCTTTTCCCAAGGTAATTCAATACAATCCTTTACTTCTTAATACATCCTCTATATGGTATTTCCATGAGAAGTAGTTGGTACTAGTAAGAAAAAGATCATTGGGAGAAGCCATATTAAAATATGTCAAGAACATGGTCTTAAAGCCTAAAACTAATGACTTGTATGGAAATATCTCGAAAAAATAGGTCGTTTTAAAAAAACGACACTGAAAATGGACTTTGGATGTGAAAAGTTATGCCCTTTTGAAAAAATAACATAAACGGTAACCAAATATCCACGTGGCAAGTATAAGTTGGTCCACATGGTGATACCCCTCCTAATAACCTCACTTTTACAAATAAGTTGCTTATGAAGTGACCCACTTTTATAGAATCAGTGGGAGTCACTTTACAATGAAGTTACTTTGTAAATTGAAGTTGGATGCAAAAAGTAATTTAAAAATAAATATCAAAGATACTTTATAGTGATTCACTTTTATAATTTAAGTGAAATACACTTTACAATGAATGCATGATTTTTTTCAAAAAGTAACAAAAAAACAACTTGAACTCAAGACCTCTTACTAAATAAAGAAACTTTTAACCAAGTGAGCTAGTGAAAACACATTATAATCTCAAGAAGGAGGATCGAGGGTGTTGTTGTGGAAAACGACCTTAGAGTGCATGCTCAATAAAAAAGTATTTTCATGCAGTGACACACAAAAAAACTTTCACTTCTTGATGGAAATAAGGGTTAGATATTGAGCGCAAGACAAAGAGCATACACAGACAAGAAAATACTTTCTTCTCTATTTCTGATTTAAAGAGATCGCTCAGAGCATAGGGAAAAGAGAATACAAAGGCCGATAATAGCAATCTGGAAAAAAAAATAGAAAACTAAAATAAAACTCAAATATTATCTCTGTAAAAATTTAAAAGGGTGTATTAATGCTTTATACCTTCAGATATGACTAAAATGACATTATCTTGGGAAAATAGAAACATTTTTGAGTGAAACAAAAGCATTTATAGATGGAAGAAGTGCTCCATACGCAATGGAACAATCCTCTTGGCCCAAAAATATATGGAGATAGCAGAATCCATAGATGTGGCAACACAACTTCAAGATATCAATATACAATGGGAGTTGTTATTCAAATATGCTTTGATACCATGTTCGAGATCGCAGGTATTCCAATAGAGTATGTACACCTTCAGTAACCACTCACACAACTATATCAAAGATCAACACACTGATGTTTTTACATGGTAAAACCCCTGTGGGGAAATATCCACAACCCCAGCCAACGTGGCGACTTGGAATAATTTATTAATGAAAAAGTAAATATGTTACAAAGATTTTCTCAAAATCGATCATCATAAAATGACCCTACATGCTCTTTGAATAGAGATCATGGACCAATCGATTTCTAAGCCATTGATCAATGTAGGCATGAATATCAAGGAGAATATGAGTCATCATATCACTCTACGTTGAGAACATATCGTGACCATCGGATTCCAAATGCATACTAATACATACTGAAGAGACACACTTTAACCTAACAACACATTAGACCAATTTCATATTAACTAACTCCTAAGTGCGTAAATATCCTAACAATGTTGTCCATGTTGATCTTGAGTTCAGTTGTTGTCATTTTATCAAACTTTATTTTGGTTCATGGCTCGACAAGGACCTCACTTGTTGGGACTTGACGTCACATTTTTGGCTGCATGGTTTCACTAGTTATTGGGTTGTCTACTTGCTCAAACTGGAAGTGCTTGATGTTAGAGGTTTCTCATTTTTTTCGGGCGAAGGTCATGTGTTCTCTTGAAAATTTTTGATATCGTGCATGGAATTGGTTGATGTTATTTATTTATTGTAATATCCATACTTAGTGCATTTAAATCACAAGTGAAATTGTCCTATCGATGTCCTTATTTATTAAATGCATGCATTAAATTTCTTTTGTGTGAGTATTTTTTGTAATCAACGGTGTATTTTTGGTTGAGTGTGATCCGTTTGTCGATTTTCATGATTCTATCAGTTGATTTTTCCGATACTTTTGATTCATCTTCTTTGGTTGATTCTCTGTGTGTAGTAAATTTTGTTTCCTTGGTTGATTTGTTTGACATGGTTTCATCAATATAGTCAATTTTCTTTAGTTGGTGAATTCCAACGATAGGGTTGATCCATTTTCTTTGTCAAGTCTTCAAGTACAGTTGATTGATTTTCCTTGATCATTTTGAGCATCCAAGTCAATTCTTATGGTATGGTTGATAAGCTTCACATGGTCGATTTGTTGATAGTAGTCGATTGTTCATACTTGTTCCTGTTATCACTTTCTTGATTTTTCTTTTTCTTTATTTTTAGTAGTTTCCTAAGGCCCTTGGGAAATTGTGGTGAGTTCCTTTCTGGACTATTAAATTGGTTCATTGACCTCTTTCTGACGAATTGATATAGTTGACTCATATTTTCATAATATTGGTCTGCATTCATGTTGACTTACTTCCTATCTTGAGATTCAAGCAAGCCTAAATATTAGTATTGTTGGATTACTGAGAGGGGGGAGGGTGAATCAATAATATATATTTTTAATCTTCTTAACCACAATATGCAGGTGTTATTTATCTTCATGATCAATATAGAATTATCATCCAATAAGTGCAGAGTAAATAAACCATGAACAATGAACAATCATACACATACACAATACACCAATATTTTATGGGGAAACCCAATGCGAGAGAAAACCACAGAATGATTTTTCTTATATGTTTTTAAGAATTACATTCATTGGAAGCACCAAATTCCTTTGTTCTCCAGCTACATCTGGAAGGAGGCTTTGACCCCTTATATTTTCAGGCTACAACTTGAGGGAAGATACAACTCCCCAATTTTTTGACTACAACCAGAAGGAGGCTACAACCCCTTATGTTCTCCAGCTACAATTGGAAGGTGGCTACAACCACCTATCCTTGCCTCATCATGTCACCCTAAAATATAAGTGTCAAATGAAGAAACCACTACCACACTGTCACTATGAGATATACCACTTTAAACCCATACCAACATGTACCACTGACCTGTATCCAACCTGTACCATTTCCTTGTACTCAATCTGTACCTGTACTCAATCTGTACAAACCAAAAACCAACATATACATGACCTATATGTTCTATAGAACGCGTATGTACACACCCTATCTATACTGCAACCCACGTATGTACATGGCCTATCTGTACTGCAACATGTGTATGCCTTCTGAAAAATAGGATTTTCTCTCTCCTGAAAAACTCTAACCCTCTGCAGCCTCTGTCACATCAACCTACAACCTATCATTGTGTCCATACTATAATTGTTCCCTATGCCTGCATCCTCATATGTATCCTTTAACCAAATGCATCTATATATCTCTAGTCATGTGCCATACAAGTGTGCATAATCATGAACAAGTATAATAACCCTCACATGAACTAGACATCAAACCCTTTTTGATATACAACCTCTCAATATATCAACCACTTCATAAATACAACCTCTCAACCATGTACCACAAAAACCATTAACCATATTCCAATAAATACAAGATGTTCCTTAACACTAACAAGATGTATCGATGATAAATATTTATTATACCAGCATTGTATTTATGTAGATCTGACTTATACCGAAAGTCCCATGCAACCACTAATATCTCTAGCGAAAATCCTCAAACCCCATAACCATTTCTCATGTAGACAAAATATCCTAACTAGTCATAGAAATAAGACAAACATTTTGAACCAATAGATAGATCTCATGTACCTCATCACTGTAGACCTTCCTGAGAGCTTGCTTTCAGACTCTAGAGACCTAGCATCTTCATCTTCTCAAGTTTTTATGTCTTTACCCTCATGTGCACGACCTATTATATTGTTATCCCACGTATATACATGCCCTACTGCATTGAAGCCCGAATACACCTCAAAAACTATGGTTTTTCTCAGTATTTTCTGTATTTCTGAAACTTTCATTGTCAACCCTTTGTGCTACCTCAGAATTGTGCAACTTCAAATGTATCAATGAGTACCTGCAAGAAACCTTACACAATAATAGATATTCAAAGTGCTTAATAGGTTCTAATAGGAGAGCCTTTCTCTCTTATTTTTACTTCCATGTAGCTTCCTCAAGAGGTTACCTTCTAACCAACTTAACCCAATTTCCTTCTTTTAGGACTATCCCAATTCTAACCACTTGTCCACTTCTAACACACTTTTCTACAAATAGTAAATTCTCCATGTCTAGTTGCAACTAATATATTTTTAATTATTTTCTTATTGCAACAACTTACCCATGTTTAACTCCTAGTTTCACTCACTTGACTAGTCAACTTCTTCTAGGAGCTTCTAGAATAATTGTGACTTCCTTGACTTTCTAGATAACTCATGAGGGTTAGGGTTCTCTAACTTCACAAGACCATAACTCTCTAACCGTGAGGAGTTATGTGGTATTCCACATATCACCAGAAATGGAATGACATGTACTATCCCTGTATAATAGTTTTACTTGTAAATATATTAATCTTCATACCATTACACATCAATCAAACTGAAATACCTTAACCATATTGTTGGGGCTACCAGAATTGCTTCAAGGGTTGACATCAATGAAAAACAACCCAATTAATCAACAATCTCCCCATTTGGAATTGATGGCAACACTCTAATGCAACACTGAAGTCATATTGCTTATGCTCCCCTTGTGACCATCGCTCCACCTAGAAACATGCCTATGTGCTCTATCTCCAAGAATCTAACTCTATATCCTGTATCTAGTGACTTTGTCCTGCATCTGGTGAATATCTCTCCCTTTGACATCAATGGAAAAGGTAACTTCACATCCAAGGCTACTCCCCCTAACTAAAATGTCCTTGAGGATGCTCCCTATGACTAAAATTTTTCTGAACCTGCTCCCCCAACCTAAATTGTCCTTTGTATGGTGCTTCCTCGTGCAAATATAAGACATATAAGATAAGAATTCAAAATAATTCATTTTGGAGTAGAAATTACTCCGAGTCTCTGGAGATCATACTCAAAAGCTTCCCTTGGAAGCGGTTTTGTGAAGATATTTGCAACATGTTCCTCTATTCCCACATATTCAACTCTAAGGTTCTTCTCTACAACCTATTCCCATAGAAAGTGATACTTGATTGGAATGTGCATCGTCTTGGAGTGCATCACTGGATTTTTTGAGATATTGTTAGTGATTTTATTATCACAATATATAGGAATGGTCTCATCATAATCAACCTGTATATCTATCAAAGTTTATTTAATCGATAGAACATGTGTACAACATGTTGTTGCTGCAATATACACTACTTCAGTTGTAGACAATGATATTGATGATTGTTTATTGCTTAGATAAGATGCCAAACACTCACCCAAGTAGAATGTCCCTCCAATGGTGCTTCATCGATCATCAATGCAACCTGCCCAATCTGCATCTGTGTAGGAAATAAGTGATATATCATTTCCTTTTGGATACCATAATCCAAACTCTTTTGTTCCCTTGAGATATCTGAAAATCATCTTCACTACTAGAACATGTGATTCCTTTGGTGCTACTTGAAATCATGCCACCTGTCCAACTACCTTCATTACATATGGTTTGGATGTTATCACATAGAGTAAGTTTCCGATCATTGACTTGTATTGCCTCTAATCTGTATACTTTGAATCATCATCTTTGCTCAACTTGCAACTGGTTTGCATCAGAGTGTTAATTGGTTTGCAATCTTCCATTCTAAACTTATTTAGCATTTATATGATATACTTAGTTTGAGAAACAAGGATATTTCTCCAAGTAATCATTGTTGATTATTTGGGCCGGTTTTCATTAATTTCAACCCTTGAAGAAAGTCTGGTAGAGAATTCTGGTAGCACAAAGGTTTGGGTAATGGACCCAAGTTTGTTTGATGTATAATGGTATGAATTTAAATATATTTTAAGGTAATATTGTTCTATATGGATAGTACATGTCATTCCATTTCTGGTGGTATGTGGAACGTCACATAATTCCTCACGATTAGAGAGTTATGACCATGTGAAGTTGGATAACCCTCATGAGTCATCTAGAAGCCCCGAAAGGTCAAAATAGTCAAAATGGTTGCAAAGAAGAAATTATTTAAATAATAAATTGAAGTGATGAGTGTACTATAAATCAAAGTGGATACAAAAGAAATGATTTAAATAATAAATTTAATGGAGAAATTACTAAATGGACGAGTGGTTAGAAGTGGGTTAGCCCTAAAATAAGGAAAGTGGTTTAGTGGTTGCAAAGAAGAAATTATTTAAATAATAAAGTGAAGTGATGAGTGTACTATGAGTCAAACTTGATACAAAAGAAATTATTTAAATAATAAAGTTAATGGAAAAATTACTAAGTGGACAAGTGGTTAGAAGTGGGTTAGCCCTAAAATAACGAAAGTGGTTTAAGATGGATAGAAGGTAACCCCTTGAGGAAGCTACATAAAAGTATAAATAAGAGGCAAGGGTCTCTCATTTTAAATCACACTTGAGAATATTGAATATCTACAAGTGAATGAGGTAACCAATGGATATCTAAGGTGAATTTCAGAGGGAAGGTGAAGTAAACAAGGCCGAAATTCAAGGGAGGATAAATTCTTTTCATGATGTTTTCTAAGGTATGTTATTTACAAGGCATATCACCATTTTCACAATAAAGTTTTTTCTAGAATGATTCATACTGTGAAATCTAGAGACTGTTGAGGAAACATATCCAAGTAGTTGTGATAAAAATTTCAGCTTGTGGTTCGTTGTATTTTTGGAGTTACACTTCATGGAAAATAGGGTTTGTGGCTAGTCCTGAAACTAGTCTAAAATAGGTGTTTCTGGTAAAAATGTCATAACTTCTCCATAACAGATATAAATTCAGTAAGACCAAATTTATTGGGTAGATTACAATATTTAGTATTCTGTGTACCATTCTCATATCCATACAACAAATATTCCATGTGGGGCACGCTCTACAAGTTCGATCTCTAGAATAATCCATAATTCAACAAGGTATGCCATTTTTGTTATAACTCCTTTTCTGAGAGGTTCCAAGTAGTGAAACCTGGAGGAATTGTAAAAAAGACACTGAATAACATTGTGTACTATTTTCATATATTTATTCATTACAGGTACATAGTTATTATTATTTCAAGTTAGGGTTGTTGACTAATCCAAAATTAGTCATGTGAGACTAAAGTAAAGTTTGATGAAAATGTTGGTCTCTTGTTTTAAAGTTAAGGAAGGTTTGTAGGTATGTGATCATATACACCATGTCTATTACAGAGTTACAAATCATATTTGGATGATGAAATTGATGAGGGATTTTGGTTGAGGTACATGTTGGGTACATGGTTGAGACAAGTAGTTGATGAGTTGGCACATACATGAGGTGTGTAGTTGATGATGTTTGTACATCTTGATGATTCATAGTTTATGTGTATTTGATGCATGATTGGTACATATTTGGTGCATGGTTGATGCACTCATTGATATTACAGGTTGAGGTATATTTTGGTGCATGGTTGATGCACTTGCTTATGGTACATGTTGTTATAAGTTGTTTGGTGCAGGTTGATTGGTACAGGTTTACATCAGTATATCTCACAGTGATAGTGTGATAGTGGTTCCATCATTCTACTTATATTTCAGGGTGGTTGGATGGGGCAAGGACATGTGGTTGTAGCCACCTTCCGGCTATAGCTGGAGAACATAGGGAGTTGTAGCCTCCTTCTGGTTGTAGCCAGAGAATTGGGGAGTTGGAGCTTCCCTTAGGTTGTAGCCTGAGAAACTAGGGGGGTGGAGCCTCCTTCCAGTTGCAGCTGGAAAAAATAGGAAGTTGGTGCTTCTAATGAATGTAATTCTTAAAGACATATAATAAAAAAAATTATGTGGTTTCTCCCGTTTTGGGTTTCCATGTAAAAACATTGTTGTATTGTGTATGTGTATGATTGCTTATGTGTTCATTGTTTATTTACTCTGCAACTATTGGATGATAATGCTACATTGATATAACACTTTCATTTTATGGTTAAAAAGGATTAAATTTCTCTATTACTGATTCACCCCCCTCTCAGTAACCCAACAATTGATATCAGAGTAGGTTCCTTTAGGAAAAAATTTAACCATTGGAAGGAGATCACATATTATTCTGAGAATGGCGTACCAATGTTTAATGGTCAGAATGGTTTAAATTATGAGCTATGGAGTGGAAGGACGAAAGTATTTTTACAAGCAAAAGGGTATTATATTTCTCTATCAGTCTTTACAAGATATGATAATTCAAAAAGGGCAAAGACTGCAGCCAAGAAGGAATTGAAGAAGAATAAAAAAATAGCAATGGATTTCATTTGGGAATAATTACCTAATCCAGCAAGAGAAAAGGTTGGTAAATGTTCATCAGACAACGAAATTTGGGATAATTTACATGATATATATTCTCCACCCATCGCAGATTCATAAAATGCCAAAGAAGATGCAGGTACAAATCAATAAGAAATGTGTACACCGTGTCAAACAGATTCAGAAGATGAAGAGTAAATAATCAACAGAGGTATGTTGTTTTTCTTTAATTGTGAAAAATGTGGACATCTTGAAATAGAATGTCATGAAGGAAATGAGATAGAAAAACTAATTGAAAAAGAATAAAATTATGAAGAAGAATTGATCAGTGCTTTAGATGAACTAAGAAAAGAAAGAGAAGAAAACAAGCCGCTTAAGAAAGAATTGATGAAACAAAAGGAAAGTGCTCACATTTTTGAAGAATCCCAACAGGTCATCAAGAAATTAAGAACTCAGCTAGAAGAATCCATAAAGATCGAATAAAATATTAAAGATCAAAAGCAGTATTTGGAATCCAACATAGAAGCACAGAAGGAAGAAGAAAAAATGAGAGAAAATATATCGATAGATCATCTTAAGGAAAGAACTAACGATCTAAACCAATTTGAGGCAGAGTTTGGTCAAGAAGAGAAAGGACTTGAAGAAGAAATAATCACATTAAAAATACAGCTTGAAGAAGCGAAAAGAACAAAAGAAGTCATGAAGTCTCATATAATGAAGAAAGAAGAAGAGGTTGAGAAGCTCGAAGAAGAAGTTGTCCTATTGAAAAGTAAAGTTGTCAAGATCGACAAGAACGTTGACAAGAAAAAAACATCCACATCAGTTATAGAGAATGAAGAGAAGCACTCTAGGTTGCTAAAAAAGAAGAATGAAGAAAATAGAAAGAGTTATGTAGAAGTACTCAAAGGAAGGAATCATGGTAAAGAATCTAAGAAAACTATTAAAGATACATCTTCAAGAAGACCATCCATGTTCAAGCCACAAAGAAGCTTCAATCATGATCATGATCAGTTAAGATAGAAATTCATAAGGACTACACCACAAAGAAGATCATTCACTCCCAGGTATGCAAATTTATTTTATGGTCATTGTTTTTATTGTACTGATTGTGGACACAAGATTGCAGATTGTAGGGATTATAAAAATGTTGAAGAAAGAAATGCCTATGTGGCCCCATGTAACATTGAATGTTATAAATGTCATAACTATGGACACATAACTAGTGGTTGTAGAAGCATGATCGATACTTCCATGAAAGAGAACACTAATATCAGATATAAGAAAGTATGGATAAGAAAACAAGAATAATGGGTGAACAAAGACCAGGTCCTAGAGATCGCAAGATTGGAAATAAAACGATATGAAGAAAATTCTACAGAGAAAAAGAAAGATGTCGGATACAAAAAGGTTTGGAAAATAAATGAAAGAAAAGAAGGACATGTAAATAAGGAACAAGTTCAAGAGATTGTACTTTCATGAATTGTAGTGAAAGGTGAATCCACAGACATAAAGAAAGAAGTCATAGCTCAGAGAGATGATGAATCTACCAATGAAGATGATGATGAATACACATCAGAGCAGGAATTGTTCTGAGCCAACCAACTTAGAGACTCCTAGGTAACATGGATATTAGACAGGGGGAGTCTATGCAATAGTTGTGATAGACCAAAGAACCATCCTTCGAGCAACTTATAGAGTTTGAGTAGACATATCCAGAGTAGTCAGTTAGCAGAAGTACAGTTTGATAGGTGTAGTAGTGAAGACTTCATGATAGTATGGTAATAAATGGGTCAACATTATGGAAAATTGTGCAGTAAAGTCTTGGATAGTATGGATAGAGATGGATTTGTAAGAACACTTACTAGGTTTGGATAGATATATGATAGTGGACGAGAGAATGGATTCATATATTGGTTTAGAGAGTGGTTAAGAGACAAAGGAACATTATGGATGTTAATTACATAGGAAATGGCTCGAACAATGATAATGGATTCCAAATTGACAGATATTTTTTGGACACATGCAGTGCATACAACAGTTCACATTCAAAACATAGTAATGCTCAGAAACAACAATGAAAAAACTCCCTACGAGCTATGGAAAGGAAGACCAACAAATGTGAAGCACTTCAGAATATTTGGAAGCAAATGCTACATCAAAAGAGAAGATGGAAGAATGAGAAATTTTGAATCTCGTGTGGAGAAAGGAGTACTTGTTGGTTACTCAAGTACAAGGAAAGCATACAATTGTTACAATCTAAGATTGAACAAAGTTTTGTAAAGCATCAATGTAATAATTGATGAAACAGGTGGACGAGAATCAAATGAAGAACAAAATGAATCAGTGGAACAACTTTACGAAGAAGAAGCAAAAGATGAAGAAGAAGTAGAAGAGAAAGTTCAGCAAGTGCCTCCAAAGACACCTAGCAAATGAGTACAAAAAAATCATCCTTCAGATCAGATTATCGGAAACAAGGATGCAAGAGTTGAGACTAGAAGAAGCAACTGTTCACCAAAGCAAATGCACCTAGCACTCTTATCTACGATTGAACTAAACATTTTTGAAGAGGCCATCAAGGATGAATTATGGAATAAGGCCATGGATGAAGAATTGGATCAAATAGAGAATAATGACACTTGGGAATTGGTTCCAAGACCAAAGAATATGAATGTGATTGGCACAAAGTGGGTTTTCAGAAATAAATTGAATGAATATGGACAAGTTACAAGGAACAAAGATAGATTGGTATGTAAAGGATACACATAAGTTGAAGGAATAGACTTTGAAGAGACATTTGCCCCAGTTTCCAGAATAGAATCAATCCGATTGTTTTTAGCTTATGCATGCTCCAAGAATACTAAAGTGTATCATATGGACGTGATATCAACTTTTCTGAATGGGGAACTTGAAGAAGAAGTCTACATCGAACAATCAGAAGGATTTCAATTGTAAGAGAACGTAAATTATGTGTGCAAATTGAAGAAGGCCTTGTATGGTCTAAAACATGCTCCTATAGAATGGTACTCTAGACTATATAAATATCTACAATAGGCAGGGTTCATAAAAGGAAGTGCAGACATCAACCTCTACATCAAGGTAACTCAAGATAGTATTTTATTAATTGAAGTTTATGTTGATGATATTATTTTTGGAAGTAATGCTCACAGGTTAAGCCATAAATTTGAAATGTCATTACTTGGAGAACTATCATTATTTATGGGTCTTCAGATACATCAAAGCAACCAAGGAATTTGTATTTCTCAAACTAAGTACATCATAGAAATTCGAAAGAGGTTCAGAATGGAAGATTGCAAACCAGTTACCACTCCTATGAAAAACAGTTGCAAGTTGAGAAAATATGATGATTCAAAGTCTACAGATGAGAGGAAATACAATTCAATGATTGGTAGCTTATTATATGTAACAACATCCATACCAGATGTAATGCATCCAGTTGGACAGGTGGTATGATTTCAAGCAACACCAAAGGAATCACATGTATTATCAGTGAAGAGGATTTTCATATATCTCAGAGGAACATAAGAGTTTGGATTATCGTATCCAAAAGGAAAGGGTCTATCACTTATTGCCTACACAGATGTAGATTGGAAAGGTTGCATTGATGACCGACGAAGCACTAGTGGAGCAACGTTCTACTTGGGTGAGTGTTTAGTATCTTGGCTAAGAAAGAAACAATCATCAGTATCTTTATCTACAGCCGAAGCAGAGTATATTGCAGCAACAGGATGTTGTACTCAAGTTCTATGGATGAAACAAACTTTGATAGTTATACAGGTTGAGTATGATGATCCCATTCCAATCTATTGTGATAATACAAGCACCATCAGTATCTCAAAGAACCCAGTGATGCACTCCAAGACAAAGCACATTCCAAAAAAGTATCACTTTCTACGAGAGAAGGTTGCAGAGAATATCATCAGAGTTGAATATGTGGGAACAAAAGAACAAGTGGTAGACATCTTTACAAAACTGCTTCCACGGGAAGCCTTTGAGTATATTCGCCAGAGACTCAGAGCAATTTCTACTCCAAAATGAATGCTTATCTTATATGTCTTAGATTTACACGAGGAAGCACCATAAAGTGATCAGTTTCAGGAAGAGTTCAGTCAGGGGGAGGAACCCGGATGGAAAAATACCTTTGTAATTTATGACAAAGGGGTGGAGATTTATCATATGCAAAGGTAAACGCTTGGATAAATATCACATAGGCATGGTTCCAGGAGGAGCGATGGTCACAGGGGGAGCATGAGTGATATGACTTCAGTATTGCATCAGAGTGTTGACATCAATTCCAAAGGGGGATATTATTTATTATTTGGTTTGGTTTTCATTTATGTCAACCCTTGAAGAAAGTCTGGTAGCGAATTCCAGTAGCAAAAAGGTTTGGGTAATGGACCCAAGTTTGTTTGATGTATAATGGTATGATTTTTAATATATTTGAAGGTAAAACTATTCTAGATGGATATTACATGTCATTCCATTTCCAGTGGCATGTGGAACGTCACACAACTCCTCACGGTTAGAGAGTTATGGCAATGTGAAGTTGGAGAACCCTCATGAGTCATCTAGAAGCCCCAAAATGTCAAAATAGTCAAAGTGGCTGCAAAGAAGAAATTATTTAAATAATAAAGTCAAGTGATGAGTGTACTATAAGTCAAATTGGATGCAAAAACAATTATTTATAATAAAGTTAATGGAGAAATTACTAAGTGGTTAGAAGTGGGTTAGCCCTAAAACAAGGAAAGTGGTTTAGTGGTTGCAAAAGAAGAAATTATTTAAATAATAAAGTGAAGTGATGAGTGTACTATAAGTCAAAATTGATACAAAAGAAATTTTTTAAATAATAAATTTAATTGAAAATTACTAAGTGGACAAGTGGTTAGAAGTGGGTTAGCACTAAAATAAGGAAAGCGGTTTAAGATGGTTAGAAGGTAACCCCTTGAGGAAGCTACATAAAAGTATAAATAAGAGGCAAGGGTCTCTAATTTTAAATAACACTTGAGCATATTGAATATATACAAGTGACTGAGGTAACCAAAGGATATCGAAGGCGAATTTCAGAGGGAAGGTGAAGTAAAGAAGGCTGAAATTCAAGGGAGGATAAATTATTTTGATGATGCTTTCTAAGGTATGTTATTTACAGGTCATCTCACCATTTTCGCAATAATTTTTTTTCTAGAATGATTCAGACCATGAAATCTGGATGCCGTTGAAAAAACATATCCAAGTAGTTGTGATAAAAATTTCATCTTGTGGGTCATTTTTTTTTATTGTAGTTACACTCTGTGGAAAATATGGTTTGTGGCTAGTCCTGAAACTAGTCTAAAACAAGTGTTTTGGGTAAAAACGTCATAACTTCGTCATAAAAAATAAAAAATCAGTAAGACCAAATGTATTGGTTATAGTATAGTCTGTAGTATTTTTTGAACCATTTTCATATCCATACAACAAATATTCCATGCGAGGCATGCTCTGCAAGTTCGCTCTCTAGAATAATCCATAATTCAACAAGGTATGCCATTTTTGCTATAAGTCCTTTTTTGAGAGGTTCCAAGCAGTGAAACCTGGAGGAATTGCATAAAATATACTTAAGAACATTGTGTATTATTTTCATATATTTATTCATTACAGGTACATAGTTATGATTATTTCAAGTTAGGGTTGTTGACTCATCCAAAATTAGTCATGTGAGACTAAAGTAAAGTTTGATGAAAATGCTAGTCTCTTGTTGTTAAAGTTAAGGAAGGTTTGCAGGTATGCGATCATATACACCAGTTCTATTACAAAGTTACAAATCAGATTTGGATGATGAAATTGATGAGGGCTTTTGGTTGAGGTACATGGTTGAGACAAGTAGTTGATGAGTTGGTAAATACATGAGGTGTATAGTTGATGATGTTGGTACATATTGATGAGTCATAGTTTATGTGTATTTAATGCATGATTGGTACATATTTGGTTCATGGTTGATGCACTCATTGATGGTACAAGTTGAGGTATAGGTTGGTGCATGGTTGATGCACTTGTTTATGGTACAGGTTGTTACAAGTTGTTTGGTGCAAGTTGATTGGTACAGGTTTATAGCAGTGTATCTCACAGTGATAGTGTGACAGTGGTTCCATGACTCTAATTATATTTCAGGGTGGTTGGAAGGGGAAAGGACATGTGGTTTTAGCCACCTTATGGTTGTAGCTAGAGAACATAGGGGGTTGTAGCCTTCTTCTGGTTGTAGCCAGAGAATTGGGGAGTTGGAGCTTCCCTCAAGTTGTAGCTTGAGAAACTAGGAGGTTGGAGCCTCCTTCCAGTTGCAACTGGAAAACAAAGGAAGTTGGTGCTTCTAATGAATGTAATTCTTAAAGACATATAAGAAAAAATATTATGTGGTTTTCTTCCGCTTTGGGTTTCCATGTAAAAACACTAGTGTATTGTGTATTTGTATGATTGTTCGTTTGTTCATTGTTTATTTACTCTGAAACTATTGGATGATAATGCTACATTGATATAACACTTTCATTTTATGGTTAAAAGGGATTAAATTGTTCTATTACTGATTCACCCCCCCTCTCAGTAATCCAATAATGACATTTCAAATTCATTCTGCATATCCTTTGCAAATTTCTAGCTTAACCTGTCACCATCACTTCCAAAAATAATATCATGAACATAAACTTCGATTAATAAAATACTATATTGAGTTACCTAGATGTGGAGGTTTTTGTCTACATTTATTTTTCTGAACCCTGCTTGTTGTAGATATATATCCATTCTAGAGTACCATGCTCTGGGAGCATGTTTTAGACCATACGAGGCCTTCTTTAACCTGCACATGTAATCTTCGTTCCTTGACAGCTGAAATCCTTCTGGTTTTTCAATGTAGACTTCTTCTTCAAGTTCCCCATTAAAGAAATTTGATTTCATGTCCATCTAATACACTTTAATATTCTTGGAGCATGCATAAGCTAAGATCAATCGGAGTGCTTCCATTATGGAAACTGGGGAAAACGTCTCTTCAAAGTTGATGCCTTCAACATGTGTGTATCCTTTACATACCAATCTAGCTTTGTTCCTGATACCTGTCCATCTTCATTCAATTTATTTCTAAATACCCACTTTGTGCCAATCACATTCTTGTACCTTGGTCTTGGAACCAATTCCCAAGTGTCATTCTTCTCTATTTGATCCAACTCTTCATTCATGGCCTTTTTCTAGAATTTATCCTTGTTGGCTTCTTCAAAACTATTTGGTTCAATCGAAGATAAGAGTTCTAGGTGTAGTTGGTATGGTGAATGAATGTTTCTTCTAGTCTCAATTGATGCATCTTTGTTTCCAATAATCTGATATGAAGGATGATTCTTATGTACTCGTTTTCTAGGTGTCTTTGGAGATACTTGATTAACTTTCTCTTCTACTTCTATATGATCTAATCCATCTTCCCCTTCTGCAGCTTCTTCATCCTTTGCTTCTTCTTCGTAAACCTGTTCCATTGATTCTTTTTCTTCTTCCTTTAATTTTCGTCCACATGTTTCATGAACGGTTACATTAATGTTTTCCACAACTTTGTTGAGCCTTAGATTGTAACACTTTTATTCTTTCCTTGTACTTGAGTAACAAACAAGTACACATTTTTCCACGCAAGAGTCAAAATTTCCCATTCTGCCATCTTCTCTTCTGATGTAGCATTTGCTTCTGAAAACTCTGAAATGATTCACATGTGTTGGTCTTCCTTTCCATAGTTCGTAGGGGAGTTTTGTCATTATTGTTTCTGAGCATTAATATGTTTTGAATGTGAACTTTTGTATGCATTTCATGTGTCGAAAATACATCTGTCAATTTAGAATCCATTAACATTGTTTGAGCCATTTCCTTTACTTCCTTGTTCTTTCTTTCGATGACCCCATTTTTTTGAGGTGTCCTATCAATGGAGAATTGCCTTTTTATTTCATGCTGGCTACAGAAATCCATAAATTCCTTTGAAGTAAACTCACCTCAATTATTAGATCTCAAACATTTGAGGTGATTTGGGGCATATTATATTAGTAATGTTATTTTATTTATGTTGGCTTTAGGCCATTAGTTGTAATTATACCTCCTAGTCTCCTATATATACCAAGGAGACATTTTCATTTTGAATCATCTTGTACTTGAAAATTTAAGTGGGG
>SNQJ01S0003608.1:25153-40420 GCA_010110895.2 Picea sitchensis
CTGCACGCACCATTTACTACACTGTCGCATGATAACTTATACTCTCACTGCATGCACCATCCAAACTCTTTCCTGCTCTACCAATACATTGCACACATGTGCACCATTATTATTGTGTGTGTACGTTGTGCATGCCTTCTTATGTGTGTGCACACCATGCAATGCTAAATTTAGTGCGTGCACCCGCACACCAATATTTTTCCGTGTGGCACCAAAATTTACCACGCACACCCGCACACCATATTTTTTTCCGCACGGTGCCAAAATTTACCGTGCGCACCTGCACACCATTATTTTTTGCGCAGTGCCAAAAATTATCACACACACCAACACACCAACATTTTTCCATGCAATGCCCAATTTTCACATATCACAAGCTTTTTTTTACGCATCACACGTTTTTAGTGCCCCCCCCTGTGCACATTCATTTTTATGCGCAACAATTTCCTTGTGAATTCCACTGCAGAAATTGGGTCTTTTTCCTAACCTTTTCTCCAATTTACCATAGACATTTTGCAACTATGAAATTTTTTCAATTTCACCCCGATAACACCAGTTCAACCTATGTAACAATAAATCACTGCGGGTTGACATTTCTGGAATGAATTTACCCAAAATCAATTCACGAATTGGGAATTTTAATTACTAATTTCGCTCCATCTGTCATGGCTTCACTATAACTTCAAATTCGACCAATTCCAGGTCTGAATTTGCTAGAACATATATTAAAATAATAATATCTCACCACTTGGCCGAATTTCTTCATTTTCTCTTGAATTTAACAACAGAAATTGGGGCTTTTTCCCAATTCTGCCCAATTACTGTTACCTTTTTTTTTTTACCATGGACAATGTACAAACTGAAATTTGGCCACCTCGAAATAAATCCTCTGTGACATTTCACTTCAACTCAACTTTCTCGGCCCATCCAGGCTTAGTGTTGAAAACTGAAGCTCTGATACCACATTGTAACATCCCCAGCCATCAACCGCCCTGGGCAATGCCATTAATCAGACGCTTTACTTAGCTATGATACCATGTTGTAACGTCCCCATCCATCCATCTCGGGCCACGCTATGCCAGAGAACTATTTCATTCTCTTTGCGAAACATATTGTAACATACCCAGTGCCTAGACTGAGTTATGCCACATATTTTTCCTTTTCGAACTGCATGCAATTAAAATATATACACACAGAACTCTTGCAGAAGAATTATATATATAATGTAAACATACAAATACATCTATAAGTGTTGGCACAGGGACAGACTCGGTGTTCAACGCTACAACAACGCACCAACAAAACCCTAACTATCTACCCTTTTGGCAACACCTGCAAAGCAGATGAAGTCTCACCCGAAGTAGAGGCAGGGGTGGTTGCAGGACTCAGGTGTCTGGAACCTTAGCTGGGACACAGATCTATGATTACGCACTTAACAAAACCCTTAGCATTATTAGTTCACCTAGAATTCACCCTTATCCCACTATGCAGATAACATAGAGCATCGCAGTATATACTTAAATATAAGATAATGAAGCACTTAGAAGCATATAACAGATCAGATCCAGTATACCAGCACTAAGCATCTTCATACATATCAGATCTAACATTCATTCACATCTCAAAAGCACAAAGCATAAATAGATCTATCTAATCATGTCATAGCACTTAGCAAGAGAGGGAAAACACATGAAAGTAATAGCACATAGCACGACACATAGATTTACGTGGTTCACCCCCTCCCTGGGTCTACGTCCACCAACTCTTCTTCTCTATAAGTATTTGCAATCATCAGTTATAGCACAGAGTTATCAAAACCTTACTCCGCGTAGGACAGGAGATCTGTGCCCACTTTGCCAAATCCTCCTTCCCCGAGTAGATCTAGCACAGAGCCTTCTTACAATCTGTGCACTCAGCACTTACAACACTTGCACTCAGCTCTGCAAATTACTCACATAGATTCCAATCTAGCACTTAGCTTCTAGTCATCTCTCTACTTACATCACCTAGCTACTTATTTATTTATTACAAAAGTGGGCCTAAACGTGGGTAAACCCGCGAACCGACATCCCTTTCCCATTACATATTCCCAAAAACCCAAAAAGGACCCAAAGTGGGTCAATATCCCGTGATTTCTGCTTTGCTTGGAATTTCATCTTTGACAAACTGTCGAAGTCCCAAAAATGGTCAAATATGACCAAGCATTCCTCAAAACTTGGTCAAGGGCCAACATGCCCCCAACACTCACCTGTGACTCGTCCCTAGTCACTCAGGTCTGACCAATTCTGCATCGAACGCCTCGAGCTACTTTGACCTGTTGCATTGCTACTGCTTCTTGCTCAGTGAACTCCTAGATGAGTGCTACATTCACCTTTTCTTCTAGGCATTGTTCTGCCGAATTCACGACCTGTTCCAACTTTGTTCCTTGGTTCTCGATTTCCAAAAATAGTTGACACGCCTTATCCTACAAAGGTTAAAGTTGTTGAGTTACTTCCATGACCTTGCTTTGGAACATATCGATCTGTTGCTGTGCTATGCATTGTTCATGGGATCGCTTCATTTTCTCTATGGGTTATAGAGTCTTCAGTTGCACCTGTAGCTTCTCGGCTTGGTACTTCACCTCCTGGAGCTGCGACTCCAATTTATGCAATTCTGGGTTCTCGGTTAGGTTCTCATGTATCTCTGCACTTATGCTACTTAATTGTTTGCATTCCTCAGTGAGTTATTTAATCCTTTCTACAGTACTCCAGGTAGTTATTTCTCGTTGGTCATACTCTTCTTGTGGGGTACTTGGTACGGTCTGAAGTTCCAAGTACATGACCCTTTGTTGAAGCTGCTGAATAACTTCAGCGAGCTTCATCACTTGATGTTCAAAGGGTTATTTTTCCTTCTGCTCTAAGCCGGTCATAGAGAGAAATTCTTTGTTAATTGCTTCTTCCATCCCGATCTTCTTCGCGAGCAGTTGCTCTTTCTGCTTTTGGATATTTTCTCTATCTTCTTCAATTTTTTCTTGTAGAGCATCCTTCTCTTGTTGCATGGCTCGGCGTTGTTCTATGATTTCCTCCTGTGCTTTCTTTAGGGCTTGGGTGGCCTGTGTTGTTGCTTCTTCTTCTTTTCAAAGGCGTACTTCGACTATGTTAGCAAGCTTGCGGAGTAGAACTAGTTCGTCTCCATCTGTTGTTGTTCTTTCAGGTAGGAGCACAGTGGAGATTGTGCAGCTGGACTGAAGTGCTTACTGCACTCCTTGGTGTTCACTTTCAATTCTTTTGTACATTGCCTCTTGCTTCGCTTATTTATTTTTTGTTATCTCTTCGATAGCTTCATTCATAGCTTCTATGAGGAAATTGAGGTCATCTGGAGTGAGTGTGGTCTACATCTTAGTTACGGCTTCTTTCGATCTCTTTCGAGAGGGAGACTTTAGAGGTGACCCTTTTCTCTTCTTTAAAACTTCGACTTCATCTTCCAGTATCTGTTCGACTTCCTCTAGGTCTTCGCCATTACCTCCTTGATCTGGTGTGATGGAAGTTGTTCTTACAGATTTGTTGTCAGCATCCTAGATTTCCTCATCTTTCTTTGTCTTCTTTGTTTTCTTCATCTTACTGGGCCCAGGTGTATCCTGCACATCTTTTGGGTTGTTGATGTCTAAAATGTCTATTGGATTTTCTGCAACAAGGAGGTTAGCCAACCATTCCTTGGTGATCTCTTCTAGGTCTTCTTTTGTCAACTTATAATAAGACTAAAGTTGTTCCTAGTGCTCATCAGCACGTGGAGTTAGGTATATAAAGTGGCGGTTCGCGCTGAACTTTATCAAAGGTCGGAACCTTTGTAAAGTGTTTAGGTTTATGCGAGGTTCACCCCCTATGGTTGCTTTCAATTGGTTATAATACGTGTGGACAACGACATTCGATTTCCATTGCTTGTTCATGTCGGTCAAGTACAACAATGTACTGAACTTCGCGGCTAGTGGCTCAAAGGGGTCGAGGTCCAGGAAGGTTTCACCTTCCGGTAGCTACCATGCAACAAAAGCGATCGGTATTAGAAGCCAGCTAAAATGAAATTCATGCCCCTGATCCTGGGCTTCTCTACAGTCAATCTCTAGCTGGTTTACCAGGTACTTTGCCCAGTTCATATGTAATCCCTCTGCGCATTTCCCTGCAAGGTCAACTACAAATCTGGATACTTGCGTTGGTGTGTTCTTGCGTATCAACTTCCCTACGATCAGTTGACAGGCGAGGCACACTGTGTCTTTCTCAATAGAAGCTACCTTGTAGCCTTGCGCACCTTTTTCAACATTTCCATAAGTTTCTTTAATCCTCTACGCAAATGCTCAGTATGAAGTCTTTTCAGGTTAAAACTCTTGTGTGTCAAGGCCCTACATGATCATCCCTGTGATCCGATTGACCAGCATCAGATCAACAGTTATGCGATGGTTTAACCACAGGTATCCTTTGTGGTAACTTGCTAGCAATAATTTTACACAAGCATTCACCTCCTGGTGTCTACCGAAGTGCAGGATTTTCATAGTGTTGAACAAAGTGGATTGTGCGAGGTTCAACATCCATTGCTGAGGGACAATCTTTGAATTCTTTACCTTATTTCTTGTCAAGTACTTATACGGGGCGAGCATGCTGTAAACTTTGTGGTCCCCTAGGTTGAAGTCGCAAAACTTCAACGCTGCAACGTTGTATTGATCTGTGCGGTAGGTGCGTACTCCTTTAGGTAGATATGCAGTGACTAGGGTGTATTCAAAGTCTCTAGGGACATTGTCCCTATTAATTGCACCACTCAGAGGGGGTATGTAAGCTGGTAGGATTAATTGCGCCACATCAATTTTATGTTTGGTTGTTCTTTCTGCGCCAGCTCGAGATGTTCCTGCTCGAGTAGTCAATGGGGAGGCTTGCATTTCCCTCATCGATGATGCCTGTAAACCAGTAGACAACCCTCTCTCTGACATGACTCTTTCGGTTCTGAGGCTAGCGAGTACCTCTCTTACAGATTCTTTGGCTGCACTGAGCTCGTCGGACATATACGCTCAGGAAAAATAATCGGGGTCACGCTGATCTTAGGCACTACATAAGAATGAATAACAAGGGTGTGATGATCACTGTAGACACTTGCTAGTTTGTGAGATTCAATTTCTTAGTTGGAAAAAGTGTTTTTCGAGCATGGCGTGACAATCCAAATAGGTAATCTCAGCAACGATCTGCTTGCAACAGACATGGAGCCTTCATTAACTCTGTTCTATCCATTCTGGTGCTGTCCAACGGTCTAGTGATGATCCATCAATGCTTTTCTGTCTGTTTGGGGTGGAAATTGAACAGATATATCGGTCCAATGGCTATATTGCTTCGTCATGGAGAAGTGCCATAGGTCGCTGTCCTGATATCCCGGTGAAGTTCAAATTCTGCAATTTTTATTTCTGCAATGTTCCATGGGGAATATCCTGTAGTTTTTCAATCTTTGCCCTCTTATTACTTAGCTTTCTAGCCTTCTTCCCGGTAATTTTCAACTCGGTCTGTCTTTTTCCATTCTCATTCCTATCTTCTTTTAGCATAGTCACTGCGCAGAGTCTTTAAGGGGTAATACCTCTTCTATATCTGAAGTAAGTACTTTAGTCTTCTACGAGCCTTCTGACAGTCTTTCAGCTTTGACATTGGGGTCTCTAATGTTAAGGGGCTTAGATCTATTCTTTTGTTCCTCAATCAACTATGCAATCTTCTCGGTCATAAAGTCTCTTAATTCTTGTTTCTGTTGTTCTAAAACTTTTTCTTCTTCCTTCTTTCTGGCTTGATCTCTTTCAATCCAAGGATTTCTAAGTAACATAGTGAACGGGGCACTGTCCTCAATAAATCTGATAATCTCAAAATCTTCCTCTATCGAAGTTCCAATGTCATTCATAGATATCTGAGTAAGCCTTCCACATAAGTTTACTAGTCTTCCTCTGAATAATCTTATTCATCCTAGGGATGGAGTCATAGCATGCCTTCCTATATCTTCCCAAGTTCTTTCTATCATGACATTCACCTGTGTTTCCTCATCCAGAACACCGTCAATGTTGAAGTATCCTATTCTTACCTCGATTTTCTCTTTTTTGTTAAAGATCTATGATAATCTAACATGTCGGTGATCATTCAAGGTTCCTTGCATTTGAAATAGTATCTTTTCTGATTCTCTCTAGGGTTCTACTATTTTTGTATCTTCCTTAGGGTTTTCTTGGTTCATATTCATTCCTTCAAGCTTAGTAATCATTCTAGGGCAATCCAACACTTCATGGTCTAAAGCTTTTCAACAGAGACAACTAGATCTTTCACTAGGCCATTCCTTAGCAAGATGTCTCGGCCTTCTGCAACAGTAATAGAGGGTTAATCCTCTCTTTCTCTTAAATGATCCCCGGCCTCTTCTGTACTGCACACTAGGATCGTGGTAGCTAGCCTGCAAAAAATTCTTTCTAGGATCCTGCATCCATTTGTTAGTCCAAACATTATTTCTATGCATAGGTATAACATATCTATCATTCTTCTTATCAGATCTATTCATATCAAACTTTCTTTAATCTAGTAATGCCCTAGTTTTCAAGCTAGAACAGACTCTAACAAAAATACCTAGATCCATACTTTAGAAACAAAAAGTTCCACTTATCTTACTTCTATAGAGCACACAGCTTCCAGATCTAAAACTTTTAACTATTCTTACCTTTATCAGAGCACAGAGCTTACATATCTTACCCTTTTTTTTCAGCAGATCTGACCTCGTTTCTTCAGAAACTCCCACTTTTACCTTTCTTAGAGCACAAATCGTTCAGATCTTGCTTCTTTTCTTCAGATATGGCCTCCTCTTTTCAACATCGAGCTCTTTAGATCAAGTGAAATACTACGCACTAGGGCACAGATCCACGCATAGATCTTCCACAGTTTCTAAGTCAAATTTTTGCACAAAGATTTTCTTTCTCATTTCCTAGCAATCACAGTTTCAGTCCCGGCAATGGAACCATTTGTTGGCACAGGGGCAGACCCGGGGTTCAACGCTACAACAATGCACCAACAAAACCCTAACTACTGGCCCTTTCGGCAACACCTGCGAAGCAGATGAAGTCTCACCTGAGGTAGAGGCAGGGGTGGTTGCAGGACTCAGATGTCTGCAACCTTAGTTGGGACATAGATCTGTGATTACGCACTTAACAAAGCACTTAGCATCAATAGTTCACCTAGAATTCACCCTTATCCCACTTTGCAAATAACATAGAGCATCGTTGTATATACTTAAATCTAAGATAATTCAGCGCTTAGCAGCATATAACAGATCAAATCCAGTATACCAGCACTAAGCATCTTCATACATATCATATCTAACATTCATTCACATCTCAGAAGCATAAAGCATAAAGAGATCTATCTAATCATGTCATAGCACTTAGCAAGAGAGGGAAAACACATGAAAGTAACACCATAAAGCACGACACACAGATTTACGTGGTTCACCCCCTCCCTGGGGCTACGTCCACCAACTCTTCTTCTCTATTAGTATCTCCAATCATCAATTACATCACATAGCTATCAAAACCTTACTCCACGTAGGACAAGAGATCTGCATGCACTTCGCCAGATCCTCCTTCCCTGAGTAGATCTAGCACAGAGCCTTCTTACAATCTGTGCACTCATCACTTACAACACTTGCACTCAGCTCTACAAGTTACTCACATAGATGTCAATCTAGCACTTAGCTTCTAGTCATCTCTCTACTTACATCACCTAGCTACTTATTTATATATTACAAAAGTGGGCCTAAACGTGGGTAAACCCACGGGTGGACATCCCTTTCCTGTTACATATTTTCAAAAACCCAAAAAGGACCCAAAGTGGGCCAAGATCCCGTGATTTATGCTTTGCTTGGTGCTTCTTCTTTGACAGGCTGTCGAAGTCCCAAAAACGGTCAAATATGACCAAGCATTCCTCAATACTTGGTCAAGGGCCAACAATAAGTACACGGATTCAAACTGAAATAACAGTAACATATACATGCAACATATACATGAAATACCCATAAAAATAAACACAGTTATAACCGCACATACAATAACCCATAAAAATAAGAACATAAATAACAATGCAACATGTAAATTTATCACACAATTGGCACTTATCTTGGTAAGAATGTCACCAACTGTGTGTAGACCTTCCAAGAACCTCCCAACCTTAGACCA
The DNA here is from genome assembly GCA_010110895.2 of Picea sitchensis. Classification (NCBI taxonomy): domain Eukaryota; kingdom Viridiplantae; phylum Streptophyta; class Pinopsida; order Pinales; family Pinaceae; genus Picea; species Picea sitchensis. The sequence goes on from SNQJ01S0003608.1 coordinate 33,354, forward strand.
CACTGCTCATCACTCTTAGTAGTGGGTCACCCTCGAGCTGGGACTAAACTCCACCCGGGTAAAGGGATTCCTAACCAAGCTAAAGGCTCATAGACAACAGGAAAGATTTTGTCTTAGGTGCTCACTCAACTAACAGCCTACAATCCCTCATTCCCCACATGCCTATCCCACCAAGGAAGTGTGCCCCTTCTCTGCTCAATAGTCCTTTGGTTGCCTCACTTCCTTTCCGGGCTTCAACAATAGGTCGTACATGAAGTCTCTGAGCACTGTAGCTGCAGTTAAGCACCTTCACGAAATCAATTCCCAACAATTATCTCACCCAGAGAGAAATTTCTCATGGGCCTGACAACCCGCCTCTTCAATATCCCATGGGCCTGACAACTCGCTTCTTCAGTCCATCTCCCAAGCTAACCAGCTACACGAACAGGTATGGCTATGGATATCGATTCAGGTATAGTGACAGGAATGTATGAAGGATATCTGACTGCATGAGTGACAATGGTCATGGAATCATGACTAAATGATGGTAGGAATGATGGAAAAGATGGGAAAATGAACTAAGTTCCAACAATATGTATGCATGTCTCCAACTTGACACTTGTCATGTTGGGAGCTACTTTGGCCCATTTGTCCCCAACTTTAGAACTTAGGATAAAATAATTATCCATACTTTATATACTTTAAGAAATATTAATATAATATTCCATTTTGGCTTAAGCTCCCTAGCTTAGCCCTTTTCCTTAACTTTTATCCCCCACCCTTTCCCTAACTAGTGGAGTTTAGTCCCCCATACTCTTTTATAGTGGTCGATCTGCGTGCAATGATGTATTTTATATTAATGTTGAGACATATACAAAAATAGTCGCATTGGCCTTTATCATCTAGGCTCTCCGTCCTAATTCAAAACATAAACATCTTAGCTTATAATAACTGGCTCACCAGCCTATAAAATACAACATATACACAAAGGCTCCCTGGCCTCAATATCATGCACACTTAAGTTGTTGCGTGTAGTATCATCGAATACTGCGCAGTGCATGCGCGCACTACACCATGGAAGATGCATGCCAAAAAGATATAAAACATCTCACCAGCGTAAGTGCATTATTACATTTACAGTTGGGGTTCGACCTAGGGATATTACATTTAAGGACTTAGCCTAGGGATTAATAGTCTTTATCCCCCTAGGGTTAGTATTTAGCTCATTCAAAGACCTAGGGTTTATTAGTTTATAGACCCTAGGGTTTGATCTAGTTCACTTGACATCCTAAAAGAAGGAAAATGAAACCCAAGGTTTATGAGTCTATAGACCTCAAGGTTTGTTTTCTTGATGGTTTGATCATAGGCCTATTAGTCTATAATCCTAAGGTTTTAAATCTTCACTTCTATTGGATATACAAGTCCAAATTTAAGGTGTGGCTTGACTCCATTTTCCCAAAGAGATAAAAATGACACTAGCCTTTTGATTGCAAGTGATGCCAAAACCTAAAATTCTCTCTCTCTCTCTCTCAAATCAACTTAATAGCTTAGATACCTAACACCATTCCCATGGTCATTCTAACCCAATGCTTAGCAATCTAAGTCATTTCCTTGTTGTTGTTATGAATGTTGTTCCAACCATTAGGGCTTGACTAGATTGTCTATAACTTACTTAATATCATGGTTAAAGAATGATGAAATCATTATTTGACATTTGGATATTCTTCTACTCATTAAGAGGTATATTGTAAGAATTTATTGGATAATTTTATGAGCTGATTTCTTGTTGTTGTTGCAAAATATACTTTGTTTATATAACATTGTTTATTGCTGCAATTTTATTACAACAACACTCTTACTTTATTGCTAGTGTTCTAGAGGTGATTATTTATTTGTTTAGACTTGGTAATCATCATTATATGCATTGGAACACTTCTCTTACACAAAGGTACAACCAATTACCTTGTCCAAACTCTTCTTAACCTTTCCCATTTCCTTAGACCTAGTCTATCTTACCAAGTGACCAAGGTAGGAGGCGATAGACTTCCCTTTAGCTTGCTATAGGATCCCCCAAGGTCACAAGGGAATTCTACCTTGTGTTGGATCCTCATCCATCACTAAAATGAGAGAAGCACTTGCCTGGGTGATAGTGGCATTTACTTCTAATTGTTACACAAGTTTAGCATCTTGTGAAGACTTTGCACAAGTGCTAAATCTCATTATAACACAACCAATAATTTAAGTTATCACCAACGATTTAAAGTTTTGCATACTGTAAAGCCTATAAATATGACATATCTAATATTGAATAAGGTTAAGATGTTAGAATCCTAATAAACATTTGGCCATAGTAGAGTGTAGACCAAGGTTAATCATGTTACTCTTTGTTTATTGAAAAAATAAAACAAAAAGAAAGCTGGAGTTGCTCAAAAAAATGTTGTTTAAGGATTTCCATGAAAATCTTTATCTAAAAATGTATGATTGACATTATTTATTTTCTATTTAATTCAATGATCTCTTTCCCCATTGGTTTAATGTGAGATTAATTTCTCTACAGAAAACACGAGGATCTCTTTGTTTAGGTGGAAGAAGTTAAGATGTCATAAAACTTTATTCAATTTTATAACATCCAACCTTTTCAATAATACATTTCAATGAGTATTTTATGTCAATATACAAAAATGTTATCAGTGTATATATTTAGTTAACATAAATTGAAATTTTACTAAATTATAAATAATATAATTTAACTTTAAAGTAAAAGTTATTATGTTTATATAATAATAAAGTAAAAGTTAAAATTTTCACTAAGTTACAAAGTAATCATTTTATACATAAAATTTTAAATTATTTTTCATTTTAATATGAAAAGATTAATTTATTTTAACTTATCAATTTAAAATAAATAAATAAAATGAAAATTTTAAATCGAAATATAATTACTATTTTTATATTTGATTTAAATTACTAAAATATTTTCAAATTAATATTATATTTAATACAAATTACCAAAATATTTACAAACTAATACTTATATTTAAATAATGATAAATTAAAAAATATGTTTTTCAATTAATAAATTATAAAATAATTATTTTATTTTTTAATATAAAAAATATTTATTTTAACTTATCAATATAAAAAAAAATTAAACTTTAGAATTGAAATATAATCCTTAAAAAATTAAACTTTAAATTGAAATATAATCCTTCTTTTATATTTAATTCACTGCCAAAATATCTTCAAACTAACACTTAATACTGTGAAAAAATACTTATACAATAATATAATAACCATGAGCCAAAAAAAATGTTTAAATAAAGTAAACTCTTCATTATAATATAATCCTTCCATTCATATTTGATCCGTCTTCAAACTAACACTCGATATTCATCCCGTCACGGTAGGGCGCTGAAAACAGACCGTGATCACTGTTCACTTAGATGTAAAATCGATCAACCCACCGAAAAGCAAAAACGGGGGCTGATCACCTTTAAGTGATCATTGATCTTCACTGTGTGTGTTTTTGTGGGCCCTCTGAAAGGCCATGTGATACGTTGAAAAATATCCCATTAAAATATAACATTCCATTCCTTGAAAGTGTTTGTTTTATTTCGGACTGATCACCTTTAACTGAACCGTGATCAGTGTGTTTTTGTGGGACCCCCGAAAGGTGATGTGATACATTGAAAAATATCAGATTAAAATATAATATTTTATTTCTTGAAAGTGTTTATAAGTTTTTGGTTATGGAATTATAGTAATGAGTTTGTGTTTTTTTTTATGTGATATTGATGTGACATTAATTTGTCTTTTACCATAAATTTGTGTATATAATGTAATGTTTAATATAGAAAAACAACTATATATTTTTGGATATAATAAAAATATTTGTGTTTCTCATTTCGAATTGATTGATAAAATTGAAATGTTATTGATTCCTTCACGTCTTTCAATATGTAGAATTAATTGCATAATCAATGAATTTCACCAATCATCACATCTAAATATAAAAAGTTATACTATGTATTTATTATTATGCATTATTATATTTATTATCTAATATATTATTTATTATTATATTTATATTATATTTATTATATTTATATTATATTTATGAATATTATAGTTCCATTTAGCTTCTTCATTATACATTTTGAATAACAAACAACCCTCGGTTATTATCTTTTGACAAAAAATATGCATTAATTGTGCATTTAGTTATATTAAGTTTCATTGTTCAACATATATTTCTCAACTAACTAGGCAGGGACTGCATTGCCATGCAACCTTTGTTATTTTTTGCGTATTACCTTTTACCAGTGATCATTGTTTGTGATTGTGTGGACCTTTCGAAAGATAACGCGATACGTTCAAAAATATTACATTAAAATATAACATTCCATTCCTCAAAAGTGTTTTTTTTTTGGGAAGTGAACAGTGATCATTGACCACTATGTGTGTTTTTTTGGCCCTCCTTTATTTTTTGGGAAGTATCCTTGAAGAAAGAACACATTACATTAAAATATAACATTCCAATCAATCCTTGAAAGTTCGTGCACAAGGTCGACACTCCAATATGACATACCATTGATATGTCCCTTCATTCAATATTTCAAATTCGGCTTGTCTTGCCAAATCGGCTTTGCTTAACTGTCTTTTGACGGTAGCGGGTAATGCTAAAGAACAGGAGTTGCAGAAGAAGAACAAGAAGTATTTCAAATTGGCTTTACTTAACTATCTTGTCGGGGCTTTGCTTAGTTGTCTTGCAACGACAGCAAGGAATGTTGAAGAACAGGAGGAGTTGCAGAAGCAGAAACACGAGAGACAAATTTTGCGTGTTTTCAGAAATTGTTCGAAAGAAAAATTGTATGCCAGTGGGATCTGAAATTTGAAAGGAACTTTGAGCCCAATTGTATATTCAATGAAGTTGCAAACAAATAGAGGCTTGCAAATGTAATTCCATTTCATCAAAAAGGCATGTTGAGCCAATTTAATTAATGAAAGCTCTGCTTTTATGTGTATTTGATGTTTAAACTTTAAATTGTGCTTCTGATTTTTTAAATGCTATGTGTTTGAATTATTACAGCTAGAGATGTTGTGTATGAGGGTCTGAGAGCCTGTTGAGCTAGTGGTTGTGTTGGTAGTGAAAGAAATTTGCAGAGGATCAAGATAAGTAATAAAGGCCTAGTGCTAAATTAGAAGTAGCTGGTAGGCACTGTAAATATCTGTGAGATCAAGCAGACGAGGACGACAAAAATATTGAGGTTCAACGTGCGTTCCCAATCTCTCCCATACATCTTCGATCTGTTTTTATTTTTCTGTATACCGTGGGACAACTATACTATTACTTAAAGGTTATCAGCCCCCGAGACAACTATATTGTAACCTATTTTTAACCCACAGAGATCAACATACAAGATATACACAGATTCAAACATACACAAGAGACACAAAGTTTTATTGGTAAAACCCTTAGAGCGAGGGAAACATCCACGGGACAATAGCAAGGTATTCTATTAGCATAAATAACCTGGAGATTACAATAGCCATAGGCAACAGGCAGCACAAAAGAGGGCTAACAACCCCTGCTCCTCAAATGCCTCTAAGGAATTCATATTTATACAATGTCTCCTTTAGTTATATAAAACTGAAAACATTAAATACTGCCCCTATCTTAGTTGAGTGGTTTCAACAAGAGGCAATAAATCTACCTCAAAACTTGGTCATCTAAAACCACCTTATCCAAATAGTTGTCACATTCCTAACAATCTCCACCTTGACAACAATTTACCTGATGTCATGCCATTGTCCATTCATCACCTTCTTGCAAGCTAAAGATAGGTGATGCCACTACTTTCAAAACTGAAGCAACCATTTCACTATTCCACCTGGATTTATCATGTGAACACTGTTAAGCCCTAATATTGGCTCATTACCCCTTAATTGGGGCATATTGCATTACTAATGTTATTTTATTTATGTCGGCTTTATTCCATTAGTTGTAATTATACCTCCTAGTCTCGTATATATACCAAGAAGACATTTTCATTTGGAATCATCTTGTACTTGAACATTTATGTGGGGTAAAAGGAGGTTTCTCCCTCGAAGAGGCTTATTATCTTAAATTATCTCTTTTTCAAGGTGTTGAGTATTTATTCTGAGGTTTTTCTATGCTATATTGATATTTGGTTCTTAACATATGGTATTAGAGCTCAAGGTCTTGGGGTTTCGTTGCTACATCTGAGACACCTTGGCATTTTTACTATAACTATTTTTCTACAAATTTAAGAAGGAACGACTTGGAGGATATTTAGTAGACGGATCAAGGTACGTTGGGTTAAAATTTCAGTTCCCGAGGCCTTATACTTTCGAAGATACAACATGTGCAAGATAGGGTTCTGGAATCATCCTGAACTGAGTCATTGTGGAATTTTCGCTATAAAGATTTTTCTGTAACGTTTCAAACCCTGCAATTCAGAGGCTCTTTACAGAAATTAGTAAGGTATCTATGGTAAAAATTTCAGCTTCTAGGTCACCTTACATTTTTAGATACACCCTATGGAAGATAGGGTATCTGACTAGTCCTATTGACTAGTCTCAAGAAGGTGTTCTAGGTAAAACAATCATAACTTCTTCCTAGAGTATCCAAATTACACGAGACTGGTTTCATTGGATAGTGGACAATCTTTAGTATTTCTGGTATGATTTTCATAATTTTATATTAATTATTTTGTGCGGGGCACGCTATACAAGTGACATCTCCTGGAAAGGCCAAAAATAAGCAAGTTGTGGGGAAGTTACCGTAAATTCCACTCGGCACACCCAATTTTGATCAGACATGTGGCATTGCAGAGAAGAAATATCAGAGAAATACATAAAAGAAAGATTCATACCCAGAAGGGCCAAAACTTGGGAGATACAACAAAAGAAAGATTGTCTAGTAGAACCACCTCAAAATCAAGGTTCAAAAGTGACACTTGGCCAACATGCCACCCAAAAAGGGAACTTCTACACCAAATAAGCCTCCAGACAATCCTACTTGGACTCTTGATGAAGGTGAAGAAATGCGTAGGGACATAAATGAT
>SNQJ01S0003608.1:40430-52926 GCA_010110895.2 Picea sitchensis
AGACATTTTCATTTGGAATCATCTTGTACTTGAACATTTATGTGGGGTAAAAGGAGGTTTCCCCCTCGAAGAGGCTTATTATCTAAAATTATCTCTTTTTCAAGGCGTTGAGTACTTATTCTGAGGTTTTTCTATGCTATATTTATATTTGGTTCTTAACCAACACTGACAACTCCCTGCAAGTGAAATATTTGATCTTCTCATCGCAAACTTATACATTTTACCAACATATGATACACGAGACATGTAACCCTTTTCTTCTGAATCTCTTGGACATAAACCTAAAGAAATATTCTAAAAAGGATTTTACATGTTTCATGTTAAATTCATACCGAGTGTCTTTTCCACGCACTCATGTTGTGATAACCAAACCTCACCTTTAGTCCCATATCTATGTATTCCATGCTCAATATTGATTTGTTTCTCCCAGATTCTTCATCTCGAACGTCCAATCCAACCGAGCCAACCCGTTGATCGTCACCATGCTTGTGCTCGCTACAAGAATATCGTCAACAATTTAATCACCAAGAGAGTGGATAGCATGGTTATTCCCACTTCTTATAAATCTCGGCTCACCATGAAGGAATCAACATCTTGTACCAATTGCCTAGGTACCATTAGGCCATACAATGAATTACTTGAGCTTTGCAAACAACTCTTTTGTTGCGATCATGAGCACCTTCAGTGCTCCATCTCGTACATTGTCTTTGAGACCTTTGCCATAAACAGACAAGCCAACCAGGTGAGCTTAACTCAAACTCACCCCCAGGCACCTTTCAATGGAGACCCATAGCTCCACCTTAACATGAACATCTCCTTGACCAAATCTGACCAAGCTGCCCAAGTGAGTCTTCATCGTTCACCTTCAAGTCCATTTACAATAGAGTTTCACATAGCCTAAAAATACTTCATTACATGCAATTTCATGGATATTAAACTACAGATAACAAACATGACCCAAAACCCACCCCTATTACCTACATCTATGTCTAGACTTTACCTTTACCGACGAAGAAAAGAGGTACTCATGCCTATTAAGGTCTTACAGCCGTATGCCCAATTACATGAAATAAATTTACAACTCCCAAAAAGAAAATGCTCATGTAGTAACTACCATTACCATCCTCCCATTTCGGCATGCTATTTGATGTTGCCATATCATAGCCCCATGACCCCTCCACTCGCAATTCGTTGGAGCATCTCTTGTCATGATTTCCACCAAATCCATGGCTAAAATTAGACATCTGTCAAACAAATGGCACTTGACTATCAAAATGATGCCAATCAATCTCCACCTATTAACACAACGACTCCTCTACTAGGCCGCTTTTCCCACTAACTCAGGCACAAGCCTTCGACACTTGATTGTTCAATTGGAGCTTCAACCTGCAACAATACTAGGCTTCTCTTTCCGTGTTTTCTGGACAAAAATTTCCTGCTATCCATTCTTGCATCCATCTCTTCATTATCCAGTGGCAGTGACCTCCGAGCACTCTTCGCAACTTCAACAACTTGCCATCAGCTCCACCAGCATGGTTTGAACATAGCCTATTCGCAACTACAATAAAACATGGCTCCTGCTTGCATAAACTACGGCTTTTCCTGTGCTCAGATCTTGAGCTTGTGGGATCACACAAACCTGTCCACGGTGCTGTAGAGTTCCCTGCATCAATGATGACACTCAAAACTAAAAAGAGGCCTTTTGGTGCACCACCAATACTCCTGGAGCGTCTCACCCATCCAAACGAGCACCGCAACGATGTCACAGGCAATAGCGGTCGCAACATGCTCATGTGTGGAGAAGATGTTGTGGGAGGAACATCTCATTTCCAGGCCTAGAGCCGTAGGTTTCTTGATGAACCAATAGTCCAAGCGACTTTTGTCTTCTTTTCCACCACTGTGGTGCTTGACATCGTAAGAAGCCCAACAATTTTCCTCCATTGGAAGTCGTTAGTCTTCTTCTGTGTGAGGATTTTTTCTCATGCATATCATCTCACAGATTTGAACAGATATGGAGTCTTGGCCAGTCATGGATTTGATCAAAGAATCTCCTTCTCCCACCTTCTCTACCGGTCGCTTGAAGGTTTTGAACCAGGCCAATTTGAGATCAACCTCCAGGTCGGTAAAACCGAGGTGGACGAGTCGTGCCTCAAGGGGCTTGAGGACGTAGGTGAACACTGCGTAGTGGGGAGATGTAGTAGCAAACAACGCGTGGTTCATCCTGTTCTCATACATTTCATCCTCGGTGGCCTCCAACACTGCCTCTCCCACTTTTTAAATATAATGTAACCTCAACAATCTGACTATACACTACTAGCTGTCCAAGCCAGTTGTACACTCGGTTATTTATGTTCTTGATTTGCTTGAGCGTATTTAGCTCAGCTCTTTTCCCTTTTCTAATGTACTCTTTTCTCATATACTCAATATACTGAATACTATTTTTGCTCTGCTCTTTCTCTATATTCTTTGCTTCTCATTTTATCATGGTATCAAAGCATCAGACGTAATCCTCTTCACATAGTCTGGAGAGCAGCCCGATCCTAAGAAGCTCAGAGCTTAAACTGTCAATGAGAGAATGGGACGTAGATTCTTCACAAATCTTGGAGAGAAGTCTGCCAGTCCGCTTAAAATATCATTGCAGACAACAAGTGCAAGGAAGCATAAGCTACAGAAGGAAGAAACAATAAATAATCGTGAGAATTTAAAGACCCGTGAAAGATTCGTGAAACATAGCTGTAGAAGGCAGAAACAATTAAAGATACGTGAGTTCTTTAAAGAATTCATGAAATTCTTTCCAATTCGTGAAAGATTCATGAATTTCCTTCCTCAGGAGAAAGTCTTTGCAGAAGAAGCAAAGGAGACACTAAATAAGCAAAGGACAAGTAGATGCAGCCGTAAGACTAGTCCTACTAATAGATCTGAGTCGTTAATCAAGCTCAGAAAGGATGAGGAAAGCGCAGAAAATGTGAAAGAGTTTCAGCCATCTGATCAAGACGAGAGCTACAATGGTCATTAGATCAAGAAAAGGTGCACATGTTTTAACCACCAAAGGTTTTCAAATTTCACAAATTTGGTGATCTTCATGCAAAGGTTATAAAGCAGCAGAACTCCTGAAACCCGGGATTCCAAAGTAAGATCTTATTCGTTCGTTTTCCAAGACTTAAGGACCGTTGGATGCTCCGAAAATTCACAATTCAACATTTCACGAGTTTTGAGACTAAGAGCGGTAAAAGGACCCCAAGCCTGAATACGTGAAATTGATCACAGCCGTGTTGAGTGCTCAACACACCCTAAAAGTTTTGTGACCACTTCCTTTTGGGTACCACCTTGTTTTCTACCTTTGATTGTTTTTGCCGTGGTTTGAGCCTGATAACCTTCTTATCTTATATGTTTCATGTCCGAGTTTCTCTTGAGCATATAAAGAACCATCTTCAGGGACACAACTACTGCTCAAGGAACCAGTGACCCAGAGTTCTCCTAAATCACTTGAGAAGTTTGACATCGGTGAAAGATTAAGGTGGTGAAAATTGTTTGGGAAGTCAAAGCAGCTGAGTGCTAATCTTCTTCGGCGTCGGTCGATAAGAGTATCTCTTTTTACGAATATAGCCTCCAAAAATATTTTGCCGAAAGCCGACCCTTTCGGCTTCGGTAGAAAAGTATAATCATAAGCGCCACACAAAAGAAGAGTTCCATTGCCGACCACCGACAACTGAAACATTCCCTTAATCACCAATCCCAATGTCATCGGTATCGAGAGTTTTATCAAGAAGATAGCAATATTGATAAAAAATCTAAATAGTAGTCGATCCCTGGTCTTTATGAAGGTAAGATGTGACGTGACGTTTAACCCCTAGTTGTGTCAAGTACTCCACATTCAAAGCTTTAGTCAATTGGTAGATCACGCATTAGTTACTAGCTCCTGCGCAAATAAAAAGGGAACCGTTAAACTCACCGATACAATGCATCTCCATCTATGCCTCCGCCATCAACCAGTTAAGTCTCAGCGGCAGAAATCCGATAGCGGTTTATTTTGAAATCTGCATTTATCACCCATATTAACTAATTGATATGATTGGTAGTATCTCCCAGTTATATTCTTCCGATTCATTTTGTGTGATCTCACTCTGCACAGCAAGGAATTTAGAACAAAAAGAAGAACGAAGCCACCAATCCAGAGGAAGCATCTGAAGTCCAGTGAGTATTAAACAGTTATCTTAACAAGCATTAGAAGTATGGGTTCACTTATGGTTTTACACTTCATTTGTATATTTTGTCACCTGATGCTTCTCTGTATATGTGTTTAAAGGGCGACGTTGATTGCAGGGACAATGCCTCAAAAGAATCCATCCACCAGGAAATCACCACGAGTGCCAAAGCTGCAAGAATCAGAAATAGGAGAAGGCGCCTCCCCAGTAGTTGCAAGACAATTAGAGTTCACTCCTAAGCCAATGTCCGTCATCAAGGCGATTACCAAGGAGCCCTTTGTCTAGCCCCCAGCTTTTGGGGATACAGAGGCAAGCATTGGAGCAAAGACAACTTTTCCTCACTGGAAAGAAGTCTTCAAGAAGATCAAGAAAGAAGAACCCCTCAAATATACTTCGCACAGTGACCCTGATACAAGGAAGCTCGATGACGAGGTCCTCCCAAATATTCACAGGGTGTAACTGCACATGGTGGTAAGCTGGTCTTTGGTTTTCCCTTGCGTCGAGCTCTTAAAGTGGATCATTGATCACACCGATGCACATAAATGTTTGATTAATGATGACAATGGTGAATGTGTCAGGGTTTTCCTGCCATCAAAAGTTTAGAAATACTACAAACTCAGTGAGTCTGGAGAAAAGTTGAGCATTGATTTCGTGCTAAGATTCTATGCCTCTCACGACACTAGCAAAATCATGGCATCCTAGTGGAGGGAAGACAAGAAATTCATGAACCGAACTTCTGGCTGGTACCTGACGGTCAATCTCAGGGAACCATATTTCTATCTCATGGCCCTTCTCTGCAGATTGCATGGGGAGAAATATTTCTCCCGATTTTCGAAAGCTTGGATGCCTCTAGATTTTACAGTCACCATTTCAGGCACTGGTTTCAATTGGGGTGCTATCATCTCTAAACAGTTGAGCACCTGCATAAAACAGGCTTAGGCGCCAAAGGAGGGAGATACCCCCGCCTTCTACATGGCTTCATATCTATTGGACGTCATCTACGCCAGGAACAATTTTGCTAGGATGAAATTGAATTGGCACCCTTCGGAGCTCACAATTCATGTATACTACAACATCTTGTGGGAAAAAAGGTACAAGAAATCCTATGTTGTTATCTGTGATCATTTTATTTCACCCATTTACTTCTTTCTCTTTAAGAAAGAATTCCCTAGATTATCAGACGAAGCAAAGAAGGTCATAGTCAAAATTGGTCACTAGTATTTAGATGAACGAGAAACCTACATCAGAATTTTCAGCGCCACAGGGGCACCACATTTATTTCCCATTTATGTTCCCAACCGGCTAGTGTTAGGATAAATCTGCTATCAAACCATCATACAAGGATACAATGCAACTTTAGTGAAAGACAAGAAACGAGATTTCATACTGCATGGGTTTCATATTGGCTTCTGCATGGTCAAAGACATCACGCATGCTAAACAACTTGGGCTAGGTCAATTGGAATTTCGGTTCCAAACTGGTCGATTTCGGAAACACGATCCCAAGGGATTGGTCCTACAACACATGTCACATGTATCATCTTGTTGGTCTTATGCCCATGATCAGTTTGAGGATGAAATTTTCACCGAGAACACTCAAGATTAGGATATGGTGGCAGCCATGAAGGCTGATCCTAGAGGAACTAGGTTTAGAGCTATGAGCTATGAAGAGCAGGCTACATTTTTGGAGTAATTAGTTCAAGGAGTTGGCCGACGCCCTAAAGAAGCAGTAGCATATGAATTGGAGGAAGAAACAAATGACCCCTAAGAAGACATTGAGGTCACATAAGCTCATCAGAGATCCCCGGTACAAATCAAAGATTTCCCTAAAGATAAAATGACTCAAGAGAGTGGCACACTTTTATACCAGCAATCTCAGCTACTAATGAAATGGATGTAGGATAACCCACATCTTTCCATAATTCTCGGGATTTCATTTACCATCCAAAGAGTCCCGACGGAACCAAGCAATCCTGGTCCCACAGTCGCTGATGGCACCAATGGTTCAAGCAATCTCGAATCTACAATATTTCCAATTGATCCCTAGGGAGAAGGAACAACTTAACCAGAGATGGGTCGAGTGTCGATAGAAGCACAAGCGACCAACCCCTTGGGCACGCTTATACATATATACAGTGACAACGAGAGCATAGAGCCCTCTCATGGTACCCCAATGCGCATCCAAGAAGAATAAGGTCCCGAAAAGACCCCTTCCCCAAGTCCCGAAAAGGTCTCTTCTGATGGGCCCGGGACTCAGGACCAGGGAGTCCCACAAAAGGAAGCTAAAGCTGAAGGTAATCTCAATACAGGAAAGTCTGATGAACCAGAAATAGATGTAGGCCTGAGTGACGAGCCTCTGTAGAAGGAAATCGACAGTTCCACTATCGATGACCAAGTAAGTGACAAGTCTATGCCTGACACCTCTATCCTGCCCAATACCCATATCCCCAGTGAGAAACAAGTAGAATTTGGATCTATAAGGTCGGGTGTCGATAGAAACACAAGTGCCCAACCCCTTGAGCACACTTATACATATATACAGTGACTATGAGAGCACAGAGCCCTCTCGTGGTACCCTAATGTGCATCCAAGAAGAAGAAGGTCCTGAAAATACCCCTTCCCCAAGTCCTGAAAAGGTCTGTTCTGATGGGCCCAGGGTTCAGGACCAGGGAGTCCCACAAAAGGAAGCTGAAGTTGAAGGTAATCTCAATACAGGAAAGTCCAATGAACTGGAAATAGATGTAGGCATGAGTGATGATCCTTCACAGAAGGAAATCAACAGTTCCATGATCTATGACCAAGTAAGTGACAAGTCTATGCCCGACACCTCTATCCTGCCCAATACCCAGATCCCCATTAAGAAACAAGTAGAAGTTGGATCTATAACGTAGAACAAAGAAGCTCAAGAGCCCACTATCGAACAAATATACACTGCGGGAAGCTTGGGAAACAATCTCACATGGGGTGATCAACAGATACTAGACTTGATAGATGAGGTCGCAGACATCTATGCGATCTCCTATAATTAAAAGAGAAAGGCTATCATTCAGAGGACTTCAAAGAAGAGAAGAATCACCCTGGATTAGTCCATCATAGTCGTCATTGAGGAGAAGTTAATCGATACAGCAGATGTCCATACGTTTGAAATGATTGGTGTGGAAAAATCCCTCTTAGAGGCCACCCAGGATAGATCCAGGAGAGATGAAAAGGAACTTTCCACCGCCCAAAAGGAGCTCGAACACTTGCACAATCTTGTCAATTACTATAAGGTTGCTACACAGACAACTTTGTATTTAAAAGATGAGTTCGGTAAAGTTTATGATGAGTTCAAGAAGGAAAGACACATATTAATCTCGAATATAGATGAATTCCAGGAAGACACTCTCATGACACTCGCTACATGTAAGGAAATGGAGTGATGGTATGAGAAGGCATAGTAAGCGGTGGAGAGGCTCGAGTTTATTGAGGTAGTCCAGAAAGGTCGAGAAAAGGAAGACCATGGCATTCGGCTAGTAAGTAAAAGGAGTCTCAATCGCATGAAGTGATCGATCGAATATTGGGCCAAAATGTCTCAAATCCCACATGAAGAAATCCAAGAACAATGGGCCAGATGTCAGAAGCACTGGGATAAAATCAATAAAATAATGAAATACATCAGACTCCCTGAGTATGGTACCCCCGATATGTTTATCGACCTAAATGAAAAAAATCAAATTGTGTGCTGAACAAGATGTGTTATGGGCCGAAGAATGTGCAAAGGTCACCGATGGAAATCTCGGGCAAGTACAACAGTTCGCAGGACATCCAATCAAAGCCAGAACCATGCTTCATAAGTTGAACTTCAGCCTCGCAAAGTATCGAGCGCATGCAGAAGACATCAAGGGGATATATGCGGCTCCAATGGAAAAACACAGATTTCCATGGGCCAACAGCTATGAAGAACTCTTTATCAGATGGTCTGATTATGAAAGAGTCCACCCTTTTCGAGAAACAACTCGGGTGGATTGTTGAAAGACTACTAGATGATAACGCCACATGGCAATTTTTTATTAGCTCAAATTGTATTTTACCATAAATTACTATTAAGACTTTATATTATAAATAGAGACATCGATCGATGGTCAAAGCATCAATGGTTGTTGTAAGAACTCTTTTTCTTTTGGTTGTTGATAATTATTTTGAGACTGCTATGAACTAAGAAGTCCTTCTGGACCAAATATGAGCTATTTTTCATCAGATGTATGTGATTGGAGTTGGAGAAGAATTACTTCCTTTCCTGTTCCATGAATGTTGCAGTAAATGAGTAACATAAATTAATTATGTTGTTAAGTTATCTGGTGAAATGTTTTGATGTTCTTTTCTTTAAATGATGAAAGTGAATCGTTGTGCTTCTATGTGATGAATGTCCTGGTAGATGAATTATTTTGCTTACCATGATCTTGATTACATATGTGTTTCTTTCTTTATGCTAAGTAGTTTACATCAGCTATGTGATGAATGTCTTGGTAGATGAATTATTTTTCTTACCATGATCTTGATTACATATACACTTTCTTTCTATTAAGTAGTTTTCTCAGACAACAGTTGGATGCTCTTTTGGTTAAAGTATTAGTACTAGGCCCTTTGGCATAGGATCGCTGTCTACATGTTTGAGTAGCGGGTTATCCCAAGCTCGACCCCTTTCCAATAGTTAAAACTTTTGTCCTATCTTTGTCAAGTTGGTTTATACTGACTTGCATCTCTTGTGCCAGCCCCATCTAAGAGAAAATATAGAAAAAAAAAACTGTCCTAACTTAAAGAGGAGCCTTCACCAAAAAACACAAAAGCTCATCGATAATTTGGCTAGATCGTAAGATTTGGAGAACCATCCCACTCCAAATGCTACAGAGTCTAATTGGGCCTCGGTGTCAGGTTTGGTTCCTACTGTTGAGTTAAGGGATTTAGGCCCCATCAACAGAATTGGCGCTAGAAGGAGCACCTAAGAATGAATGGCTGAATATGTAAGTTGCATGACATTTCGAATAGCCTATAGATTCATAACAACCCATATGCATGGCTAGTCATCCAACATACATCTCACCTTTACCGAGTACTCCTTAAGCAGATAACTCACCCGACTCTACGGAAGGATATCTTCACCTTGAAATACATTACGCCCTCCCTCACGAGGAAGTGGATCAATTTAGAAGGATTACCAAAGCCTATGCCCAACAAATCGACACGTTTCCCTTCACCCCCATCCTCCCTTGAAGAAAACAACAAAGCAGACTAGTAGTCATCACTCCCGATGAAGTTTCTGTACACTCCATCGAAGACTTAATAGATTTTGCGATCACCAAAATCTAAGAACCTCTTGACCTCATACCCGAAATGCTGGCCGACGACATCTCTGAGCCTAATGACCTTTCAAAAGAGGAAGAGCCTGACTCTGACTCCGAATATATGGAAGGGAACAATAGTCATGAGGAGGAGAGAGAAGTTCCACTTCAAGACAACCAAACTTGGTTGGCCAGGGATGCCGTGGTTGTCCCTGGACGAGTACACAATCTCCCTCAACACCCAAAAAAGTTGCTCCCCAAGTATGATCCTGAAACCTCAGGATTGCCTGAAGATCATATCAAGAAATTCATACTCGTTGTTGAAACTAGGTTTTAAAACTTTTTACCTTTAAAACTAAAATTTTTCTCTTTTGGGATTCATCTTTTCATAAGGTATAATCCTTGCTGTCAGTTCAAAAAGACCGGTAACAAAGTGCCTAAGTGTTTTCATTTCTTCGTTATAATAAAAGATAGAAAGCTCAAGTGTTATTAAAGTCTAGACGCATGTTCTGTGAAGTTCTTTTAATTGTGACAAATTAAAACCCTAAAGGAGTTAATTAACCATATTTTAACCTTTCGGGATTCGGGTTTACTCAGAACAATACGTTTTCAATACATTTTGAATCGCGAAATCCCAATTCCCGATTTCCCGAAAGAAGTGGAAGTCAGTCTTAATCCTGATTAATTAAAAACTAATCCCATCTTGATTTCGGGATTTGGGGTTTAGTGGTGACATACCTCATGTAAGCGTGATCCCCGAAACCCCAGAACGCGAAGTCCTGACTCAATACCAAAGTTAAGATCTAAACTTTTCCCACCGCGATTTTGAGATTCGAGGTTTGGTGGTGATATACCTCATGTAAAAGAGATCCCGACTCAAATACCAAAGTTAAAATGAAATAATTTTGTTTCAATACATTTAATGGTATTTAAACTTCTTAGGTATTTTCAATTATGAGTTCCATCAAATGAGATTTTTCAAATTTTGATTTTAGAATCGCCGAAATACAGCTGTATTAATAATGGATAGCTGGTGATTTCCATGACACCAATGCATATCTCAGAAATATTCTCTGTTTTAAAGGTATTAAATTCTTGACAACCGCGTCAATACTTTCACCATTAAATGAGTTAAAGGAAAATTAAATGAGTTAAATGAGTTAAAGGTCTGTGTTTTGAAACTCATTTTCGCTCTTTCTATCAGAAGTAAGTTGCATCTAGCTGAGCTTTCACACCTCTCTTATGTGACAAGTTTTCATTCCAATACAAAAGTCATGGCACCAAAGAAGGGACCCAAGAAGAGTGAAGATACAACTGAGATTTCCAGCCCAGAGGGAGATGTCATATCCAACACCACACCACATGCTATCAACTCGATTAAAACATGGAAACAAATTTATGAAAATCTAGACTACGAGATAAATAAATCCCCTAATGACTCCAAGAATCACCTTTGGGACATAGCAGAATCAGAACTTCACAAAATTGCAACACGCCCATCGCTCATGGCATACAACGACATGATCAGTTGGGATTTGGACAAGGTTGATATTCCAACGAGAAGCATTTTAAGTGATCAAGGGGCCGTTATCGTCTCATTCAGACCTGAACATATCCAGGTTATGTACAAACTCTCACCCAATCCTAGATTCATTTACAATGCCAAATTCATAGCTGAATTTCAAAGAAAGGAATGCACTGAGGAAAACCAAACTTACCCTGATTTAATCAAAGGCTGGTGGAGATGTCCATCAAAATTTAGGGTCTATACCCACAAAATTTATGCCATAGCCTCTTTGAATGAGTATATGGTTTATGTAGCCATGATGTTGTGCAGAATCTTCGGCAAAAAGAATCCATGTCATTTCCCTGCAGAATGGGTGCCCTTTTTAGAAGAAGCATCAGAAGGATATAGTTTCAACTGGGACAAGATTTTATTTGATAATATAGCCAAAGAGGTTTCAGATTATAGAGCTGCAAGAGCCTAAGGTCAACTAGTGGCCTTTTACATATCAGCATACATCATGGATGCAATTTGTTTTATGACTCCATTCCCCCTAATGAATTGGAGTTGGAACACAACCTGCCTTGAACCCATTCACGAATATCACTCTAAGCTATGGGAAGAAAATGCAAAAGAATCATTTTACGAAATTTTCCATTTTGTGGTAATACCAATGCATAAAAATGTTTTCGGTTGTGACCCTCCTCGCATTTTTGAAGTCGTTGCAAATAACCTCAAGCGAATAACAGACTGGTTCATTGAAGAAAGCTTCTCCTACATCAGGGTTTATGGGTGCTCAGTTCCCCCTCACGCGCTTCCAAAATTCCTCCCGGATAGACTGGTGTGTAGGGAAGTAGCACACCAAATAGTAAAAGGCAGTGTCGGAATAGAGCTAAAGACAGCTCAAAAGAAGTCTTGGCCATTCTTCCCTGTGCACATCAGGAAATTTTCATTACAAAATTTGGGACATTCCAGGGTGGAAGCAGAAGCACTAGAAGAAGTTAAACTGTTAAATATTGAATACAAAAGGCATGACCCTTATCAACTAGTGAACAAAAACTTGGTACATTGCAATATGAAAGCATATGAACATGAGGAGTCCCCTTGGGACGACATGTTCAAAGGGACCAAGTCTTATAAAGAAGTGTTAGAACGAGTACAGACACTGTCGTCCGACCTGCAAGCCAGCTTTCAGACCTTTCAGAGGCATAGACGGAGTGGTCTACCCCACGTAATTCAAGGAGAAGAAATCACCCTCCCCCAGGAGAAAGAAAGTGTAAATGTGTTGAACCTACACAGAATAGATCTAGCTCGAAAATACTACACACATTTGCAAAGAGAAATTGAGAAAGAAGAAGCAAGAGAAAAAGAATGGAAGAATTCTCATTAACCGTATTCCACACATAAAGAGTGAATAATTTACAATAGATATAGGATATAAGAGTAAATAATGAGCCATAGTGGTGTTCT
>SNQJ01S0003608.1:52936-104152 GCA_010110895.2 Picea sitchensis
AGCCTAATATAGAACCCGGTCTATCAGATCAGATGAGTATTGTGTTAAAAATATTCAATACCATCTTACAAACAACAGATACATGGGTAGAACTTGAATGTTCATGGGTTGCAATTGAAAGGGATATTAGCATCCAAGAGCAATGGGAAGCTAGACAAAGACAGTTAAGGAACCAACTATGATCTCACTTTCCATTAAGCTAGTATGTTTACCCATTAATTATCTCTACCTTTTCGGATGCTTTGACGGTATACTTTAGAGCCTTAAAGTATAAGCTCAGGAACAACATCTTTTTGGCGCCGTTGCTGGGGAATGAAAAAACGAATCTTTTCCCTGGGAAGAACAACATTGATTTTTTCTTTCTTTGATAGTGAACAAAGATCGAAAAACCTTCTAAGGCTACTTTTATCTTTCACTTGGTGACTCCACGATAAGTAAACTGGCTTTCGATCGAAAAAACACCAGAAAAAACCCCGACGAAAAGCAGACCTCGCCAGTATCTGATTCGGAAAAGATTTTAAAATCAAGAAGATTTCTTAAACAAATCATTTCACCAATACATACTATCGGTCAAACTAATACTACATGGTCGAACGTTAGAGGAATACTTGAGAGATCTATATCCCTCCCCCTTTCAACTGATACATCCTTTTTTCCTAAAGTCCACACTCCTACTACCGAATGCTCCGATGAGTGTCCTGTGTATCATGTTTTAACCCTCGTCAATTCTCCAATATATTCGTCTTACAAGCCTGGAGAAACAAGTTCTTTTCATCTTGGACCTTCTTTCTCCAGTTTCATGTGCCTTGACGATCAGTTTCCCACAACCTTTCTGCCACATTCAAGTACAACCAAAAATATACCAAGCTTCTGTAAGATTTCTCCTCATATAGCCCAAGTTTCAATCTCAAATCTATCAATGGTTGTGCATGAAGGTGCGGGGGATGGAGGTGGTGTTGTAGGTGGTGCCGCAAGAGGAGTGGCAGGTGGCCAAGTACCACTCCCTGGAATTTTTGCTAAGGTGGCTTCCAGATATGCCCCTCTTGTCCTCCTAGTTCCCCTACAAGACCTTCTAGAAAATTACATGAAAAATCTATTAGAAAAACATGACCGTGGAGCAATAAAATAAAACAAATGCGGAAACAAAACACAGAAGATACACAATACAATAGAGACATAGATTTACATGGTTCAGCCAGTGTGAGCTACGTCCACCATAGAAATTGCCAGGTCCTTGCTTTATTATTATCCAACATATGAAGGGATACAACCTACAACAAACCCATTGTAACTTCCTCTTCTTTCTCTCACAGTATCCTATCTCGGAATACAATATTCGCCATCAGACATAGCCGCAATACATTTCCCTCATAAAAGAGGGTTGCCTTCTAGGGAAAAAAACCCTAACATAATTTCTACCGTTAGATATGTGACCTTATAATGAACGGTCCAGATTTGCAATGAAATTACAATATACATTTCCAAGGCAATTTTTCCTTTGGGGGCATAGCCCCCCTTGACCCCGCAGAGGGGGTACCCCCCCTCTGCACTCCCTCGCATGGAAGAGTGTACATACTTCTGGGGTGTAAATACTTCATGGGGTATAAACAAGGATGAAAGTAAAATACCTATGAATCAGGAAGATAATCAAGCTCCACAACCAAAAAAATATCCCAAAATTTACAAGGGAAGGTGATTTAACCGCACAAGAACACATCAATTTCTTTGATCAGTTTGTCGATATCCTAGGACTCAAACATGAAGATGTCTACTCTAGACTCTTAGTACAAAATTTTGAAGGGCAGGTTAGAACCCGGTTTCGAGGTTTAGATGTGGGATATTTAAGGTCATACGATGAACTTGAAAGTGCTTTCATCAGACAATGGGGAGAAAGAAAATATCACCTCTATTATCTGACCGAATTCGGGGCTCTTAGAAAAAAAATAAAATTGAATCAGTTCTTGAGTTCACCCAAATGTTTAATAAATTGCATAATAATATTCCCATTGAGGTCAAACCTTCCCAGCCTGCAGAGAAAGTAACTTTCGTTGGAGCTTTCGACCCTGATTTCGCCCTACTACTAAGAGAGAGGAGATCAATAGACCTCACCAAGATGCAAGATGATGCCCTAGAAATTGAATCAAACATGATGGCTTCAGGAAAGCTAAAATCCAAAACAGAGGCTGGGAAGAAAGAAACCAGAAGATACCAAGAACAAGGAGGATATTCAGGGTCAGGAAGATCTTCAGGAGAAAAAATGGATGACATGGCTAAGATAATTAAAGAACTGTCTAATAATATATCAAAAATTGAATTAGACCAGACAAAAATTGACCATTTTCATAGAAAGGATTTCAGAAGGAATCCCAATCCTCAAGTCCCACAAAGACAGATTAAGAATGAGGATAAGAAAATCCCATCCCCCTTCAAGAGTGAAAAATTCATTGGAGAGGAAGATTTAGAAGATTTTGAGGGATTACAGGAAGATATAAACAATATGGGTGATGATGAGCCACAACCCTATTTATCGAGACAAGATTATGAAAAATTCTTAAATAAAGAAAATAGCTTGGAAAATGACCTAAGCAATAGTACTTCTGAATATTTGACCTACCATGGTATTGCCGACAGTATAATGGTCAAGCTTCAACAGAAGTACAATCTAAGGCCTAGAAACATGAGTGTTGCAATAGCCCAGACGAAAAAGATCTTGCCAAGGATCAATATAGACGAGATAGTTTCAAAAAATGTTGAAAATCATACTGAAAAAACTAACATAGTGGACACACAACCTACTAAGACTAAGGTGTCTGAAACACCCATAGTCAAAACACAAAAAGAGAAAGTTCCTGCAACGGAAATGAAACCTTCACCACAAATGAAAGATGATAAGGGGGGGACCAAAGCCCAAACCATAGAGAACAACAAAATTGCAAGGAGTTTCAATCTGGAAAATGAAATAAATAAAATCAAGATCCCCATACCTCTTGTCGAGCTGGAAAAAAAACCCATCTACAGAAAACAAATCGCAAAGATGATTAGTTTTTTGGAAGATGAAAGCCAAGATGATGTCATTAACTTAGAACATGACAAACCAAACCTAAATTTTGGTACTCATTTTGAAGGCACCAAAAAAATTGTTGCCCCCTTTTACATCACGTTAACCTTGTTCGACCAGCTACTCCACAACTGTATGCTCGATTCTGGAGCATCCCATAATGTAATGCCTAAAGCCATTATGGAAAAATTGGGTCTCAAAATCACCAGGCCTTATGGAGATTTATATTCTTTCGATTCAAGGAAAGTTAAGTGTATAGGCATGATTAAAGACTTAATGGTAAATCTGGCTCAAATACCTGCGAAAATCATTCTCATGGACATAATGGTAGTCAATATCCCTCTGAAGTATGGTATGTTGTTATCTAGATCATGGGGTGCCAAGCTTGGGGGATCCCATTTTTTGGAGGACAGTTCACGCGCCTATACAGAGAGACCAGGTTGGCATTCATGGTAAGTGATCCGCGTAACCCGAATAACCACCCTGTATATATTGCTGACCAGGATCTAGGTAATTGTATTTTATCCATTGATGATGATATTGTTTTAGGTATAAATGAAAGTAGTACAGAAGAAAAAATAGAAACAGAAAAAAATAAAAAAAAGTGTATATAGCACTGGTGTGTGGAGGATGTTTTTTGATGGCGCTTCATCCTACCTTGGAGCTGGAGCTAGGGCACTCCTTGTGGCCCCTGATAATCAATTTGTAATCCCTTTATCCTATAGACTCTAGTGGAATTTGGACCACACTAATAATGTATGCGAGTATGAAGCCTTAGTATTAGGGTTGGAAGCCAATAGGAGAATGAAAATAAAAAACCTCGAAATCTTTGGTGATGCTGAGCTAATCGTAAAATAGGTAAACTAATAGTACTAGGCCAAACATCCTAGGCTGAGGTCTTACAAGAATTGCATCTAGGATCTGATCGAAAATTTCTTCTCCTATGTCAAAGTCCACTATATTCCAAGAAATGAAAACCAACAGGCCGATGCATTAGCCAAAGCTGCCTCAACCTTCTCACCTCCCACCGCTTTCAAACTAAAATACCATATACAAATGATAAACCGACCTTCCATACCCAATAACATACAACACTGACAAGATTTTGAGGATGATGAACAACTCCGTAAA
Organism: Picea sitchensis; assembly: GCA_010110895.2. Classification (NCBI taxonomy): domain Eukaryota; kingdom Viridiplantae; phylum Streptophyta; class Pinopsida; order Pinales; family Pinaceae; genus Picea; species Picea sitchensis. Next base: position 57,126 of record SNQJ01S0003608.1, read on the forward strand.
TTTTTAGAATCGATAGACGAGTTTGACGAAACTCATGCCGACCAAGAAAAACAGAATGATCTAGTTTGGATCATGCAGGAAGGGGAAGACCCCAGGAATTCCACGATAAAATCACCAATCATCGAATGCTTGTTCTAAAAAATAACCAGATCCCCAAGGGCCTAATTCCCTTGGAAAGGTTATTTAATCAAGACGATATCCCATTAAGATCCACCTTACAACCTCAAATTGAAGAGGTTGAGAACTGTGACATAGGTACCAAAGAAAACCCTCGGTTGGTGAAACTATCCAAATACCTATCCCCAGAAAACAACAATAAATACGTTGAGTTAATTAGAAAGTATAAAGACGTTTTCTCTTGGTCTTACAACGAACTGAGAACTTATGATACTTCTATAATCGAACATAAAATTCCTTTGAAATCTGGTGTCAAGCCTTTTAAACAGAAACTCAGATAGATAAACCCTATTCTTCTACCAGTAATATAAAAAGAAGTAAAAAAACTCTTAGATGCCAAAATCATTGTCCCACTAAAATATTCCGAGTGGGTAGCTAATCTAGTCCCAGTAAGAAAGAAAAATGGTGAAATCAAACTGTGTGTTGATTTTAGAAAACTGAATCGATCATCACTCAAAGACAATTATCCATTGCCTAAGATGGACCATGTCTTAGAGAAAGTAGTTGGAGCTAACAGAATGCCAATGATTGATGGTTTTTCAGGTTACAATAAAATCGAAGTACACTAAGATGATAAAGAAAAAACAACTTTCACTACTCCTTGGGGTACCTTCACGTACGACAAAATGACTTTCGGCTTGATGAATGAGGGTGCAACCTTCCAGCAAGCCATGGACATCGACTTCGTGGGTGAGAGAGATAAAATCGTTGTCATCTATCTCAATGATTTGATTGTTTTTTCAAAATCTGATGTAGAACATTTAGTACACCTGAAGAAAACCTTCGAGAAATGTCATAAATTTGGTTTATCCCTTAATCCCAAAAAATCTCATTTCGCTATGCAAGAAGGTAATCTTTTAGGTCATCTAGTTTCTAAAGATGGAATCAAAATCGATCCCAAATAAATTGAATCAATAGATATCATAAATATCCCTAGGAATGTAAAAGAAATTCAATCTTTCTTAGGAAAAATAAATTTCTTGAGAAGATTCATCCCTAACTTCGTCGAAATTGTGAAACTGATCATAGATATGTTAAAAAAGAACAGTGAGGTGAAGTGGAAAAGCAAAGCAAAAGAATCCTTTCAACAAATCAAGAAATTTATCAGCGAAGCACCAATATTGGCAAGTCTTGATTACACAAAAGAATTTCTAATTTTTTCCTTCGCTTCCGAACACACTATTGCAGTTGTATTGTTACAAAAAAATGAAGAAGGCTTTGAACAACCCATTGCATTTTTCAGTAAAAGTATGAGAGATGCAGAGTTGAAATATAATATACTAGAAAAACAAGCTTACACAATGGTAAAGGCTCTCAAGGCCTTCAAAATGTACGTATTACATTCGAAGATCATAGCCTATGTTCCTACAAGCTCTGTCAAAGACATATTGGTTCAGCCGGATAGTGATGGGAGAAGAAGCAGATGGCTAGCCAAGATTCAGGAGTTTGATCTTGAATTCAAACCAACAAAACTCATTAAAGGCCAAGGTCTGGCTAAGATGTTATCCGAATCCAACCTGCAGGCACTTGGAATCAATCAGCTGTAAGAAGATGAAGATTTTCTAGAGATAAAAGAAATCGACTTCGCTACATCTACGGTTGCCATAGAAGACATATTTTCTTCTTCAGGCTGGTATCACAATATTGTTTCTTACCTATTGACTCTTCAATGTCCCAGTGAAATAACCCCATCTAAAGCCAGGACACTGAAGCTACATGCTATAAAATATTGTTTGTAGACGAAAAATTATATTGGAAGGATCCCATGGGTTTCCTACTGAGTTGTTTAATCGAGACCGAAACTGGAAAGGTGATAGATGAGTTTCATGAGGGAGTGTGTGGAGGAGACCATGCTTGGCAAGCCACGACTTATAAAATCCTAAGAGATGGATATTACTGGCCCAAACTTTTCATAGATGTAAACACCAAAGTCCGAACTTGTGTTCCTTGTTAGTTGTTTATAGGTAAACAGAAAGTCCCATCTTTACCTCTAATTCCAGTTAAAGACAAAGCCCCTTTTCAACAGTGGGGACTCAATTTTACTGGAGAGATTCACCCACATTCCAGTTCTCAGCACAGGTGGATTCTAACCGCAGCGAACTATTTTACTAAGTGGGTGGAAGCTATTCCCACGAGAAACGCAACTGATGCAGTTGTAATCATTTTTCTAGAGGAAAATATTTTATCCAGATTTAGCTGTCCCCAAAGATAGTCACCGACAATGAACAAGCATTTAAATCGATGGCTATGATAAACTTTTGCCAAAAATTCAACATCATATTAGGCCACTCCACAACTTATTATCCGCAGGGCAATGGTTTAGCTGAATCATCTAACAAAAGTCTGACAACCATGATAAAAAAAATATTGACTGACAACAAGAAGACGTGGCATATTCGTTTGAAATACACTCTATGGGCCAACATGATAAGTACCAAAAGCGCGATTGGAATGTTCCCTTTTCAGATGGTTTATGGCACCGATGTTATTTTACCAATCAATCTTGCTCTGCCTGTAATGAAAATTTGGCAAGATTAAAGCGAAGAACCTAACAACATTACTAGGAGAGAAAACCAGTTGGTCGAAGTTCAAAAAAATAGGACCGAAGTAAATGAAAAGTTGAAGAGATATCATGATAATATGAAGGCTTTGTTTGATCAGAAAGCTAAGGATAGAGATTTCCTCCCTGGAGATCTGGTACTAAAATGGGAAGTCGGAAGAGAAGATGCGGGCAAACACAGAAAGTTTGATTCGATTTGGTCTGGCCCTTATAGAGTCTCGGCCTCAAAAGGAGAAAATTCCTTTTCATTAGAAAATCTCAATGGAGACATTCTAAGCGCCCCTGTGAATGGGCGATACCTTAAACACTACATGCAGTAATATGTTTTCGATTTTTCATTATACATACCAGTTTGTTTTCACGTTCCCCTTATAGTTACGTTGCTTTCGGTAAGTAATTAAAAATAATAATATAATAAATTTCAGAAAATGCAAATAGAGAATAGCTCAAATCTAGCAGTTCACAAAAAGCGTCTAACAATTATCAGGTCATTTTATTCATAGGAACAATGTCATGGACTCAAGAGATCAAATACACTACAGGGGTAATCTACATGGATAATCAGGGTAAATACTTACCAAAAAGGTAATAAGTAAATAGTCCTCTGGCTGCAAATGCGACAAACTACTAAGGTATAAACTCTAACCTAGAAACCTGAGTTAAAAAATGTCCTAAGAGGTACAAACGAACGAGACTCTAAGGCTCTAAAGCATACCGTTAAGGAATCCAAAAAGGTAGAGATAATTAATAGGTAAAAAGATTAGCTTAATGGAAAGCAAGATCACAGTTGGTTCCTTAACTATCTCTGTCTAGCTTCCCATTGCTCTCGGATGCTAATATCCCTTTCAATTGCAGCCCATGAATGTTCAAGTTCTAGCCATGTATTTGTTGTTTGTAAGATGGTATTGAATAGGTTTAACGCAATACTCGTCTGATCTGATAGACCGGGTTCTATATTAGGCTGTCTGGTAACTGGAACCGTCATGAAAGCAAAGGATTTCTTTTTGCTTTTAATTTTTTTTTTTTTTTAAGGATTGCATATTTCTGGTTTGAATTTATAAGAATAAAACTTCCAAATTATGGATCAATAGTATAACAAAAATGAAAGCCTTTTATAGTATCTGAGTCAAACTTAAGGAGGCAGTGCATGGAATGAAGAAAGAAAAAGAAAGATGTATTTGTATAACAAAAAATGAGGCATCAATTTAAGAGGAATCTCATTTTATATTAATAGAAGAAAGACGGACAATAACTTCAAAGAAGTATATGATTTTAGAGTTCTAAAACGTTCATAGGTCTTATATCTGCTGACAACTGATACAGAGGAAAAACTGCAAATGGTTAGATAATCTGAATGTTTAAACACCACAATAGAAGTTACATCATGAAATCATTTAACGAAGGTATGAAATAAAAGATGAGATGACAGAGAAACACATAGCTCAGGCTTGACAAGATCTGGAATCTTCAATCTATATTGTATTAATTCTGGCAAAATGAAAATTTTCTCTTTACAATCTCCTCCAGAAAAAAATCCCTTTCTTAGTCTTGAAAAATTACATTTATACAAAACCACCAATCTTAAGACAGTTGGTGATTTCCTAATTCCTAGTGACTAACTATTTGTTAAAAAATAGATATAAAACCGTTTGCATGATCTTCTCATTTTTCCATTTTCTTGGAAGTAAATCTCTTCCAAAAAATACTTTTATTTTGTTGATGAATCTCCTTCTTTTGATTCAATACATTTAATGCATTTCTCTAGGAACTATGTAAAATTTCTGGGGGGTTCTGGAAGGTCTCTTGCCTCAAACAGATAAACCTTTCTCTTAATCTTGGAAAGGCGGTCACCAAATCCTTTATCTGCAAACTTTATTGACTGTAGTTTTAATTTAGGCTCAACTAACAACCTGTCGAATAGGGTGACATCCATTTTTCTTAGTTGTGAAATTTCCATTTGGATTTCACTCAATTTTTCCCTAAAATTTAATTGATGTCTTTCAATATTGATCTGTCCCAGAAGTCCTGTACAATTTCCCTTTCCAATATTTAACAACCCTTTGTCTAAAAAATAAAAAAAATATTCATAGTCATCTCTGATTTATTTGACTAATATTTTTCTTTCAGTTATGTTGGTTTCCCATAGCTTAAGCATGATGTCACCTCTGATTTGCTTTGTGGCTGATACTTTCATAGTTTTGGATACCTCCTCACCTGCCGAATATACAATTGCCTTTTGGAGAGTAATCCTCACTTCTTTGGCTTCTTTTTCCCTTAGGATAATATTATCAAAGGCATTATCTACTTCTTGAAAGTAATTCTGAACAATCTCTATCTTGGAAATAAATTTTCGATGTCCAGCTTCTATTTTTGAATGCACCTCCAATGACTGGGCCTGAAAATCTTTTAGATCTATAATTTGACCTTCCATAAATATTAATCTAGCCTGTAACTATTCTGTATGCTCCTTTTGCTGAGTAATCTGTAGCTGACTTGCTTGTATTTGCTGGCTCATTTCGTCCAAGATCGTTTTGAGTAATTGAACCTCTAACCTTTCAGCAACCCTTGTCTGCTCCAAGATTTTACTCATTTCTTATCTAATGTTCTCCTTAGCATTTTTTAACTTCTCTTGTAAATGAGCTATGATTTTATCACTCTTCTTTATCCTGGTTCTCATTTTTCCCACGGTAAAAAAGTTTGTTGTTGTCATGGCTCCCATGGAACCTGCTATCTTTGTGGAGAAATCCTCTTCCTCCAAATTTTGTCTGTCTATCAAGACTTTATGTTTTTTTACCATATTCTCTTCCTTCTTATGCATCTCTTGTTTCAAGACAACCTTCCTTTTTCTGCTGAAAAAATAATCTGAAGGAGGAATCTCATCTATGGGAATGGAGGTAAGGTCATCAACAAACAGAGATCTTGTTTGTGGGAGTCCAAAAGTGGATTGTAAGGGGGTTAAGGAAGCTATGGGACTCCCTATCTCTGTAGATCCTTTCCCTCTTTATGCCTTAGGCGTATTGACATCAACACCGGGTGATGCAGTGGGAGTAAGCTTACCGGACTTGGGAGGTATTCCTGACCTTTTCTCTTCTTCGGTCTTTTTGTTTTGTGGAGGCCTTTCCATATCCTATGAGGCTTTTTGGGATTTCCCTTCTTCTGTGCTTCTTTCTCAAAACCTAGGGGAACACTTTCTTGCTTCTGGGGGAGGGTGATTTCTTCTCCTTGAAGCACTTGGGGCAGACCACTTCGTCTATGCCTCTGAAAGGTTCGAAAGCTATCTTGCAGGTCGAACGACAGTGTCTATACTCGTTCTAACACTTCTTTATAAGACTTGGTCCCTTTGAACATGTCTTCCCAAGGGGAATCCTCATGTTCATATTATTTCATATTGCAATGTACCAAGTGTTTGTTCAGTAGTTGATAAGGGTCATGCCTTTTGTATTCAATATTTAACAGTTTAAATTCTTCTAGTGCTTCTACTTCCACCCTGGAATGTCCCAAATTTTGTAATGAAAAATTCCCGATGTGCACAGGGAAGAATAGCCAGGAATGCTTTTGAGATGCCTTTAGTTCTATTTCGATACCGCCTTTTACTATTTGGTGTGCTACTTCCCTACACACCAGTCTATCCGGGAGGAATTTTGGAAGCGCGTGAGGGGAAATTGAGCACCCATAAACCCTGATGTGGGAGAAGATTTCTTCAATGAACTAGTCTGCTATTGGCTTGAGGTTATTTGCAATGGATTCAGAAATGCGAGGAGGGTCAGAGCCGAAAAACATTTTATGCATTGGTATTACCATGAAATGGAAAATTTCGTAAAACGAATTGTTTGCATTTTCTTCCCACAGCTCAAAGTGATATTCGTGACTAGGTTCAAGGAAGGTTGTGTTCCAACTCCAATTCATCAGGGGGAATGGAGTCATAAAACAAATTGCATCCATGATGTATGTTGCCACTGGTTGACCTCGGGCTCTTGCAGCTCTATAATTCGAAACCTCTTTGGCTATATTATCAGATAAAATCTTGTCCTAGTTGAAACTATATCCTTCTGATGCTTCTTCTAAAAAGGCCACCATTCTGCAGGGAAATGACAGGGATTCTTTTTGCCGAAGAGTCTGCATAGCATCATGGCTACATAAACCATATACTCATTCAAGGAAGTTGTGGCATAAATTCTGTGGGTATCATCCCTAAATTTTGATGGACATCTCCATCAGCCTTTGATTAAATCAGCGTAGGTTTGGTCTGCCTCAGTGCATTCATTTCTCTGAAATTCAGCTACGAATTCGGCATTGTAAATGAATTTAGGATTGGGTGATAGTTTGTACATAACCTAGATATGTTCAGGTCTGAATGAGCCGATAATGGCCCCTTGATCATTTAAAATGCTTCTCGTTGGAATATCAACCTTGTCCAAAGCCCAATTGATCATGTCGTTGTACGCCATGAGCCGTGGGCGTGTTGTAATTTTGTGAAGTTATGATTCTTCTATGTCCCGAAAGTGATTCTCGGAGTCGTTAGGGGAATTTTTTATCTCACAGTCCAGATTTTCATAAATTTGTCTCCATGATTTAATCAAGTCGATAGCATGTGTCGTGGTGTCGGATATGACATCTCCCTCTAGGCTGGAAATCTCAGTTGTATCTTCACTCTTCTTGGGTCCCTTCTCTGGTGCCATGACTTTTGTATTGGAATGAAAACCTGTCACAGAAGAGAGGTGTGAAAGCTCAGCTAGATGCGACTTACTTCTGATAGAAAGAGAGAAAATGAGTTTCAAAACATAGACCTTTAACTCATTTAACTCATTTAATTTTCCTTTAACTCATTTAATGGTGAAAGAACTGACGCAGTTGCCAAGAATTTAATACCTTTAAAATAGAGAATATTTCTGAGATATGCATTGGTGTCACGGAAATCACCATCTATCCATTATTAATACAGACGCATTTCGGCGATTCTAAAACCAAAATTTGAAAAATCTCATTTGATGGAACTCATAAATGAAAATACCTAAGAAGTTTAAATACCATTAAATGTATTGAAACAAAATTAGTTCATTTTAACTTTGGTATTTGAGTCAGGATTTCACATTTTCGGGTTTCAGGGATCTCGCTTACATGAGGTATATCACCACCAAACCCCGAATCCCAAAATCACGGTGGGAAAAGTTTAGATCTTAACTTTGGTATTGAGTCGGGACTTCGCATTTTGGGGTTTCGGGGATCGCTCTTACATGAGGTATGTCACCACTAAACCTCGAATCCCGAATTCGTGATGGGATTAGTTTTTAATTAATTAGGATTAAGACTGACTTCCACTTCTTTCAGGAAATCGGGAATCAGGATTTCGCGATTCAAAATGTATTGAAAATGTATTGTTCTGAGTAAACCCGAATCCCAAAAGGTTAAAATATGGTTAATTAACACCTTTAGGATTTTAATTTGTCGTGATTAAAATTACTTCACAGAACGTGCGTCTAGACTTTAATAACACTTGAGATTTCTGTCTTTTATTATAACGAAGAAATGAAAGCACTTAGGGACTTTGGTACCAATATTTTTGGACTGACAACGAGGATTATACCTTATGAAAAGCTGAATCCCGAAAGAGAAAAGTTTTAATTTTAGAGGTTAAAAGTTTTAAAACCTAGTTTCAACACTCGTGATCAGGCTTATGAATGTTCAACATGAAGACGTAGTATGAAGACTTTTCTCCTACAGTTTTGAGAACTCGGCTTCCACGTGGTATTTTAATTTGCCAGTAGGATCCATAACCAGTTGGACTAAGTTCCAAAAGGATTTCCTAGACAAATTTGCCAAAGAAACTACCACGGGAGCCCTTATGGATGAATTATTCGTAGCCACCATGACCCCAAAAGAAAGGGTCAAATATTTCAATAAAAGATTCATGACTATCCTAAACAAATTTTAGCCCGCAGTGAAACCAACTCAAGAGTTGCAAATTGAAGTTTATGCCAACGTGCTTCCGGCCTCTATTTCCATGTTCACTAAAAGACCTGCTAAGAAACCCTCGCGGAGAATTTTGAAGAGGCCAAGACGATAAAGTTCCATATGAAAGGATGTAAAGAAGGCCAGACCTCTCTAGCGAGAAAAGAAAGCCAACCCCCTCCCAAGAGAGGACTCCTCTTGACTAGACCGTCAGGGAAACTGTCTGAACCAACTCCCGATAAGGGTAATGGAGATATAGAATACCTGCAATGCATGGTCAAGAAACTATCAAATGAGATTATAGATATGAAAAGAAATGTGGGTGAGGGAAACCAAGGCCAAAGACCCTATAATCCTTTATTTAAAAGAAACCAACCTTTCAAAGCAATTGAACCTCCCCCATCCAACCTAAACATTGACCCAGGGAATGTCACGTCTGATTCTTTATGTAATTACCACTAAGAGAACCACTCAGAAAGGGAATGCCCTCAGTGGGTCCATTCCATGAATTTAATGGCCAATCATTTTCTGGACGAAGTCTCTCTGATTGAACTATCCAACAGTTCGGCCTTTAATATTGTTAATCAGGAAGAGGCTGACCCACCACAAGACATGACCATGTTGATATGGGATCCCGATGTGATCGCGTCTTCGGATGATTTTTTTTAAATCTCAGGGACCACCTACAGAGATATCGCGGTATAGACACGTAGTAAGGGTCAACCCGGCCCAAAAGATACCGATGCCACCCGTGCCTCACAAAGTAAATTAACTCCCAATCGCTCGAGAATATCTTTTGCCCTTGGTAAAAAGCCTATAAGTATCCATACTCATGATTCTCCTAAATTAGATTACAATGTAGTAGAAGATTTGAAGAAGCCGAAAGACAATATATTGGTTATGGACATATGTAGAATCTAGCAAAAATACCTTCTATTACAAGCTCTAAGTTTAGTAGTAAACCTGACCATCAACGATGGTCAGGAAAAGAATATGCCCCCTATAGATTTGGCAAGAAAACCAACAATAAACACCTACTCGGAAGGGAGGAAGGAGAGGCCTTTTGTACCACCTTTCCTTTTAACATTCGAAGTCTTCAACATGAATCTCCATAATTGTCTGGTAGACTCCGGGGTGTCTTCTAATGTCATGCCCTTGGCCGTTTGTAACAAATTAGTTGTTGTCCCTCTAAAAAGTGATAAGCATGTCATACAACTAGATAGGACCCAGGTCAAGGTCATGGGGGAAATCAAATATGTGATGATCAGGATAGCCACTCATCCTAATTTCGTGCAGGTGATTGACATCATTGTGGTGGATATCCTTGATTCATATGGGCTATTATTGAGCTGAGATTGGTCTGAAAAACTAAATGGATACTTTAACACAGACTGGGCACACCTTTGGCTACCACTGAAGGGATACAAGAACATGATCAAAATTGATAGGGAAAGATATCTGAAACATACGGTCACTAATCTAGAGACCTCGAACTTACCAGCCTCCACCAATTTTCCCATACTAGGGAACTATTCTTGTGATTCTCACTTTGGAAATTTTTCTCCTCTTCTATCCGATGTTTCGCTTACTCAAAACTCAGAAATGACCTTTCAAGAATAATTCTCGATGCCAATGGAATATTATCTATGTTGTCAAAACCTAGTGTTAGGTCTTCCGGAAGAATAGATTGAAGAGCGGAACACTGATTGGAATGTAAATCATCCCTCGCAAATTTGGACCCTTTATTTTGATGGATCCAAGTCAAAAGAGGGTTCGGGAGTAGGGTGCATCCTCATCGATCAAAAGGGTAAACACCATTTCTTGTCTTGTAGACTAGAATTCGAGTGCACCAACAACACTGCCGAGTATGAAGCCCTGGTACAAGGGTTAAAGAAAGCCATAGATCTTAATGTCAAGGAATAAAATGTGTTTAGAGACTTGGAAATCATTATTAAACAAGTGAGAAACACTATACACTGCAACTCCCCTCATCTTAAGAACTACCAGCAGGAGGTGCAGAGGCTGATAGAACGCTTTGAAGCTTTCAATATCACTGCGATGCCCATAGCGAAGAATATCCTTGTTGACTCCTTAGCCACCACTTCTTCAATACTCTCACCTTTATAAGATTACTAAGCCTCTCGATTCACTGTAGAACTGCTCTACAAACCATCGGTACCTAATAATATTTCCAATTGGAAAGTCTTTGAGGGGGGTGAACAGATCATAAACTTCTTGACTAATCAAGACAACTTCAAAAACCTTGCTATTGATGATGAAGAGTTCCAAGAGAAACTAATGGAAACCAGTCCTTGGAATGGTCAACACATGGATAAACCAAAGGCTCACACAATTCCAAAAGGGATAGAGAATCTATAGAATTTGTTTGATCTAAAGGAATGATTCAAAGGACCTAAAAACGGAAAGACTGGTAGCTCCTGTCCCCTCCAAAAAACTGTAAATCTTGGAACCCCAAACAACCCAAAGTATGTAAATCTCAGCAAAATGATATCTAAAGAGGAGAATAAAGCCTACCTCAAATTATTTAGACAATACTAGGATGTGTTCGCTTGGTCCTATAAAGATTTGAAAACGTATGATACCTGCATCATTCAACACACCATCCCGTTGAAACCCAAAATCAAACCTTTTCAACAGAAGCTCTAGAAGTACCACCCATCCTTGAAACCCCTCATGTATAAAGAGTTAAGAAAGCTTCTAGATGCGAAGATAATTTTCCAAGTTAGACATTCCACCTAGATAGCGAACCTTGTTCCAGTAAGAAAAAAGTCAGGAGAAATCCGATTATGCGTAGACTTTCAGAATCTCAACAGAGCTTCAGAAAAGGACAATTATCTCATCCCGCCGATGGAGAAACTCCTACAAACCGTGTTGGGCTTGGAAATTTTCTCCCTTCTAGACAGTTTTTCAGGATACAACCAAGTGTTGGTTTCAAAGGAAGACCGATTAAAAACTACTTTCCGGACCAAATGGGTAACCTTCGCTTATAAACGCATGCCTTTCGGCTTGATTAGCGCAGGAGCGACCTTTCAAAGGGAAATGGATGTGGAGTTTCGGGGACTTATAGGTAAGTGTGTGTTAGTATATTTAGATGATGTAACGGTGTATATGAAGAATAGAGAAGAACACATACAACACTTAACTCAAATTTTTGAAAGATGCTGAAAATACGGTATATCACTCAATCCTAAGAAAACTATCTTTGGTGTTGAAGAAGGTAATTTGTTAGTTCATATTATATCTCAAGAAAGAATTCACATAGACCCGGAAAGGATTAAACCTAGCTCAACTCCCGCTACCCCATAACAAGAAAGCTATGCAGTCTTTTTTCGGGCAAATTAATTTTGTAAGGAAATTCACCCTTGAATTCGCCGAAATCATTAAACCTTTACAAAAAATGATTCACAAAGATTTCGAGTTTAAGTGGGATGATGAATGAAAATATGCTTTCAACAATATCAAAGATGCCATATCTCAGGCCTTGGTATTGCAAAGTCCCGATTTCAATAGAGACTTTAACCTTTATACTTTCGTCTTTGACCAATCGCTAGTTGTGGTTTTGAATCAGAAGGACGATGACAACAATGAAGCCCCAATGTCATTTATGAGTACCAACCTTCAAGAAGTTGAGCTCAATTACCCCACCATAGACAAGCAGGCCTACACGGTCTATAAAGCAGTAAAATTTTTTAGGTTGTACATCCTCAAGAATCACACTAAGGTGATTGTGCCACACCCCGCAATCCGATCCTTGTTTACCCGACAAGAAATGGGAGAAAGAAGAGGGAAATGGGTGGCGGTAGTCCAGGAATTTGATCTAGATATAAAAAACACCAAGTTAGTAAAAGGACAAGGTTTGTGCAAGCTCGCAGTCGAAGCTCAAGATCAAGCAAACCAAGATCCGAGGTGGGATAATGAAATAGAACTGTGGTGTGGTGAAGCAACATACATTTCCCCGGGAACAGACTCCTGGTAGAAGGATTTTTCTCATCTATTACATCACGGGACTTGTCCCAAAAATATCAACCCCAGAGAAAGGAGAGCCCTCTAATTAAAATCCACACAATATCGCCTCATAAATTCGGTACTCTTCCAGATCAACTATGATGGGGTATTACTGAGATGTCTCGAATGTGAAGATGCTGATAAAGTGTTGAAAGAAATCCATGATAGCCCCGCTGGGGGACATTTTGCAAGAAACACCATCGCTCATAAGGTTCTGAGAGCCAGCTATTATTGGCCCACTTTTTTCAAATACGCTCATGCTTACGCTAGGAATTGTAAGACTTGTCAAATAAGTGTTGGCAAGGAGAGAAGGGCACCAATCCCACTTCAGCTTGTAACCATCTCTAGACCTTTTGAGCAGTGGGGGTTGGATATCATAGGAGAAATTACACCCAACTCTTAGAAATTGAACAAGTATATTCTTACTGCCACTGACTATTTCACAAAGTGGGCAGAGGCCATTCCTCTGACCCATGTAAATGAGAAAATAGTCATCCAATTTATAGAACAACAAATAATTACAAGGTTTGGTGTTCCTTCTGTTCTAGTATTTGATAATGCAGCCTACTTCTCCTCTACCCTATTGACAGAGTTCACTCTAGACAAAGGAATCATAATCAAGTACTCTTCAAATTATTACCCTCAGGGAAACAGTGTGGCAGAATCGACCAATAAGAATCTGGTAAGGATACTAAAGAATACGGTGGCGGATAACCATATAAATTCGCATAAGCAACTCCACAATGTCCTATGGGCTGATAGGGTCACACCCAAAGAATCTATAGGGAATTCCCCATACTTCCTGGTCTACGGAAAATAAGCCATTCTCCCAAACTGGCTTTATCTTCCATCTCTCCGATTGGCCCAAGATTCTAACGATGATAAATCCTCGACCATGCAACAAAGAATCAACACTCTGCTCATGCTGGAGGAAGAGAGGGAAAGGGATAAGTCTAAATTTTCATCCCATCAGCAGATAGTGAAAATATGGTTCGATAAGCATAAGGCTAAAGAAAAGAATTTTGAAGTAGGAGACTTAGTTCTAAAGTGTGATAAGGTAAATGAACCCAAAGGGAAGCAATTCAAGTTTCAAAGCCTATGTCTTGGGCCTTTTCAGGTGGCTGAGAAGATTGGGGTAGGCACTTATCAGTTTCAAAATATGAGAGGGGAACCCGATGCCCTCCCAGTAAACGGTCGAGCCCTAAAGCAGTACTTCCAATAATAACAACACAATATAAAAATAAAATAAAAAATAAAAAATAAATACATATATAATTCCAGTTGGCATGAATAAAAGAAGGACTGGAGATATCTGTTTTATGCGACAGAGATTCTACATTCTCCCAATGAATCGCCATTTGTTGAGTGCTCAACACACCCTAAAAGTTCTTTGACCACTTCCTTTTGGGTACCACCTTGTTTTCTACCTTTGATTGTTTTTGCTGTGGTTTGAGCCTGGTAAACTTCGTATCTTATATGTTTCAAGTCCAAGTTTCTCTTGAGCATATAAAGAACCATATTCAGGGACACAACTACTACTCAAGTAACCAATGACCCAGAGTTCTCCCGACTCACTTGAGAAGTTTGACATCGGTGAAATATTAAGGTGGAAAAAATTGTTTAGGAAGTCAAAGCAACCAAGTGCCGATCTTCTTCGGCATCGGCTGATAAGAGTATCTCTTTTTACGAATATAGCCTCCGAAAAGATTTTGTTGAAATCCGATACTTTTGGCTTTAGCAAAAAAGTGTAATCATAAGCACCGCACAAAATAAGAGTTCCACCATCGACCGCCAACAACCAAAGTGTTCCCTTAATCACCAATCCCAAAGTCATCGATATCGAGAGTTTTATCAAGAAGATAGCAATATTGATAAACAATCTAAATAGTAGTCGATCCCCAATCTTTATGAAGGTAAGACGTGACGTGATGTTTAACCCGTAGCTGTGTCAAGTACTCTGCATTCAAAGCTTTAGTCAATTCGTAGATCACGCATTAGTTACTAGCTCATGCACGAATCAAAGGGAACCGTTAAACTCACCGATACAATGCATCTCCATTCACGCCTCCGTCGTCAACCAGTTAAGACTTAGCGGAAGAAATCCAATAGCGGTTTATTTTGAAATCTGCATTTATCACCCATATTAACTAATTGATATGACTGATAGTATCTCCCATTTATATTCTTCCAAGTCATTTTGTGTGATCCCACTCTGCATAGCAAGGAATTTAGAACAAACAGGAGAACGAAGCCACCAGTCCAGAGGAAGCATCTGAAGTCCAGTAAGTATTAAACAATTATCTTAGCAAGCATTACAGGTATGGGTTCACTTATGGTTTTACGCTTCATTTGTATATGTTCTCACTCGATGTTTCTCTGTATACATGTTTAAAGTGAGACTTTGATTGCAGGGACAATGCCTCCAAAGAAGCCATCCACCAGGAAATCACCACGGGCATCAAATCTACAAGAATTAGAAATAGGAGAAGGCTCCTTCCCAACAGTTGAAAGACAATTAGAGTTAGCTCCTAAGCCGATGTTCATCATCAAGGATATTACCAAGGAGCCCTTTGTCTAACCACCAGCTTTCGGGGATACAAAGGTAAGCATTGGAGCAAAGACAACTTTTCCTTGTTGAGAAGAATTCTTCAAGAAGATCAAGAAAGAAGAACCCCTCGAATATACTCCACACAATGACCCTGATACAAGGAAGCTCGATGACGAGGTCCTCCCAAATATTCGCAGGGCGTATCTGCACTTGGTGGCAAGACGGTCCTTGATTTTCCCTTGCGTTGAGCTCTTAAAGTGGCTCATTGATCACACTGATGCACATAAATGTTTGATTAATGATGACAATGGCGAATGCGTCGGGATTTTCCTACCATTAGAAGTTCAAAAATACTACAAACTCAATGAGTCTGGAGAAAATTTGAGCATTGATTTTGTGTTGAGTTTCTATGCCTCTCACGACACTAGACAAATCATGGCATCCTGGAGGAGTGAAGACAACAAATTCATGAACCAAAATTCTGGCTGGTACCTGATGGTCAATCTCAGGGAACCATACGCCTATCTCATGGCCCTTCTCTACAGATTCCATGGGGAGAAAGACTTCTCCCGGTTTTCGGAAGCTTGGATGCCGCTATATTTTACAGTTGCCATTTCAGGCACTGGTTTCAATTAGGGTGCTATCATCTCTAAAAAGTTGAGCACCTACATAAAAGAGTCTTAGGTGCCAAAGGAGGGAGATAACCCCGCCTTCTACATGGCTTCGTATCTACTAGACATCATCTGCGCCAGGAACACTTTTGTTGGGATGAACTTGAATTGGCACCCTTCGAAGCTCGCAGTCCATGTATACTACAACATCTTGTGGAAAAACATGTACAAGGAATCCTATGTTGTTATCCATGAGCATTTTATTGCACCCATTTACTTCTTTCTCTTTAAGAAAGAATGCCCTAGATTATCAGACGAAGCAAAGAAGGTCATAGTCAAAATTAGTCACTGGTATTTAGATGAACGAGAAACCTACATCATAATTTTTGGCACCACAGGGGCACCCCATTTATTACCCGTTTATGTTCCCGACCAGCTAGTGTTAGGAGAAATCTTCTATCAAACCATCATACAAGGATACAATGCAACTTTAGTGAAAGACAAGAAACGGGCTTTCATACCGTATGGGTTTCATATCGGCTTCTGCATGGTCAGAGACACCGCGCATGCTAAACAACTTGGGCTAGGTCAATTGGAATTTTGGTTCCAAATTGGTCGATTTCACAAACACGATCCCAAGGGATTGGTTCTACAACACACGTCACAGGTATCATCCTGTTGGCCTTATTCCCATGATCGGTTTGAGGATGAAATTTTCACCGAGAACGCTCAAGACTAGGATATGGTGGCATCCAGGAAGGGTGATCCTAGAGGAACCAGGTTTAGAGCTATGAGCTATGAAGAGAAGGCTACGTTTTTGGAGCAAGTAGTTCAAGGAGTTGGTCGACGACCTGAAGCAGCAGTAGCATATGAATTGGATGAAGAAACAAATGAACCCCAAGAAGACATTAAGGTCACAGAAGCTCATCAGGGATCCTCGGTAAAAATCAGAGATTTCCCTGAAGATCAAATGGCTCAAGAGAGTGGCACACTTTTATACCCGCAATCTCAGCTACTAATGAAATGGATGTAGGATAACCTGCATCTTGCCATAAGTCTTGGGATTTTAATTACCATCCAAAGAGTCCCGACAGAACCAAGCGATCCTAGTCCCACAATTGTCGATGGCACCAATGGGTCGGGCAATCCCAAATCTACGATATTGCCAATTGATCCCTCGAGAGAAGGAACAACTCAACCAAAGACAGGTCGAGTGTCGATAGAAACACAAGTGCCCAACCCCTTGGGCATGCTTATACATATATACAATGACGACATGAGCACAAATCCCTCTCGTGGTACCCCGGTGCGCATCCAAGAAGAAGAGGGTCCCGAAAAGACCCCTTCCCCAAGTCCCGAAAAGGTCTCTTTTGTTGGGCCCAGGGTTCAGGACCAGGGAGTCCCACAAAAGGAAGTTGAAGCTAAAGGTAATCTCAATACAAGAAAGTCCTATAAACCAGAAATAGATGTAGGCCCAAGTGACGAGCCTCGGTAGAAGGAAATCAACAGTTCAACGATCAATGAGCAAGTAAATGACAAGTCTATGCCCGACACCTCTATCTTGCTCAATACCTAGATCCCCGGTGAGAAACAAGTAAAAGTTGGATCTACAAGGAAGAACGAAGAAGTCCGAGAGCCCACTCTTGAACAAATATACACTGTGGGAAGCTTGGGAAAAAATCTCACATGGGGTGATCAACAGATATCAGACCCGGTAGATGAGGTTGCAGACATCTATGTGATCTCCTATGATCAAAAGAGAAAGGATATCGTTCAAAGGACTGCAAAGAAGATAAGAATCACCCTAGATCAGTCCATCATAGTCATCACTGAGGAGAAGTTAATCGATACAGAAGATGCCCATACGTCTGAACTGATTGGTGTGGAAAAATCCCTCTCAGAGGTCGTCCAGGACAGAGCCAGGAGAGATGAAAAGGAACTTGTCGCTACCCAAAAGGAGCTTGGACACTTGTGCAATCTTGTTGATTACAATAAGGGTGCTACACAGACAACTGTGTATTTAGAAGATGAGTTCGGTAAATTTTATGATGAATTCAAGAAGGAAAGACACCTGTTAATCTCAAATATAGCTAAATTCCAGGAAGACATTCTCATGGAACTCGCTACATGTAAGGAAATGGAGCGATAGTATGAGAAGGTGCATCAGGAGGTGGAGAGGCTCGATTTTATTGAGGCAGTCCAAAAAGGCCGAGAAAAGGAAGAACACGACATTCGGCTAGTAAGTAAAAGAAGTCTCAATCGCATGAAGCGATTGGTTGAATACTAGGCCAAAATGTCTCGAATCCCACACGAACAAATCCAAGAACAATGGACCAGATGTCAAAAGCATTGGGATAAAATCAATAAAATAATGAAAGACATCGGACTCCTCGAGTATGGTACCCCTTATATGTTTATCGACCTAAATGAAATAATCAAGTTGTGTGCCGAACAAGATGCGTTATGGGCCGAAGAATGTGCAAAGGCCACTGATGCAAAGCTCGGGAAAGTACAATAGTTCGCATGACATCCAATCAAAGTTAGAACCATGCTTCAGAAATTGAACTTCATCCTTGCAGAGTATCGAGCACACGCAACAGACACCAGGGGGATATATGCAGCTCCAATGGAACAACACAGATTTCCATGGGCCAACACCTGTGAAGAACTCTTTATTAGATGGTCTGATTATGAAAGAGTCCATCCTTTTCAAGAAACAACTTAGGTGGACTGTTGAAAGACTGTTAGATGATAATTCCACATGGCGATTTTTGATTAGCTCAAATTGTATTTTACCATTAATTACTGTTAAGACTTTATATTATAAATAGAGACATCTACCGATGGTCAAAGGTTCGATGGTTGTTGTAAGAACGCTTTTTCTTTCAGTTGTTGATAATTATTTTGAGACTGCTATGAACTAAGAAGTCCTTCTAGACCAAAGACGAGCTATTTTTCATCAGATGTATGTGATTGGAGTTGGAGAATAATTGTTTCCTTTCTTATTCCATGAATGTTGCAGTTAATGAGTAAGAGCAATTAATTATGTTGTCAAGTTATCTGGTGCAATGTTTTGATGTTCTTTGCTTTAAATGATGAAAGTAAATCGTTGTGCTTCTATGTGATGAATGTCCTGGTAGATGAATTATTTTTCTTATCGTGATCTTGATTACATGTGTGTTTCTTTATTTATGATAAGTAGTTTACCTTAGCTATGTGATGAATGTCTTGGTAGATGAATTATTTTGCTTACCATGATCTTGATTACATATATGCTTTCTTTCTGTTAAGTAGTTTTCTCAGACAACAGTTGGATTCTCTTTCAGTTAAAGTATTAGTACTAGGCCCTTTGGCATGGGATCGTTGTCTACATGTTCGAGCAACGGGTTTTCCCAAGCTCGACCCCTTCCCAATAGTTAAAAATTTTGTTCTATCTTTGTCAAGTTGGTTTATACCAGCTTGCATCTCTTGTACTAGCCCCACCTAAGAGAAAATATAGAAAAAAAAATAATTTTCCTAACTTAAAGAGGATCCTTCACCAGAAAACACAAAAGCTCATCGATAATTTGGCCAGATCATAAGATCTGTAGAACCATCCCACTCCAAACACTGCAGAGTCTAATTGGGCCTCGGTGGCAAGTTTGGTTCCTACTTTTGAGTCAGGGGATTTAGGCCCCATCAACAAGCCGTCCATCAACAGGGGACACGTGGCAGAGATCCACACAAGTCGGTAATCTAGAGTTGGATGAGCAGAGGAGACTGCACTCCATACCCTGATATGCGAAATCCTGAATTCGCGAAATCACTCCAACCGTTGGATCATGAGTGACAGGTGGCGAAGATTCGAATGCCATTGGGGTTTTAGGAACCGGGAGAATGAAGGTGAAGGCCGAAGAAAACTCACAAAAGGAGAGCTCACAAAATAATTAGGACCGTCCATCGGAAAGGATGCGTGGTGAGTGTTCAGTGTTTCGCTGACTCGCTACTAAAGGAAGTCAAAGGGCGAGTTGTTAGAACTACCGAATTGCGAAATTGCAATTCAATCATGATCGTTGGATCACGACAAATTGAGGGCCGTTGATTTGGCATTTTGAGGATTCAGAGTTTTGGACTTCAGGATTCCAAAGAGTAAGGGTTGGAGTTGCATCGCAACTTCGCGAACCGCAAAGTCCCGAAGCGCTCAAGGCTAAGCCAGTGGTCATGGGTAGTGGTCACGTGGGGAAGGAGCTCTCACTTAGTGCTTATTCACATGGGGATGATTTCGCATTTGGGCCTATTCCACCATTAGAGGGGCTACAATCGCTACAGTTGCTACAATTGCTAAAGAACAAAGCTCAGAGCTCTGAATCAACAGATCTTACGCTCAGATAGTCAGATCCAGCCAGATCGAAGTCAAAGAAGTGGTCTACACTGCATATTTCGGTCTGAAGTCACTGAAAGAACTTCGAAGACCTGGTTTTACACGCAGGAAACTGGTAAACACGAAATTTTCTAACAATTTGTTTTGTTTTGTTAATTTTTTTTTAAAGATGGCCACGTCTAGCAATTTAGGACCAACTCAAGGATCAATTCTTCTTGGAAAGAATTATGAGTTTTGGTCTCTTCGAATGAGATCCTTATTGCAAGCACAAGAGTGCTGGGATCCAATGGATCTTGGATATGTGGAACCAGATCCAACAGACCTTGCTGCCATGACCAACCAATAGAGAATTGCTCAGGAAACACAGAGGAACAAAGTGAATAAATCAAAATTCTTGACTCAAAATTCAGTGGATGACTCGATTTTTTTAAAAATCACAGGCATTGTTACTTCAAATTAGGCCTGGGACATCCTTAAATCAACCTACCAAGGAAATCACAGGGTCAAAACAGTCAAACTACAAACCTTGAGGATGCAATTTGAGACTTTAAGAATCACAGAGTCTGAAAATGTTGATCAATTTATGACCAGAGTCATGGGAATCATAAACCAGATCAGATTGACTGGTGAAGCCATCCCCGATCAACTCATTGTTGAGAATTTCCTTAGAAGTTTACCAAAGAAATTCGAAATGGTCATTACAACAATCCTTGAATCCAAGGATCTATCAAATTTCTCAATAGATGAACTAATTGGTTCCCTGTTGACACACGAGACCAGACTGCATCTCAGAGATGAGTCAATTGTCAATGCCTTCAAAACTCAATTCTCTTTTAGTAGAGGGAGAGGTAGAGGCAGAGGCATAGGTCCCCAAGGAAGAGGGAGCATTACAAGTAACCATCACTCAAGTGGAGGTCCCAGACAACAAAACCAGAATCAAAATTTCCAAGGTCACAGACAACAGAACCAAAATCAAAATTACCAGCCTCAAAGAGGCAGAGGGAGAAGATCATATGACAAATCTAGCATAGAATGCTATTACTACAAAAAGTTTGGACACTATGAATCTGAATGCAGGAAGAAGAAAGCATATCAGCTCTCAGGCAGAGCGTATGTCTCAAATCATGAAGGAGAAACCTCTGATGGTATGTTTCTCTCATGCCACAAGACTGAAGAACAACATAAAGATCTATGGTTGCTAGACATTGGATGCATCAATCACATGACAGGTAACAAAGATTTAATCTCATGCATTGATTCTTCAATTTCATCTGATATTACACTTGGAAATGATTCCTTAGTCAAAGTTCAAGGAAAAGGAATTGTACCTATTCTTACTAAACAAAATGTAAAGAAAGACATAAACAATGTCTATCATGTTCTAGATCTGAAACATAATCTGTTAAGTGTAGGACAACTCATTGAACATGGCTATAAGGTAATTTTTGAGGGAGCATCATGCAGGATATATGATAAATCCCCCAACAAAAAATTAATTTCTGAAATCCACATGAATCAGAATAGGATGTTTCCCCTGACCCTCAGAACTACAAATCTGATCCAAACATATGCACAAAGTGCATCCACCCACAGTGAAACTATGGTTTGGCATACAAGATTTGGACATCTACCCTTTCAGAGTCTATGTCTTCTACAAAAGCACTCCATGGTCAAAGGTCTCCCTATCTTTAAAGAGAAAAATTCCCCCATGTGAGTCTTGCATACATGGAAAACATAAGAGAACTAGTTTTCCATAGTCCTCCACTCAAGCCAAACAACATCTCGAACTTGTTCACACTGACCTATGTGGACCAATGCAAACAAATTCAATAGGTGGTATCTTTTATTTTCTAATGTTTATTGATGACTTTAGCAGGAAAATATGGATCTATTTTCTTAGACACAAGTCTGAAACTTTTTCAAAATTCAAAGAATTCAAAGCAGAAGCTGAAAAACAGAGTGGAAAATATATAAAAGCTCTCAGGTCAAATGGAGGAGGAGAATACAGCTCCAACGAATTTTCAAATTTCTGCAAATCACAAGGCATCATCATGCAAACTACAACCAGGTATGCTCCACAACATAATGGAGTGGCTGAAAGGAAAAATCAGACAATCATGAACATGGCAAGAAGCTTTCTCAAAGAGAAATGTCTGTCAAATACATTTTGGGCTAAAGCAGTAGCATGCTCAGTCTATCTCTTGAATAGATCTTCAACCACCAGTATAAAGATGAAGGTCCCTCAAGAAGCATGGAGTGGGACAAAGCTAAATGTTACACATCTCAGGACATTTGTATGCATACCATACGCTCACATACCTTTTGAATTAAGGAAGAAACTAGATGATAGAAGTGAGAAATGTATCTTTACTGGCTACAGTGAAACATCAAAACCCTACAGACTCTACAATCCAATTTCAAAGAAACTCATTCTCAACAGAGATGTAAAATTTCTTGAAAATCAGTTCCGGAACGAGTCTGAAAATCAACAAATGGACAGTCATGATCCATTACTATCACTTCCTGAAGACATAGAGAATTCAGGACAACAAACACATCACCCTGCTCTTCCAAGATTGTAGGTACAAGGACAATCTGAAAACTCTCAAGATAACTCAATTTCCAGCAGAGACTCATCCTCTGAATTTCAAAATTAGAGAACTCGAAGTTTGAGAGAAATCCATCAGCAGTTGGATGAAATTGACAAACACAATCTTTTTTCTTTAATGTCATGTCAACTTACATATTTTAAAGAGGCAGCTAAGGAGCCACATTGGGTTCAAGCCATGAACCAAGAGATTGACTCCATTGAGAAGAACAAGACATGGGATCTTGTTGATCTGCCCAGACACAATAAGAGTATTGGTGTCAAGTGGGTTTACAAAACTAAACTCAATGAAGAGGGACAGATTGAAAAGCACAAGGTAAGACTTGTTGCCAAAGGATTCTCACAACAATCAGGCATTGATTATGGTGAAACTTTTTCTCCAGTAGAAAGGTTGGACACTGTAAGGACTCTCTTGGCCATAACAACCCAACACAAATGGCAAGTATAGCAAATGGATGTCAAGTCAACTTTCCTGAATGGTTTCTTAGAAGAAGAAGTTTATGTCTATCAACCACCTGGATTTGAAGTCCAAGAGCAACTAGTCAAAGTGTATCGGTTGAAGAAAGCCTTGTATGGCTTAAAACAAGCTCTAGGAGCTTGGTACAATAGAATTGACACTTACCTGATCAAAAGTGGTTTCAGCAGAAGCCAAAATGAACCAACTTTATACACCAAAACGGATCAGCACGGTAAAATTATGATTGTATTTTTATATGTTGATGGCATGATATATACTGGAAATCTTGAGTTAACCAGTTTTAAACATGCCATGCAATCTGAGTTTGAGATGACAAATCTTGGCATAATGAAATATTTTTCGGGTATTGAGATTGATCAATCAACCAAAGTCATTTTTGTCTGTCAGAAAAAGTATGTAGCAGACATCATCAAAAGATTCTGCATGGAAGACTGAAATCCAACATAAAATCCTATACCCCTAGGCACAAAATTGAGCAAGCAAGATGAAGGAACTACAATGGATTCTACCCTGTACAAAATCTTAGTAGGAAGTTTGTTGTATCTTACAGCCACTCTACCTGATATAATGTATGCAGCTAGCCTTGTTTCCAGGTTCATGGAATCCCCCAAAGATTCTCACTGGAAGATGGTGAAAAGGATTACGAGATATGTTGCAGGCACTCTCAATTTTGGCTTATGGTACACTCAGTATGATGATAATTATCTCTCTGGTTACACAGACAACGATTTTGCAGGAAGCCTAGATGATAGGAAAAGCACCCCAAGACATGATTTTCACCTAGGAATGAATCTGATTTCACGGGCATCAAAGAAGCAATCCATTGTATCAATATCTTCTACAGAGGTAGAGTATGCCACTCCTACCTCAACTTCCTGTCAAGCTGTGTGACTGAGAAGAATATTGAATGATATGTCACACACAGAAAAGGAGCCAACTCCTATCTTCTATGACAACACCTCAACAATTGCTCTATTCAAAAATCATGTGTTTCACAAGAAAATAAAACATATTGACATTCGCTTTCACTTCATCCGCGAGCTAGTCAATAATGGTGACATTACACTTAAATTTTGTGGCTCACGATATCAACTCGTAGATATTTTTACAAAGCCACTAGGAAAATCCGTTTTTGATATTCAGAGACAACACTTGGGAATTATCAGTGCTGATGTTTGTAACTGTTGATTTTAAGAGGGAGTGTTAAATATAATGTAACCTCAGCAGTCTAACTGTACACTTCCAGCTGTCCTTTATGTTCTTGATTTGCTTGAGCCTATTTAGCTCAACTCTTTTCCCGTTTTCTAATGTACTATTTTCTCATATATTCAATATACTTAATACTATTTCTTCTCTGTTTTGTATTCTCTGCTTCTCAGTTTATCACCGCTAGAACCTCATCCATCCAGTTGTCCGAGAGTGTCTCAAACAGTGATGGCTTGTCTATGCGCCCCTTGACGTCTTTTGGAATAGGGCACCCTGGATTCATCAGGTCAGCAACCCAGGATCACCTTTCAAGCCAGAACTCACGTCTGCTCGACCCGCAGACCACCAGACATCAGCTTCGAAAACACATCCCTCAGTACTTTTAGATAGAGTCTCCAATACTGATCGGATGAGAATGACTTTCCATGGAGGTCCCTCGACACCTTCGCATAGTGGGGTTTGGCATGCGCGGCCCGCTCTTCTAACCAATCTGACGACATGCCAGACCTACCAGCAAACTGCTGCAGATAGCACCAGTGTCGCAGCTGCACGACCTCCATCCGCTCTCCTTTAGACATATGTGGTTAAACATGTGTTGAGTACTTTTGAACCCAAAACACCCATCCACTACAATGTGTTCTTGAACCATTGTGGCACGGATGTTAAAGAAAACTCTGGCCAACGATCTGTACTATCGTCTTCTTCGTAATAACGGGTTGCGAGTCTTTTTGGACAAGGAGGAGTTGCAGAAAGGAAACAATAAATTCCGAGATAGAAAACGCGATTAAAGTCGCCTCTGTCCATATTTCCATTAGGCTATGCAGAATCCGAATGGTGTATGGATGAACTTGTACTTACGAGTCAATCATTATTCCAGTCTTTTACGATGTGAAGCCTACAGACCTTTGGTGGAATCATGTAGAAGGTATGAACAGAGTGTATGGTGAAGCCCTGCACAAGCTCAAAGAGGAGAAGATATTTGATCTTGAAACTCATCAAGAGAAGTCGTGGTACGAATCCAACATAGGGAGAGTCGGCTTCGAGATAGAGACATATGATGGGTGAGACCTCGAGTTGCAACTCTCCCTCTTCGTTTAAGCTTTTTTAAATTGTTGGAATGAGCAGTATATCACACTTTATTTATATCGGCGTTTCTTACTAGTAATTTCATTGTGAATATTTTATATAAGTGACGAGGGAAACTGATCGAGAATGTCGTGCGAGAAGTTGTTAAAACAAAAGTAAAGGATGATGAAGAAAAATCTTTTGAAAGAACAATGACAAAAGGTTTTGAAAGAACAATGTTAGCAGCAGCGAGCGGGAACGCTATTAGTTGTGGGTGATCCGGGTGATCCGAACGCACATGAGACAATCCAGATATAAAAGAAACACAACACGACTTTTATTATTAATGGAAGAGCTTTTATGCTATTTAAAAAATACAGTTTTGGTGTTTTTTTTTAATATTTTAGTCTCTTACATATTTTGGGTTGGACAGGGCGGTTTCCAGTTTCCACTTTGTATTTAATAGAAAGGTTATTGGGTTTCCAATTTCTGATTCTGGTTATTAATGCTACCCTCTGATTTCTTTGCAGACCAATCTTAGAGGCTTAGATTCACCCTTATTAGATTCTAGAAGACACAATATAGTGTTGTTAAAAAGGTGTTTAGATTTGCTACTATAGAAGATTGTTCGAGGTTCCTTTACTAACACTCCCTCTTACAAAGGAAATTGTTCACCACACTCATGTTTTCTTAACATCTCAAATTTCTCTTTTGCAAGTGGCTTAGTCAAGATATTAACGACTTATTGATTTGTTGGAATGTATCATGAAGTGGTATATGATCTCAATATTCTTGTATCAATCATGAAATACTATATTTTTAGAGAGTTTGATACAACTCTAATTGTTGCAGTAAATCACAATAGTGTCCAAAGTTTGATATGCCAACTCTGCTAATAACTTGTGAAGCTATATGGCTTCACAAAAAGTAGAGATAAGTGCCATATATTCTACCTATATTGAACTAAGTGCTACAAAATATTTTTTCCTATTGAACTAAGAAACCATACCCAATCCTAAATTGAAACAAAACCCTAAAATTTTCTTCTTGTTAGTAGGACTATTTGTCCAATCAGAATCTGGAAAACCTTGCAATGTCACCTCTCCATCATCGAAATATCTCAGTCCAAAATGGACCACGCCCTTAAATACTAGAGCATGCATTTTGCAGGAACCCAATGGACCTTCCTAGGTTGCACCATGTACTCAAAGTGTTGACTAGAAAACAAACGATAGGCCTTGTGTCTACTAAGTACATGAGAGAATCAACAAAGGACTTTAGATTTTCTAACATAGGAGTAGGCATGGGCTTGTAGTCCTTCATATGAAATGTTTTTATAATCTCGACTACATCCTTACCTTGTCCAAGAAAACTTCTCTTGGACTTTGCCACATCTTCAGACCCAAAAAATAGTGCATCAAGTCAATGTCCTCCATGTCAAATTTTCTTTTTGAATCTACCTTACACCATTCTGTAGGTTTCTTTGAACTTCCTATAACTATAAGATTGTCTACATGACTAAAACAAGTAGATCAGAATGATCAACCAAATAGTAAAGATTAGAATCTGAATCTTTCTTAGTGAAGTCCAAACCTAAAATATGTTGATCGACTCTGGAGTACCATGCATGTGGTGCCTATTTCAACCCATAAAGGCCCTTCTTCAACTTGTAAACATGGGTTTTGCGCCCATCCATCTCAAATCCTTTTTCCTGGTTTATATATATCTTATGCTCAATCAACCCATTAAGAAATTATTTCTTTACATCCACTTGATATAAAATCCAATCAAGGATTCTTGTTAAACACATAATAAATATGATAGAGGTATACTTGGCAATGTGAGAAAAATTATTTTCATAGTCAACTCCCTCTTTCTGGTAGAACCCTCTAGCCACAAATTGAGATTTTTATTTCTCTATGTTTCTATCTACTACATGCTTAACCTTGTACAACCACCTAGAGCCAATTACTAACTTTTCCTCTATTCTAGGCACTATCTCCCACACAACATTCTTCATGATGGAGTTTTACCCCTCCATCATGGCATTTTCCCATACCTACTTCCCCATTGCCTCCTCATAACTAGAAAGTTTTGTATAAATAATGGAAGACATCATTGTAACATAACTAGGGAATGTTTTAGGAGGATGGTAGACTAGAAAGGAAATAGATGATGAACCAACTTGCTATGTTGACTTTTTCAATGTCTAGGTGAGCCATCTAGGATTTCTTGTTGAACTAGAAGGTAAAGAGGCACTCGTATCTTCGAAAGGTTTCTCATCCAAATCTATATTTTCTTATTTTTGAAGATCTATTTTTGGGACATCAAGCTCCTCTACCTCCATGGTCACTGTTAGAGTTTCTTGAGACTTAGAGGACTATGCATCCTCTCCAAACTTGACATATCTACTTACAACTACCTTCTGTTGAGATGGAATGTAGACTCTGTAATCTTTTGAGGTGTCACTATAACCTACAAATATTCCCTTCAAAGTAGAAGTCTCCAACTTGGCCCATTTCTCATTAGGAATATGAATGTAGACAATACAACCAAAATCACAAATATGTGATACATGAGACTTCTCACTTGTGAATGCCTCCTCTATTGTCTTTTCCTTCAAAAATCTATGAGGAAACTTGTTCAAAATATATACAACTTTAATACTTGCTTCTTCCCAAAGATACATGGGAAAATCCATATCATGAATCATGGATTTGGTTGTTTCTATTATAGATATGTCCTTCCTTTATACAACCCCATTTTTCCAAGGGTTGTAGGGAATTTTCAGCTCCTTCTTGATCCCTACTTCCCTGCAAAAGGTATCAAAATCCTTGGAGGTATACTCATCTCCATTTTTATATCTTAACACCTTACTCATTTTACCCTTTTTTATTTTCTACAAAATCCTTAAAATCTTGAAACTTCCTGAGGATCTCATATTTTTGCTTCATGAAGTAAGTCTAAGACTTCCTAGAATAATCATGATTAAAAGATACATAGTAATTTTTACCTGATAAGGAAGTTGAAGACATGGGTCCAAAAATATTTGAGTGGATTAGGTCAAGAATCCCTCTTGACCTATGCTTGCTACTAGGAAAAACAACCTTCACTTGCTTTCCAAGTGAACAGACCTTGCACACTCCTTTCTCCTCAATGTTGATGTTTGGAAATCCCTACACCATCATGTTCTTCAAGATCAATAATACTCCATAATGCAAGTGACCTAGTCCCTTGTGCGAAATATCACACAAGTTTTCATTTTCATGCACTAAATCTCTCACATGATCCCACTGCAATATGTATAGACCACCCTCATGAACACCTCTAGTCAACACCCAACTAAGATATGAGAATATTTTTTGGATTAGGACTTTCTAATCATCAAAATCAACCATATATCTAAGATATTTCATCGCTAAAAATGAAAGGATATTTTTAGTTAATCTAAGTATGTACAAAATACCAGTAAGCTAAAGGATATCACTTGATGGCATCTAGAATGAGATGGATCCCACTCCTACAATTGGATACATGGCAT
Source organism: Picea sitchensis (assembly GCA_010110895.2). NCBI lineage: Eukaryota > Viridiplantae > Streptophyta > Pinopsida > Pinales > Pinaceae > Picea > Picea sitchensis. The sequence goes on from SNQJ01S0003608.1 coordinate 86,255, forward strand.
CATCACTTAGTTCCACTTGCATGCTTTCCCCCTACTCTTGAAGTTTTCTAAAATTGGCCCTCTTGTTAGAGGTCACATATTTGGAGGCTCAACTATCCACATACTATATGACACTAGACATGGTGTTAGATGACATGAAAGAGACCATAGAGAAGTGTTTCTCAATATTGGATGAAATATCATCCACTCTATCTTATGCCTCTTCACTCCCCACTAATCTATCCTGCTATTGCTTCTTCCCCTTCCCTTATTCTCATGGCACTAATAAGAAAAGTGCCCAAGCTTCAAATACTTGAGGCACTTGATGTGGTTGAAGTCCTTCTTTCCCTAGTTAGAGGAATTTTAATCCTCTTTCTTCTCTTTCTGACCCTTCTCGGGTCCTCCTTTCTTGTTCCCTTCTTCATCTTCCTAATGAGGGAAATATTTTTCTCCTCCTCCTCCATACCAGAAAAATTATCTAGTCTTGCCTCCTCCTAGATGAAGTGATCCCATAGCCTCTCAAAAGTGGGAATACTTTTTCAAACAAAGACCATATGGATATAATGTTTCCAAGAATAAAAGAACCCATTTAATGTAATGGGTACTACCTCTTGACACTTTCCCTCCTCTCCAACTGCTGCAAGTTCATCATGATTCATGATGTTCGGTAATATTCATCAAGTAGGAAGCTATGATATATGTATTTCTCATCCACATGGATCTAAGATTATTCCTTAGTAACATATTCCAATTGATCTTCTCACTCTGTCTTAGGAGTTCCTATAAAAAACATTGCAAAAAGGGATGCCCTCTATATGCAATATAGGTGTTGAAATCTGTTGAGGATGACAAACCAAAACTAGAGGACCACCCCATATTAAGAGAGTATAAATATGTGTTTCCAGAAGAGGTATCGGGTCTACCTCTGAGAAGAGACATTGAATTCTTGATAGAACTTGCAAGTAACCCCATAGGATGAGTACACCTGAGCTAGTTGAGCTCAAGCTACAACTAAAGGAAATGATGGACAAAGACTACATCTGACCCAGTGTGTCTCCAAGGGGAGCACCAGTCTTGTTTGTGAATAAGAAATATGGCACACTCTGATTGTGCATAGATTATAGGAAACTAAATAAGACAACCATAAAGAACAAGTACCCCTTATCGAGGACTTGTTCAGACAATTAGGGGGTGCTTCCATTTTCTCAAAGATTGACTTAAGGTCTGGATACCATCAAGTCTGAATAAAGGACAAAGACATCCACAAAACAACCTTCAGGACCAAATATGGTCACTACGAATTTGTGGTGGTGCCATTTGGATTAACCAATGCCCCTGCCACTTTTATGTGCTTGATGAATAATGTACTCAACAAATTCCTAGACAAATTTGTATTGGTTTTCATTGATTATATCCCAATATACTCCAAGAAAAGAGAGGAGCATGAAGAATATATTAGACTAGTACTTCAAGTACTAAGAGATCATCAACTCTACGCTAAGTTTAGCAAGTGTGACTTTTTCCAGAAGCAAGTCTATTACTTATGCTATGTTATTTCTAAAGAAGGAGTGGTAGTAGAACCTGACAAGATCAAATCTATTATGGAATGGCTACCCCAAAGGATGCATATGATATCAGATCCTTTATGGGCTTAGAAGGATACTATAAAAGGTTCATAAAAGGATTTTCCAAGATTGGTTGTCCAATCACTTCCCTTCAGAAAAAGGGGGTTAAATTCACTTGGACATCAGAATGTGAAGAAAGATTTCAGGAACTAAAATACCTTCTGACCCATGCACTCATGCTGAAGATTGAAAACCATGATAATGACTTCCTCTTATGTACAAATGTCTGCAGGGAAGGACTCGGAGGAGTCTTTATGCAAGAAGGACGTGTAATTTGCTACGAATCTAGAAAATTGAAGGATGTGTAATTAGCTACGAATCCAGAAAATTGAATCAGCATGAAATCAATTATGTGACCCATGATCTAGAGTTGGCTGCCATAGTCCATGCTTTAAAAATGTGGAGGCATTACCTCCTAGGTAGGATATTTGTACTTATGACAGATCACTGTGGGTTGAGGCACCTGTTTTCTCAACCAAAACTCAATGCTAGACAAGCTAGGTGGATGGCTCTCCTTAGTGAGTTTGATTTTGAAATCAAACACATCAAAGGAAAGGAAAATAGGGTAATTGATGCCCTTACCAGAAGTGTGAAAATGATTCACTTGGCAGTAGTATGCACCTATGAAATGAATTTTAGGGAAAGAGTCAAGAATGCATAAGAAACAGATGCATTCTTCAAGACCGTGACCTCATACCTAAGGTAAGAGCCTACAGGGATAAAGTATGAAGACTATCAGATGATTGATGAAGGTCTGTTGACTTATAAGAACATATTGTATATTCTAAGTTGTGACAACTTGAAGAGGTTCATAATGGACGCACTGCACAAGAGACCATATATTGGTAATCCAGGTTATCATAAAATGATCACGGCCACTAGGAAACAATTCTATTGGCCTGGATTGAGAAAAGACATAGCTGACTATCTAGCTAAGTTTCTAGAATGACATCAAGTCAAGGAGGAACACCGACACCTAGAAGGGTTGTTACAACCTCTACCAATTCCATAATGGAGATGGGAAACCATCTCCATGGATTTCATCACTGAATTACCAAAATCGACCAAGCAGAATGATGCCATTATAGTAGTGGTGTAACAATTGAGAAAGTCTGCTAACTTCGTCCCTATCAAGTCAACTTGTAAGGAAATAGATATTGCCAACATCTTCATGAAGGAGATATTTAGACTGCATGGCATGCCTAGGGAGATTATATCTTAGACACAAAATTTACTTCAAGATTTTGGAAATCCTTAATGGTTTGTTGTGAGACTAAATTGTTGTTTAGCACAAACTATCACCCTCAAACCAATGGACAGACAGAAATAGTAAACCAGATATTAGAGGACATGTTAAGAATGCATGTAATGCATCAGCCTAGGAAGTGGAAAGACAACCTGCCATTGGTAGAATTTTCCTACAACAATGGTTATCAAGAGTTACTGAAGATGAGCCCTTTTGAAGCCCTCTATGGTATATAGAGAAAAATTCCAATCAGTTGGAGTAATCCAGTGGATAGAATTACAATCGGACCTGACTTGTTGAAAGAAATGGAACAACAAGTGATTCAGATAAAGCAAAATCTGAAAATTGTTCAGGATAGACGAAAGTGTTATGTCAACAGAAAGAGAACTCCCAGAGAGTTCAAGACAAGAGACCATGTCTATCTCAGGGTTAGGCCCAGGAAGAGTTACCTGAGAATGGGAATTTGTGCCAAGATGGAACCTCGATATTTTGGACCCTTTTAAGTATTAGATAAAGTGGGTCATGTATCCTATATGCTAGCACTCCCTCCCACAGTAAAGGCTCATACTGTTTTCCATGTTTCATTATTGAAGAAGTATGTACATGATTCTAATTATGTAATTGATTGGTCTGTAATCTAGGTGGAGTCGAAGGGAGAATTCTTACCAAAACCTTAATGCATACTAGACAAGAAGGAAACCACACTCATAAACTGAACCATTGCATAGGTCAAGGTGAAGTGGAAACACTTTGGCCCAGATGAGGTTACGTGGGAAATGGAGGATGCCATGAGACATGAATATCCATTTTTGTTTACTTCTGTATATACAAAGAATGTTGACAGATAGAACATCAAGGGTGATGGTCCTTTAAGGGGGAGGGAATTGTAACACCATGTTTCCCCCAATTTGTAAATATAACTATGTTGGTCAAGAGACTATGGAAAACTCAATATGTGTGAATGTTTGATTTGACGGACCTTTGCATAAAAGGTCGATGAACGTAAATTTTGTTATTTACTAGAAAATGGATAAGTGTTGCATGACTACTGGAAGGAGGTGTGCTAAGAGAGACCATGAATGCTATGAAAGAGATGGTGAAGGGGACTAAGAATGGTTGCATTAACCTCCACCAAACCAGTACCTTACTAGATTTAATTGCTCAGGACCAGAACAACCCTCTGACCCAGGAATGAATTACAGTCAATGTGGTAGGTGGGAAGACCTCCTTAAGAGTTAATGAGGGGATGGGACAGAGCACCCATCTGTAAGGATTTAAAACCTAACCATAGAGTGGGAATTTGAGTCCCATGCAATCTTGTTAAGGAAAGCAAGAAAGGAAGGTGTAATGTGTAGAGGAAGACCTGCGAAGATTGCAGAGACGAGAGACTAATCTTCCAGGTTCAAGGAAGAACTAAGAAATGAGTTTGTTCTGGTCACAGGAAATGGCTAGCAGGGTTATGATACAAGCTGATAAACGAGGCTGCTGAGTGACTGAGGAAGTACTTAGGCAGTCCTCCTTTCTTGGTATAGTGAAAAATGTTGCCAAGATCCCATGGGAGGAGGAGAGTAACCTACGCCCCTACCGTCATTGAGATGGAAGAAAGGATTATATCTTAGAGCATCGTGGTATAGCTCGGGGGTGGCTATTGGTTAATCCGTTAGGAGTGACTAAGCCTATGGTTGGGTGGAAACGGACACCCATTTCAACAGTCTCATCATGTCTTCTGGTTTTGATAAGTGTTTTCATGCTTTGTGCTTTGAATTGGGAATAATGGATGCATGCGTGTATTTATATATCTATAAATGGTTTATGTATTGAAATGGTTAAGTTATGTGTATGTGTTTATCTTCTTGTGAACATATGATTCTGATTGATTATTTATGTACCTCAATCTAGACTTCAAGGTGCCTTGGGACATAAACCTGTAGGACGACCGAGATAGAAAGTATTGCATCAATCTGGCCCTGTCCGTCTAAAGAGAATATCCCCTTCAGACTCCTTGTTGTGCGACTGGGATATGATGAATCTTAGGATGCCTAGCGAGATTTAAGTCTCAGAATGGAATATCATTTTGTCTAAAAGATGAATGGATGCAATCTGTTCGAGAGAACCCATATGCCCAACACCTAGGAACCTTAGGTTAAGCCTAAGGGAGATAATTCCTTCTGTATTCAGAGCTCTAGAAGTCCGGGTTCGGAGTATTGTCGGCCCTCATAGTCATAAACCGACTGAAGGCGACTGAGAGTTATGGTTACCCATAAGTTTGACCAACGTTAGGCAGTTTCCCTAGTGGTTAGGTGAAGCTATCCTACGAACTAAATCGATATCCATAACCCCGAACATCGGAGCCATGAAGTAACAAGAATCGTAGATTGAGGGACCCTTCCTGTGCTTTCCTAGTCGTTGATATACCAAGGATGTGTGGAATTATCCCCTTTATTTTGAAGATTGGGAAATTCAGAAGAAATGAGGAGTTTGCATCACAAAACTCTTGAACGTTGAATCCCCTAGGTAACAAGAGTCGTAGATCTATAAATCTACGTGGTCGGATTCAACTGTGAGATATGAGGAATTTTAGAAGGCTATTAGTATGGAGTGACGTGGTGCAGTGATGTCACTCAAGGTGATGTGGACCCCAGTTTGATGTGCCACATGTCACCCATACCCCTCCTACATGTTAGTTCCTGGTACGTGCTCGCCTAACCCACGTGGTTGGCAAGGTGACCGAAACTCTGGGAGTCTGGGACTTCGAAACTTCGGAGGATTTGGAATGTAGTATTGTAAAGAGACCAAAATGGTCCAAAGGTCGGAACCACATGGAAAATTATGAGACTTCAGAGGTTCGGGACTTTGGGAGGTCTCATGCATAGATATCAAGGAGATGTTTAGCGTCGAAGCGTCGAACTTTGAATTCCTTGCTAGCTTGTGTGCTAGACGAGGGTTAAGCTAGTTGACAGATTGGTTGATGGATGGACCTTTCCTATGGGAGGTAGGAACCAAGAGATGATACTAACAAGATGAAGCCACGAGGGCATCACGTGGCCCTCAACCAATGATTTCCTGAAGAACTTCAGGAAGCGATAAGATATAAACCAAGGGTCGATTTAGAATCTGGTAGCAGTCGTTAGAAAGATACGAGAAAGTAGAAGAGAATGAATCATCTCAGAGAGATCATTCAAGATGAGTTAGTTAAGGAGAAATGAATTTATGATTCCCCACCCCTTAAAAGAGTATTAAGGAGTCAGGTGTGTTACAAATTGGTATCATAGCATGGTTACAACACTTGGCCTACTTGGGCTCATGGACGAGTTGTGTAAAATCCATATTTAAATAAATTAAAGGGTGATGCCCTACCTTACTCTTTCCTAAAGAGTCTGGTTAAGCTCTTGCTAAATAAAATAATGAAATCTTTCTACTATGTGTGTGTATTTAAGAAATATGAACTACATGTTGTTCATAAGCTAATATATTGTTAGCTAACAACAAGTTTTTTGTCATCACTCAAGCAGTCAATGAATTGTGGGAAACTACAAGCATAAAGGATGGTGATGCGCCATGAAGTGGGGGATGGCTCACAAAATAGATATGAATAATCTGACAAGAGGAGGGCAGTGGATACCCCTCTATATCTGGATGAAACTGTAAGGAGCCTCATGGCCAAATTATAGAGTTGCAAGGCCGACAATGAGAGATTGATAAAGTAGCAAGAAAAAAAAATGAAAATTATCTGATATATAGAGGTAGCTGCAGCATGGAACTGCAACCAGTCATGTGGACCAATGACATACGAAGATAAGTCAAAGTCGACCTGAGATACGAAAACATGGTCCCATAAGTGGACACACTAGGAGGAGTACCTGGAGGAAGGTCCAACCTCGAGATAGGGGACACTCATCGGGAGATTCCTTTGGAAAGGAAACTGGAAACTCTGAAGGATCTTCTAGTAGAAAAACTAGCTCACATTCTTAAAGGAAAAGAAAGAAGCGAAAGCATTCCAAAATTAATAACCTTGAAGATTTCAAGAAATAAAAACCACCCTCTTTCAATGGAGATATTGAGAAAGGGGAAGAGGAAGAAGCTTGGCTTCTTGGTTTAAAGAAGTACTTCAGATTCCATGACTACTCTGAAAACTTGAAGGCTCGAATAACCATCTTCAACCTAAATGGAAAGGATTCCATTTGGTGGGAAGACCTTAAGAATGTGAAAGGAATCCATGAAGAGGACTTATCATGGAAACAGTTTGAGAAAAAATTCAAGAAGAAGTATCTGTTAGAGAAATACTTTGATGGGAAGACTAAGGAGTTCTATGAACTCAAGCTGGGACAACTCATCATAGAGGAATATGCCAATAAATTCCTTGAGCTGCTGAGGTATGTACCCTACATAAAGGATGAAAATGTATAAGTGAAATGATTTATTAGTGGGTTACCTCAAATCTACCGGAACAAGATTGAGTTTGACAAGACAAAGACCTTAGAAGGCACTATCTAGAAGGAAAGGTATTGTTGTGAACAATTCGGGCATCAAATAGAACCTCGCAAGGACTAGAAAAATAAGAGTAGTTTTGGATTCAATAAGAAGGGGTTCAAATCCTCAATATTTAAGATCTATAGGAAGGAATCTAGGATAAGCCTTCCTACTAGAAGTGTATATCAACAAAATTTCCCTCCGAGAGTGGAAATAAACCTTTTGGAGCAACCCTAGGAAAGACTGATAACCCAAAGAAGGAACCCTTGAAATGTTGGGGCTGTGGAGAAGAACATCTACCGAGGGATTGTCCACATAGAAAACATAACAGTAGGAGAGTCTAAAATATCCAAGAAGCTACCACAGTAAATGATGTGGCTAGGAGCATGCCACAGATTTATGCAACTTTAGATAATAAACAAGTCGACCACCAAGCTTTAGTGGTGGATATGGAAGGTATGATCTCCAACCATCTAGTTTCTATTTTAATTGACCCTCATTCTAATTTGAGTTATGTGTCCCCTCAGATAGTTGATAAGTGTAAAATACAAACCATTAGACATGTTAAGCCATGGTTGGTACAACTAGCCAATGGAACCAAAAGAAAAGTTGCAGAGGTCATACCAACTTGCCAATTCATCATGGATGGATTTCCCACCCAAGTGACCCTTAACATACTTCCCCTAGGATCTTATGACCTATTGATTGATATGGACTGGTTAGCCACTTATAAAACCATATTGGGTTGTTACCATAAAAATTTGGAGTGTGAGAATGAAGAAGGGATAAAAATGACCCTCCAAGGGATTCAGAAGCTTGTCTTAGTGAGACGAATATCATCCCTTCAAATGAAAAAGAATTGCATAAAGGGATGTCCTCTATATGCAATACAGATGTTGGAATCTGTTGAGGATGACAAATCGAACCTAGAGGACCACCCCATATTAAGAGAGTATAGAGAACTATTTCCAGAAGAGGTACCGGGTCCACCTCTGAGAAGAGACATTGACTTCTTGATAGAACTTTAACCAGGAGTAGTGCCAGTGTCTAGGAAACCCTATAGGATGAGTACATCTGAGCTAGTTGAGATCAAGCTACAGCTAAAAAAAATGATGGACAAAGGCTACATCCGGCCCAGTGTGTCTCCATGGGGAGCACCATTATTGTTTTTTAAGAAGAAATATGGCACACTTTGATTTTGCATACATTATAGACAACTCAATAAGACAACCATAAAGAACAAGTACCCCTTACCAAGAATCGATGACTTGTTCGACCAATTAGGGGGTGCTTCCATTTTCTAAAATATTGACTTAAGGTCTGGATACCATCAAGTCTGAATAAAGGATGAAAACATCCACAGAACAACCTTCAGGACCAGATATGGTCTCTATGAATATGAGGTGGTGCCATTTGGATTAACCAATGCCCCCACCACTTTTATGTGCTTGATGAATAATGTACTCAGAAAATTCCTAAACAGATTTGTATTAGTTTTCATTGATGATATCCTAGTCTACTCCAAGAATAGAGAGGATTAGGAAGAACATCTTAGACTTGTACGTCAAGTACTAAGAGAGAGTCAACTCTACGCTAAGTTTAACAAGTGTGACTTTTTCCAGAAGCAAGTCCATTACTTAGGCCATGTTATTTCTAAAGAAGGAGTGGTAGTAGACCCTGACAAGATTAGATATATTATGGAATGGCCTACCACAAAGTATGTATATGATATTAGATCCTTTATGGTCTTAGAAGGATACTATAGAAGGTTCATAAAAGGATTTTCCAAGATTGGTTGTCCAATCACTACCCTTCAGAAAAAAGGGGTTAAATTCACTTGGACATCAGAATATGAATAAAGATTTCAGGAACTGAAATACCTTCTGACCCACACACCCATGTTGAAGATTTCATACCCTAATAATGACTTCCTGATGTGTACAAATGCCTGCAAGGAAGGACTCGGAGGAGTACTTATGAAAGAAGGACATGTAATTTTCTACGAATCCATAAAATTGAATGAGCATGGAATCAATTATGTGACCCATGATCTAGAGTTGTCTACCATAGTTCATGCTTTGAAAATGTGGAGGCATTACCTCCTAGGTAGGATATTTGTACTTATGACAGACCACTATGGGTTGAGGCACCTGTTTTCTCAACCAAAACTCAATGCTAGACAAGCTAGGAGAATGGCTCTCCTTAATGAGTTTAATTTTGAAATAAAACACATAAAAGGAAAGGAAAATAGGGTGATTGATGCCCTTAGAAGAAGTGTGAAAATGATTCACCTAGAAGTGGTAAGCATGTGTGAAATGGATGTTAGGGAAAGAGTCAGAAATGCACACAAAACAGATGCATTATTCAAGATAGTGACCTCATACCTAAGGCAAGAGCTTACAGGGATAAAGTATGAAGGCTATCAGATGCTTGATGAAGGCCTGATGACTTACAAGAACATATTGTATATTCCAAGTTGTGACAACTTGAATCGGTTCATATTTGATGCACTGCACAAGAGACTATATACTGGTCATCTAGGTCATCAGAAAATGATCAAAACCACTAGGAAACAATTATATTGGACTAGATTGTAAAAGGACATAGATGACTATCTAACTAAGTGTCTATAATTATAGCAAGTTAAGGCAGAACACCGACACCCAACAATGTTGTTACAACCTCTACCAATTCCAGAATGGAAATGGGAAACCATCTCCATGGATTGCATCGCCAGATTACCAACATCGGCCAAGAAGAATGATGCCATCATGGTAGTGGTGGAAAAATTGAGCAAGTATGCTCACTTCGTCCCTATCAAGTCAACTTGTAAGGAAATATATATTGGCAACATCTTCATGAAGGATATATTCAGACTACATGACATGCCTAGGGATATTATATCTTACAAAGACATAAAATTTACTTCAAGCTTTTGGAAATCCTTACTGGATGGTTGTGGGACTAAATTGTTGTTTAGCACAGCCTATCACCCTCAAACCGATGGACAAACATAAAGAGTAAACCATCTATTTGATTACATGTTAATAATGCATGTAATGTGTCAGCCTAAGAAGTGGGAAGACTAACTGCCATTGGTAGAATTTTCCTACAACAACAGTTATCAATAGTCACTGAAGATGAGCCATTTTGAAGTCCTCTATCGTAGATAGTGCAAGATTCCAATCAGATAGAGTAATCCAATGGATATAATTAGAATCAGAACTAACATGATGAAAGAAATGGAACATCAATTGATTCAGATAAAGAAAAATCTGAAAATTGCTCAATATAGACATAAGAGTTATGCCGACAGAAAGAGAACTCCCAGAGAGTTCAAGACAAGAGACCATGTCTACCTCAGAGTTAGTCCCAAGAAGAGTTCCCTGAGAATGGGAGCTTGTGCCAAGATGGCACCTTAGTATTGTGGACCCTTTGATGTATTAGATAGAGTGGGACCTATAGCCTATAGGCTAGCACTCCCTCCCACGGTAAAGGTGCATAATGTTTTCCATGTTTCATTATTGAAGAATTATGTACATGATTCTAATTATATAATTGATTGGTCTGTGATCCAGGTGGAGCTAGAGGGAGAATTCCTGCCATAACCTCAATGCATACTAATCAGGAAGGAAACCCCACTCAAGAACTGAACCATTGCATAGGTCAAGGTGTAGTGGAAACACTTTGGCCCAGATGAGGCTACATGGGAAATGGAGGATGCTATGAGACAAGAATATCCATTTATGTTTACTTTTGTATATACAGAGCATGTTGAGAGATTGAACATCGAGGATGATGTTCCTTTAAGGGGGATGGAATTGTAACACCCTGTTTCCCCCAGTATGTAAATATAACTATATTGGCCAAGAGACTATGGAAAACTCAATATGTGTGAATGTTTGATTTGATGGAACTTCGTATAAAAGGTCGATGAATGTATATTTTGTTATTTACTAGAAAATGGATAAGTGTTGCATGATTACTGGAAGGGGGTGTGCTAAGAGAGACCATGAATTCTATGAAAGATATGGTGAAGGGGACCAGAAATGGTTGTGTTAACCTCCACAAAACAAATACCTTACTGGATTTAATTTCTCAGGACCAGAACAATCCTCTAACCCATGAATGAATTATAGTCAGGCTGGTAGGTGGGAAGATCTCCTCAAGAATTAATGAGGGGATCGTGTAGAGCACACATCTATAAGGATTTCAGACCTAACCATGGACTGGGAATTCAAGCCACATACAATATTGTTGAGGAAAGAAAGAAACAAAAGTGTGGTGGGTAGAGGAAGACCTGCAAAGAGTGCAGAGACGAGAGACTAAGCTCTCAAGTTAAAGGAAGAGCTAAGAAATGAGCATGTTCTGGTCGGAGGAAATGGCTAACAAGGTTATGATACAAGCTGATAAATAAGGATGTTGAGTGACTAAGGAAGTACTCAGGCGGTCCTCCTTGCTTGGTATAGTGAAAAATGTTGCCAAGATCCTGCGGGAGGAGGGTAACCTTCGTCCCTACTATCATTGAGACAGAAGAAAGGATTATATCTCAGAGCATCATGGTCTAGCTCGGGGGTGGCTAGTGGTAAATCTATTAGGAGTGACTAATCCTATGTTTGGGTGGAAATGGAAACCACTTTCAACAGTTGCATCACGTCTTCTGGTTCTGATAAGTGTTTTCATGCTTTGTGATTTGAATTGGGAATAATGGATGCATACGTGTATTTATATATCTATAAATGGTTTCTATATAGAAATGTTTAAGTTATGTGCATATGTTTATCTTCTTGTGAACTTATGCTTTTGATTGATTGTTTATGTGCCCTAACCTAACCTTCAAGGTGCATTGGGACATAAACATGTAGGATGACCGAGATAGAAAGTATTGTGTCAATATGGCCCTGTCCATCTAAAGAGACTATCCCCTTCAGACTCCTTGTTGTGCAACTGGGATATCATGCCCAAGTCCTTAACAGTTTCATGATGAATCTTGGGAAGGATAGCGATATTTAAGTCTCGAAAGGGAAGATACTTTCATCTGGAAGACGAACATAAGAAATCCGTTAGGGAGAACCCATATGACCAACACCTAGGAACCTTAGGATAAGCCTAAGGGAGATAATTCTTTCTGGCTTCGGAGCTCCGAAAGTCCGAGACTTCAGAGTATTGTAGGCCCTCATAGTTATAAACTGACAGAAGGTGATCAAAAGTTACGGTTAGCCATAAGGTTGACCGAAACTGGGTGGTTTCCCTAGTGGTTAGGTGAACCTATCCTACCAACTAAACTGGGATCGAGAACCCCGAAGGTTGGAGGCGCGAAGTAACTAGAACCGTAGATTGAGGGACCCTTCGGGTTCTTTCCTAACCATCGATATACCAGGGATGCGTGGCGTTGTCCCCTTTAGTTCAAAGATTGGGCACTTCGGGAGAAACGAGGAGTTTGCATCGCAAAACTCTCGAACGTCGAATCCCCAAGGTAACAAGAGCCATATATATATATAAATATACATGTTTGAATCTCGACTATGAGATCTGAGGAATGTTAGAAGGATGTTAGTCCGGGGTGACGGGGTGTAGTGATGTCACCCAGGGTGACGTGGACCCCATTTTGATGTGAAACGTGTCACCCTGACCCATCCTACATGTCAGTTCTTGGTACATGCCCGCCTAGCCCACATGGTTGGTGAGGTGACCGGAACTCTGAGAGTCCAGGACTTTGGGACTTTAGAGGATTTGGTATGTAGTATTGTAGAGATACCAAAAAGATCTGAAGGACGGAACCACGTGGCATCTTACAGAACTTTGGAGGTTCGGGACTTTGGGAGGTCTCATGCATAGATAGTAAGGAGATGTTCAACGCTGAAGCACTGAACTCCAAATTCCCCGCTAGCCTACATGTCAGACAAGGGTTAAGACAGTCAACGATCTAGTTGATGGATGGAATTTTCATACAAGAGGTAGGAACCAAGAGATGATACTAACGAGATGAATCCACGGGGGCATCAGGTGGCCCTCAACCAATGAACTCCCAAAGAACTTTGGGAAGCTGTAAGATATAAACCAAGGGTTGGTTTAGAATCTGGTAGTAGTCGTTAGAAAGCTACGGGCAAGTAAAAGAGAATGAATCATCTTGGAGAGATGATTCAAGATGAGTTAGTTAAGGAGAAATGAATTTATGATGACCCACCCCTTAAAAGAGTATTAAGGAGTCGGGTGTGTTACAAAAGAGAATGTTTAGCTCCATATTTGCAACAAACAAGAAGAGAATCAATACTAGCTCATGCTCAGGGTAGTCTAAGATTGCTTGTTATTTTGATCACACTACTCTAAATATTGTGAATAGTGGATAGGCTAAGATCTCCAGATTATAATCCACAGGTTGAATTGATGTGCTGTTAAATAATGAGCTAGATTCTACCCATTCCCTTATTTTTCCTATTATTTACATTATTACTTATGTCATATTTAGTTTTGTAGAATTTCCACGCTATGATTTCTTAATTAAGCTACTTCAATAGTTGTTGAACTCTAAAAGTGTTGATCCAGTCCTGCAACATGTTAGAAAATTACAAAACTTGTTGGTGCATCAAGTGGTATCAGAGAAAGGTTCAATTTTGATTGAGAATTTACATAAGTATCATAATTAATTCTCTCTTCATAATTGGGTTCCATGAGATCAGTTCTTTTGTAACCATGGTAGAAAGGAGTCTTGAGAGAGGGTCATTTAAACTTGTGTATGTTGAAATATGAGTGGTGGGAGGCTGTAGAGTATTCATAATTAGAAGTTGAGATATAATAAGAATGAAATGTTGATGAAAGAGATCGAGTTGAGGTTTGAACTCATTTCTAAAGGATAGAGGTAATACAAGGGTGGAAGATTCTTTATACAATGGTTGTCTTAAAGTAGAGACTCTTTTTTATTGGATATGAGAGCTCAAGATATACTTTGAGTATGAGACTGTACAATACCCCAATTCATTTTTGTTTGCAATAAGGAAATTGAAAGGGAATGATTCACTCTTGTGGGATGTTGTGCAGAAAGACATAGTGGAAAGGCAATAGGAGAAGATAAATACATGGAATAAAATGGTTAGTAAGATCAAGGAGAAGTTATTTCCTATTGATTACCAACAAAGTTTGTGTAGTCAAGAAAAAAATTTGAAACATAAAGAGACATTTGTCTCAAAGCATATAAAATAATTCTTCAAATTGTCACTCAAATCGGGACTTTAAGAGACAGTATCAAAGTGTAACAAGGTATGTGAATGGATTTAAGTTCCAAATTCAAGATGATATTAGTACCCATTATTTCCAAACCATAGATGAATCATATCATATTGGTTTAATGGTAGAGAAAATTTTGAATAGGAAGTGGAAAAAAAATTGCAGAGGAAAGAATCTTAGAGGAAGAGGTAGAGCGAGGGTTGCAAGAGGACATTCTAGTGAAGGGAGAGAAGCTAAAGTGTCTAGTAGTCAAATTTCCAAAGAATAAAACCATGCTAGTAGAGGTAGAAGGTTTGGACGTGGAAAGGGTAAGAATGTCATTACCTGCTACAGATGTGGAGTAGAAGGGATCAAAGCATATGAATGCCTAGAGAAGCACAATATGTGAAGAAGGAATGAGGCCAAAATTCATGTCACGCAGGTATGTGAGGAATTAGTTTTTGGAGACAATGTTGTAGTACTTCAACATGAAGAGGGTGAAAACCTTATGTTTAGAAGGGTGTTACTTGAACCTGAAAGTATGGCTATGAAAGAGCCTACAAAGAGGAAAATATTTTTTAAACCAAATATAAGGTTCAAGGTAAATGTTACATTTCGATCATAGATGGTGGGAGTACAAAAACTTTAGTGTCCATGAATGTGATTGATAAGTTGAAATTAAATTTCATCCTTCATCCCAATCCATATCAGGTTTCATGGTTAGATCAGGGTCAACAAGTCACCTTGACATATCAATGTTTGTTGAATTTCCATATTAGTAACTTCAGTGACCAAGTATTATGTGATGTTGTGGAGATGGACACATGTCATGTATTACTGGGAGCACCATGGCTATTTGATAAGAAGTTTCTCCATACATACACATGAATTAAGTAAGGATGGACACCGTTATATGTTAGAGCTAATGGTGAAATAGGAGACAATGACAATGGACAATAGTGATGTTGGGTGTAGTGGGAGCACACATGGTAATGTAATTTTTTCCTTAATAAAATAATTTTTCAAGGAACAAAAGAAGGAAAATTTGTATTTGGCCATAATGCCAAAGAAGATACAAGAACATGAGGAAAATAATTGTGTGCCAATGGTGATTCAACAATTGTTGTATGAGTTTTCAAAGATTATCGTTGATGATATGCCAATGGGAATGCCTCCCATTAAAATTATTTGATATCATATTTATTTGATTCCATGATCAATTCTACCTAATAAGTCTCCTTACCGAATGACTCCCATAGAAAGAGGAGAAGGAAATAGGTGTTGATGGGAGGAATGGAATCATCCTCACTCAACAATTTTTCAATCTCTCTAGGCTAAGTGAGATAGGTGGGATTATCACCCTGGGCTTATATCCTGTCAAAAATCTCAATCATACCTCAAGAAATAAGTTCTTGAATATGATTTTATTATATGAATTTGTATGCTTTTATGTGAAATAAGTTGAAATAGAAAAAGTTTTTGAAAAATAAATTTACAAAACAATTGAATAAGTAACGAAAGATATCATAAATATACAAATTCAGTGCACAACAAGTCTCATAAATGAGAAGAAATCAACAAACAATTTTATTGATATCAATCTGAGTTACAACCAAGTCTATCTTTTCAAACCCCTACGAGGGTTTGGATCAAAATTATATTTAGAAGTCTAAGATGTAATTTAACTCATACATAGCTAACTGGTGTCTCAAAATAAGAAGACTAGAACTGAAAATTGAATTGAATCAATCCAAGCTACAAGTGAATCATAGTCTTGACTATGCAAAATTAACATTAATCAACACTGAAATTAAATTCATAACTTCTAATGAAGACTAAATATAATTTTAATATGAATGAATGACCTTTGGAGCATGTCAATAATCAATTATTCCCAATACTTTCTTCCCCACCCTTAGAATATCCCAACTATCAACAATATAACTTAGCTCTAAAGAAACTCATAAATGAATGAATGAACACATATTCTCACTTGAGGCAAGAGAAAACCTTATCATAAGTATCTCTCTCTATCTCCTCTTCTCCTATCATTTGTTTTGTTTTCCTCCTTTTAGTTAGGAGAGGAAAATTTTATTTTATAATAAAGGTAAACAATAAATAATAAATAAAAGGTGGGGTCCCCCTAAGTCTTTTATTCCTTTATTTTCAACATTTCCCTTGTAACTCCAAAATTTAATTGAATACCATGCACATATAAACATCATAAAATATACCAAAAGTAACCCATATAAACATGCCACATCATCTAACACTTGTATCTACCAAAACATATCATAATAGCATGATATTAAAAGTTTTCAAAATAATACTATGTGACTATTGTCCCAAAATATGCATCAAATATCAAATATCAAATATCAAAGTAGAAATGTCATCACAGAAATTTAAATAAATTAGAAATAATGTTTTTTTGTTTGATGTTGCTTTTATTTATCTACTTCTCTCGAAAAGAGAATCTCTATGCTTAAGTAATTCTTGATAATAAAAAAATCCTTTTCTTTCACTTTCTCAATATCAGGGTACATGTCGTTGAAAGTAATTTTTCTTTCATTACTTTCTGCTCGAGGATGAAGTTGTTTTGACTATACTGATGAGGCTTTAGATGATTCAAATCTTAGGGAATTTGTGGGTTGTTTACTTTTATCCAATTAAGGTTTAGTTGGAAGTACTTTATAATTTCTAGAAACTTGGATAAAATGGGCCATAAAAGAATAAGAAGAAACCTGAGGCATAGAGTGCATAGGAGGTGGTGGTGGTAATGGGACATCATGCCAATGGAACATACTGAAAGGAGGATTTGTATGAATGTTCTCCTAGCCATCATTAGATGGATGCATACGAGGTTCGAGAAAATCAACAATACTCGGATGAGGTTTCAAGGGAGGAGCAATAGGTGTCGAAGGTGGAGGAAAGGTAGGGTGTCTAATAAGGTTCAAGTAGTTGGTTTGCACTAGTTTATTGAACTCTTCAGAGTTAGCATCAAAGTGTATTGAGAATCTCATCATTTTATTTCTTCCTTGTTTCCCCAAAACATTAGGCACTCTTCCTATCCAACCCTTGTTTCCTCTGTTTCCACTACGATTACTTCTGCAACTGAAAAATCTCATCTATATGTCATCATTAAAACATTAGTGCAAAATACTCAAAGAAAGATATAAAATTAGAATGATAAACATCAATTACAATTTGCTAAACGTGATTTAGTTATGACTCTAAGTTTCACAATCATTAAGCATAAAAGGGAGAAATGAATGGAAAAAATGAAAAAAAGAGCGAAGAAAATTCATAACTCTACTATCATCCAACTTTCCATTTCATATTTAAAAATATCATCTTGAAAAACTTCTTTAAAAC
>SNQJ01S0003608.1:104162-140350 GCA_010110895.2 Picea sitchensis
GACTGGGAACATAACAAAGGAGGTGTAATTTGTGAAAAATGATACATTGACAAGAATAAATGAAAATTCATGTTCAATGTCTACAGTTCAAATATCAACTAGGATGAAACCATCTCAAACCATTAATCATAAAACAATAATTTCACATGCTGAAATAAATACTCTTTTCATATTATACCATGCTATAAAAAACATTTTTTCTTTGTTCATTATTGAAGGCTAAACATAATACATGCCTTTTAATAACATAGACATGGAGGAAAAGAATGTAAAGGATATTTTTGTATGAGTAGGATAAAGGGGAAACATATTTATGAAAAGTGAAATGTATATCGAGAAATAGTCTGTAAAATTTTAAACTCAATAATCACTTTTTGTTTTAAATTTTAAAATTAAAAACTCCATATCATCACAAAATAATAAATAAACATGTGCTTTCTAATCAAACTCACCAATTTCTAATTTCTTTAATCCACCAATGAAATCCAATAATGACTATTCAAGTTTGCATATTTATAACATAACGAGGGTATGTGAAACGAGCCAATGTGCATTCATTTTCAGAAAAAATAAGTTCATTATTACCATCGTGGAAACCCTTTGACAATGAAGAAGAACTAGATGAAAAATACACAATAAAAACCCCATACAAAAATAAGTTCATTATTACCAACCTGGAAACCCTTTGACAATGAGGAAGAACTATATGAAAAATACACAATAAAAACCCCATACAATTATATTTGTTGTGGTAACAACAAGCTCGCCATATCGATATGACTTTGGTCAAGTCGACCATCAACATGATAAGTCGAACAAAATTCTATGTGCATGTTAGAGTCCTTAAAATTGAGAGGTGGCATGAACTCATTCTTTAACAAGAAAAATAGATTTAATACACCATTCTCCCAACAAAACTAAGCTTAGATTTTAACATGATTATGAACACATTGATATGGAGATAATTTCAATGAGAATAATCAAGGAGGGATGAGACAACAGTTATCCTTGAAACTTCAAAAAGAAATAGTGGGCTTGGAATATATTATCAATAGATTTTGGATGAGTTTTTATTCTAACAGATTCACGTTCAAACCCCTATAAGTGGGTTCAACCTCTTTTCAACTTCTCCATTACAAGAATGAGCCCAAATTCAAATCCCATTAGGAAATGAGATTGAGGAAGAATGACTCAAGTCAAAACAAAAATAAACGATACAACATGTGCCTCAAACAAACCTCTGAAATAAATAATGTTTTGAGCTCCATATTCATTATTTCATCGGGAAATATTTTCACTACCATAAAAAAAAATGAATGTGGGTTTGACCTCTTTAACTTTCTATGCATACCAAAAAAATGGGTTCTACCCACATTCCAAATTTTACTCTTTGAACAACAATGCCATACACGAGATGAAAAATGAAAGAATGACTAGTTATATGTACAATCATTGAAACCAAACTTAGATTGCATTTGACAACCACCATTTCTTTACAAAAATTTCATCTCAAATGACTTTCTTAAGAAACGAAAAGATAGGGAAAGAGAGATTTCATACTCACAACTAGCTAACCAAAGATGAAACTTAATCATTTACTAACAAATTAATGTGAAAAGGATTTTTAAGAGATGGTGTACTCATTGTATAAAATGATGAGTTTATACCAAAACTGAAACGGTTACCACAATGACCAGGTGGGTAGCAATAACTAGATGGGTTAGTTCTTCAAGCTTGGCACAACTCTTCTCCACAAATCGAAACAATGCAAATGACATGAAACCTAGCTCATTGAAAGGTGATAAAGCATAGTCCAAATCAGCAGTAAATGCCATGTCTCATGGCATTAAAAGAATTTCCAACTCACGTCTCATATCCCATATGAGTTGTGACAAAAAACTTTGAGATATGACTTATACCAATACACAGTTAACAAAATATTAATTTCTCACATGTTATGTCAACAAGACATAACTCATACCACATGCAAGTTCTTGATGCCAACTCAACACTATAACAAACGAAATCATATACACCTCATAACTTATGCCATGCTCTTATGCCAACATGGGGGTCTATGCTCTTTTCAACTAAATGCTATCTCCACATACCATGTCAATGTTGTACTTCATGACAACCATATCAACACTTATATCCATAACTATAGGCCAAGGTTCATACCTTTGTGTATGGTATGCCATATGTATGGAAAATTACATTCCAATCAAATTATGTACCATTGAACAACTATATAATATATAGTTTCTGAAACTTCACCTAGATATGTTTTTGTTTCTATTTAAATGTTGTCACTTTCACATATATACATACGAATCCACAAAAGAAAAGCATATATAAAATAAAATTTTAAAAGTTTATGATTTTCAAGTCTATAACATATTATGATTTGAATGTTATGGCATAAGAAATTACTTTTCACATCAATATAGAATCAACCTTTTGCAAATTCATTTAATGAATTACATGTTAACTTTTCTATACTAATGAGAAATAAACAACGCTGCTATACCAATGTGAAATAAATAGAGTTACCATGACCGGATGTGTTTTCATGTGTTTTCAAAATTGTCATATACCACATTCAAATGAAAATAGGAATTTGCGTCACCCAACCATCAGAGGAATTCTGGATCCATATATCATTATTATGAGGCATCAAAATTGAAATAATATCACAATTGATATGATGAAATGTAAACATGTAGAGGGAAATGTTATTCTTGAAAATAATCACTTATGTTTTCTTCTAAGGGATCTCACCTATTTATTATTTTATAATGAATGTATAGATAGTCCTTGCAATAATTTGTAGGATTTAAGAATAGGTGATGAATTTATGAGTTAATAATAGGCAGGTGCAGGAATTTCTTAATAGGGTGTTGATCCGAGAAATTTTAAGTTCTTATGGTGTCCCAATTGTTTTGACACCATAGAAGGGTGGTGAATGTTGAATGTGCATTGATTAATGATCTACTAATAAGATTACTATCAAGTATCGATTTTCGTTACCAAGAATGAAATACCTTACGGATTTCTTGAGTAGGGAAAAGTACTTTTCAAACATAGATTTTAAGATTGCATACCATCAGATTCAAATAAGGGAAGGTGATGAGTGCAAGACAACGTTCAAGATAAAGGATGGAATATTTTAATTATTAAATGATGGAGTATTTGAATGGATGTTTATTCCATTTGGATTAACCAATTCACCTCATACTTTTATGAGATTGATGAATGAGGTCTTGAAGCCATTTATGGGAAAGTTTGTTATTATGTATCTTGATGACATTTTGATTTTTAGTGGATCCAAGGAAGAGAACTTGGGGCATGTTGTTATAGAATTATTTTACACTTCATATGCATTGATTCCCTATTGGCATGATTCCTATACCATTTCCCTACTTGCAGACTCAATCCCCCTTTATTCCTCTTCATAAATCACTAAAAAAGCCCATATTTTGAGATGTATGTGCCCTATAAGTTATACATAACACATACATATGCCGTTTAGACTTTATCATCCTGCATATACATTCATTTGGATAAAAAAATATAATTTTGATAAGTTTGGGTGGGTTTTACGAGTTCCTCCAGTCCTTGACCCCTTATTGCCCGTGGATAACTACTCTAACCATTTATTTAGTATATAAAAATGATCCAAGGGGTAGAGGATATATGATAATGCCATTTATCCCCATTATGTTGACCATTCCTTGCCTAGTTTGCAAGCCCCTTATCCTGTTTCTATGAATTATCCCCTTTGGATCTCAAAACCCCTGTTTCCAATAGTCATTTCTCCCTTTATCTTATCAGAAAGAGACCACTTCTTTTTCCCAAACCCATTTGATGCAGGAGCATTGCCAGCAAAACATGAGTGGAGGAAAGATCAGTGCCAGGCGCACAATTTGAAGTAAATTTTAAATTTTGAAGTGGCATATCACGTAAATCTTTTGAAAGGATTGTAAGTAAGGAACATCTTTAATGTTTTGGAGTTGGATGATCGTATGAGATCAATGGAGAATGTATTTTATTTTAATGAAACTACGTGCAATACAGATTCGATGTGTTTGATCTTATCTGTCTGTCACAAACATTTATTGTAATAAATCCTTAGTAGTTGAATTCTTTTATTTCGATAGGATAGCTCTAGAGTAGTTGGAGGGAAAGGCTCAAAGAACACCTCTTGTATAAATCTTTGTATTGTTTCCTAAAAGAGGTTGTTGAAATTCTAGTTGTTGATAGTTGTTTACATTGTAGTTGAGAGTTGAGAGCTACTAAGAAGCATTTTATGAACCCATGTATATGACAGTTGAATGAATATAACAGAGGAGCATTGTTCCAAATGTCTGGTGTTACTATTACTGTGTATATCTGAATGAATGAATGGTAGGCTTTCTATTTACTTGTAATTCTATATTATTCACTCATTCTTGTGTTTATGAATGTATTTACATGGTTGAATGTATGAATTTGTGAAGATTTAGATAAGTTTCAATTGTTTATCTTCTATGAGCAAGTGCAAGTGTGCATAGTGTCCGCAAGGTTTGTGTTGACAGAGTTTATTTCGACTCACAAGCTCAGAAGAGCTAACGTGAACTTTGTATTTTCAAAGAGTGCACAGTGTCTGCAAGGTGTGCATGACAAAGCCTGATTTGACTCAGAAAGTTTAGGAGAGATAGTTTGAAGGTATTCATAGACCGAACACACTCAGATTCATATTGTTCAAAGGGAACAATAGAGTGTGGAAGGAATGTTGCAAGGAGTGTACAATAATCCTTCAAGAGTCAAGATTGAAGGAAATTTTCCACAAACGTGTGTAGAATCGATGTTGGATTGAATATCGAGAAACAGTTCTGAGAAGTTCAGAGTGTTGGGGAGAAGCAAGTAGAAGAGAGGTAACTAGGAGATTTTTGTGCAGAGGTTGCATATTGTCCGCAAGGGATGTGCGACAGAGTATTCTGACTCAGAAGCTCAGGAGGAATTGGGAAAGTCATCCATAAAGAAGCTAAGTCATGGAGGAGAACATGTTGCAAGGCATGCACAGGATGAAATCTGACTAAGTTTCGAAGAAAGCACCCTAAGGAGAAAAATGTTCGAGGAAGAAAAAATTCTAGGAGGGAGAGTGGCGAGAAACCTTAAAAGGGGAGGAATCTTTAAGGTTTCCCAAATTTAGTGAGCCAGATCCATCTAGGAGGGATCAAGGTCATTCCAAATCATCAGATCTGGGGAGAGTTGCACAAAGGTTAGTCATGAATCATTTTGAAACTTTGAAGTTTGGAGTGTTTAAAGTGTTGATAGGTGGGGTCGCCGAAGTCACAAAGTCATGAAATGATCCTAGTCGTTGTCTGTGAGGAGGATACGTGGCAGCAGATTAGAAAATCTAGGAGTTAGAAGTCCAAAGAAGTTGTATGGGGAGTAGGTGAAATCTTCACGAAGTTGCGAAATCCAAAGTACAGTTGGACCGTCATATCCAGGAAGACACATGACAGAGATCTACGAATTCAGAGGAAAGTGTTTTTGAAGGAACCAAAGACAAAGGTCATGATATTTCTGAAGCCTGAAGTTATGAAAACCTGATCCACAGTCACAACCCGTGATCATATAGGAGAAAGAGTCTGGTGCGGGGCTAGCACTCTCAAGGTTGGTGTTGCCAGAGAGAAGGGTTGTAGGTAACTCGAACCTACAGGTAACATCAAGGGGACCTATGTGTGTCACTTGTTTTGGGTCTATTAAAGACCCGAAGAGATAATTCGGCTCAAGTAAATTGAAAATCCAAGACCAGTAGGTCACATAATCCCCAGGAGGGAAGGGGGGCTGCATCAAGTGGTATTAGATCTTGAAAAGGTTATGTTTGATAGCATCAGGTGGAAATCAGAGCTCACATATTTGATTTTTGTAGGCAAAGGAGACAAAGAAGTAGGTTGATATCATCAAGTGGTATCAAATACATCAACACAATGCCGCCTAGGAGACATGCAGAGCCACCCGTAGCAAATAGAGCTATGGAAAGGGATATGCGAGAACTCAGAGAAAGATTGGATGCCATGGAAACAACGCAAAGGAGAGCACCTGACACTGGAGATGTCAATGATGCAGAGAATGAAGAGGTGGAAGTTGAAGAGGCTGTAGCAGAGGATGTTGCGGAAGAATGCTTTGTGAAAGCGGTTGTCAAATTGGGAGATAGAGAAAAGATAGACATCCCAATGTATGAAGGTAATTTAGATGTTGAAGAATTGCTTGATTAGATATGAGCAATGGAAAAGTACTTCAACTATGAAGACGTCGATGAGGAGAAAAAGGTGAAACATGTTGTCACCAAGTTAAAAGGAAATGCAGTGCTGTGGTGGGATGAATTGCAGGCTGCCAGAAGAAGCAAAGGAAAACAAAATATCAAGAGTTGGGATAGAATGGTAGCCAAGATAAAGGATAAATTCATACCCAAGGATTATGATATAAATCTGTTCAAGAGATTGCAGAACCTGAGACAGAAAGGAATGACTGTGAAAGAGTACACAAAAAAGTTCTACAAACTGAACATCAGGGATGGACACAAAGAGAGAGATGAGGAAAAATTTTCTAGATATATAAACGACCTGAGATATGAAATCCAAGATAAAATCAACATGATGATAGTAAGGATAGTGGAGGACGCTTATCAGATTGTGCTAAAATTAGAAGATAAGTTGTCCAGAAAGCAAAGTCAGTGAAGCAGAGGTAGAAGTTTAAACATGGGCAAGGGAATTTCCCATGACAAGGCACAGAATCCTAAAGGTGAGATTGAGAAACCACATAATCACTCTGAAAGAGCAGGAAGTTCCTAAGGGAGAAAAAGTGGTGGTAGAAAATATTTTCCTAGAGGAAGAGGAAGAGGTAGAGGAGGAGAAGTGAAGTGTTATGCATGTGGAAAGGTAGGACACATGTCTTGGGAATGCCCTGAGAGGAAGAAAGAAGGAGGTGAATCTCACATTGGAGAAGCGCAGAAGCAGAATGTTGAAGAAGAAGGCGAATAATATGAGATATCTTTGATGATGAAGAAGGTTCTCTTAAATCCAGAGCCAGAGGTTGAAAAGCACGTGCAGAGGAACAATTTGTTCAGAACAACTTGGAAGACTAAGGATAGAGATTGGAAGGTGATAATTGACAGTGGGAGCACTGATAATTTAGTATCCACAGAGACGGTGGAGAAATTGAAGCTGGAGACGATTTCAAATCCAACGCCGTATAAAGTCTCATGGTTGCAGAAGGGTCATGAGGTAACGATAACTAAACAATGTCTTGTTGAATTTAAAATAGGGGGATATAGAGATGAAATCCAGTGTGATGTAATTCCCATGGATGTATGTCATGTTTTGTTGGGGAGACCATGGAAATATGACAGGAATGTCATTCATGATGGGAGAAAGAATACTTATACTTTGGAGAAGAATGGTATGACACACATGTTACTGTCGATTGAAGAGAATAAAGTGAAGGAAGAATCCATCACAAGTATAATTCTCATGAGTGGGAAGGAACTCCTGAGTGAAATTAAGAAGGAATAGGAGATTCAGTTTGTTGTAGTAAGGAAGACGAAAGTTATCCTTACAAGTACTTCTATGGAGGATCTACCTGAGGAAATTTAGGAACTGTAGGAGAATATTTCTGATACAGTGGTGGATGAGTTGCCAAGATCATTACCACCTATTAGAAGTATTATCCATCACATTGATTTAATACCAGGAGCGAGTCTGTTGAATAAAGCAACATACATATTGACACCTCAAAAGAATGAGGAGGTAAAAAGACAAGTTCAGGATTTGTTAGACAAAGGTTTGGTTAGAGAAATCTTGAGTCCATGCGTAGTACCACTGTGTTGAGTCGAAAGAAGGAAGGATGATGGAGAATGTGTACAGACTCAAGGGCCATAAACAAGATCTCCATTAGGTATAGATTTCCATTGCCAAGGATGGATGACTTATTGGATTATTTAAGTGGAGCGAACTATTTTTCAAAGATAGATTTTAAAAGTGGATATCACCAAATAAGGATGAGAGAAGGTGATGAGTGGAAAACAACCTTCAAGACAAATGAGGGGTTGTATGAATGGCTTGTTATGTCATTTGGCTTAACAAATTCCCTGAGTACTTTTATGAGGTTGATGAATGAAGTGTTGAAAGATTTTATTGGTATGTTTGTGATTGTATATCTAGATGATATATTGGTCTTCAGTAAAACTGAATAAGAGCATTTGAGGCATTTAACTTTAGTAATGAGGAGGTTGCAGTCGGACAAGCTACTGATAAATTTAAAGAAATCCTCTTTTATGAAAACATAACTCATTTACTTGGGTTTTGTGATCTCTTCGAATGAATTAAAGATGGATCCCGAGAAGGTGAAAGAAATAAGAGAATGGTCGTCACCAAGGAGTATATTTTAGGTGAGAAGATTCCATGGATTAGCGAGTTTCTATCTAAAGTTCTTTAAAAAATTCAGTGAAATTGGTGCACAAATGATGGATACGATGAAGAAAATACACAAGTCTTTTAAATGGATAGAAGAGGCTGAGAAAAGATTCAATATATTGAAGGAGAAGATAATATAACAATTGATTATGGTCTTGCCAGATTTCGGGAAGACATTTCAAGTGAGATGTGATGTGAGTGAAGTTGCAATTGGAGCAGTCTTGAGCCAAGATAATAGGCTTGTTGCATATTTTAGTGAGAAGTTGAATGATACTAAGAGAAAGTACTCCACGTATGATAAAGATTTTTATTCCATAATTCAAGACTTAAAGAAATGGAGGCACTACCTTGTTCCAAAAGAGTTTGTTTTATATAACGATAATCAGGATTTACAATTCATAACCAGACAGGAGAAGTTAAATCAAAGACATGCGAAGTGGATAGAGTTTATGCAAAATTTAACTTTTGTCATTAAATATATTTCGGGTAATGCTAACAAAGGTGTTGATGCATTGAGCAGGAGATGTCTAATTCTGTAGGAATTTCAAGTGAAAACCTTGGGGTTTGAACACCTTAAGGAAATGTATTGTGATGATCCAAATTTGAAGGAGGCATGTGAAGCGTGTGTGAATCATGTGCTCAGAGACAGAAGTCAGTGGATAGAGTACCTGATTCAATATGGGTTGTTGTTTAAGGGGTACCAATTGTGCATATTGAAGTGCTTGATGAGGGAGAATTTGCTGAAGGAAAAACATAGTGGAGGTCTAGCTGGAAATTTTGGCCATGACAAAACGTTTGCACAGTTGAATAGTTCATACTATTGGCCAGGCATGAGAGCAGAGGTGAAGAATTTTGTGATCAGATGTAAGATTTTTTAGTATGCAAAGGGAAAGAGACAGAATATTGGGTTGTATCAACCATTGCCTATTCCATAGAGGCATTGAGATGCAATAAGAATGGATTTCATGTTGGGATTGCCAAAAATGCAAAGAGGAAGTGATTCCATATTTGTGGTAGTTGACATATTTTCAAACATGGCACACTTTATCTGATGCCAGAAGACCAGTGATGCAACGCACATTACTAACTTGTTTTTCAAGGAATTTATGAGACTTCATGGATTTCCCAGGAGTATTGTCTCAGACAGGGGTACCAAATTTGTTGGTCATTTCTAGAGGACATTATGGAAGAAACTAGGAAAAAACATATCCTTTAGTTTTTCATATCACCCCTAAACGGATGGATAGACTGAGGTGGTGAATTGAAGTTTAGGAGATTTACTAAGAAGTTTGGTCACTAAACATCATAGTCAGTGGGGTCATATTCTAGCATAGGCAGAGTTTGCAGACAATGACTCAGTGAACAGAAGTACCGAAAAGAGTCCATTTCAGACAGTGTATGGAATGAAGCCAAGGGGAGTGTCAGAATTAAGAGATCTAGAGCAGACTGAATTCATAAGTGTTGGAGCTGAAGAATTTGTTGCAGAAATGAAGGAGCTTCACAATCAGATCAAAGAGTTGTTGCAGAGGAGTAGCAACAAATATAAATGCAGATATGATCAACATAGGAGGAAACTTCAATTTGAAGTTGGAGATCAAGTTATAGCACATATCAGGAAGGAGAGGTTCCTAATAGGAACATATAATAAATTGAAGCTGAAGAATATAGGACCATGCAAGATCCTAAGAAATTTGATGAGAATGCTTATGAGATAGAGCTGCCAGAAGATGCCCATATTCAACATTGCAGACATGTATCCTTACAGGGAAGATGAAACTAGAGGATCGGAAGATTAGAAAGAGATCCATTGGGAAAATCACAAGCATGTAGCAGAAAATCCGCAAATTTAGAAGATCGTAGATCAACGAATTGGTAAGAAGACCAGGAGAAGAAATTATTTTGTGTATCTGGTAAAGTGGAAAGGACACCTGATAGAGGATTCCAGTTGGGTAAGTGAAGCAGATATCCATAAGCATGGAAAGTCAATGCAGGAGATCATGGAAAAGAGTCCATGAATTTTTAGCCAGAGGAGTATGATGCAGGAGCATCACCAACAAAGCATGAGAGGAGGACAACTCAGTTCCTTGTGCACAATTTGAAGTAAATTTTAAATTTTAAAGTGGCATATCGCGTAAATATTTTGAAAGGATTGTAATTAAAGAACATCTTTAATGTTTTGGAGTTGGATGATTATATGAGATCATTGGAGAATGTATTTTCTTTTAATGAAACCATGTGTAGTATAGATTCGATGTGTTTGATCTTATCTTTCTGTCACAAACATTTATTGTAATAAATTCTAAGTAGTTGAATGATTTTATTTTGCTAGGATAGCTCTAGACTAGTTGGAGGGAAAGGCTCAAAGAGCCCCTCTTGGGTTTGTATTGTTTCCCAAAAGAGGTTGTTGGCATTCTAGTTG
The DNA here is from genome assembly GCA_010110895.2 of Picea sitchensis. NCBI lineage: Eukaryota > Viridiplantae > Streptophyta > Pinopsida > Pinales > Pinaceae > Picea > Picea sitchensis. The sequence goes on from SNQJ01S0003608.1 coordinate 115,044, forward strand.
TTGATAGTTGTTGTCATTGTAGTTGATATTTGAGAGCTATTGAGAAGCATTTTATGAACCCATGTATATGACAGTTGAATGAATATAACAGAGGAGCATTGTTCCAAATGTCTGGTGTTACAATTACTGTGTCCATCTGAATGAATGAATGGTAGAATTTTTGTTTACTTGTAATTATCTGTTATTCACTCCTTCTCATGTTTATGAATGAATTTACATAGTTGAATGTATGAATCTGTGAAGATTTATATAAGTTTCAATTGTTTCTATTATACGAGCAAGTGGAAGCGTGCATAGTGTCCGCAATGTGTGTGTTGACAGAGTCTATTTCAACTCATAAGATTAGAAGAGGTAACCTGAAATTTGTATGTGAAAAGAGTGCATAGTGTCCACAAGGTGTGTGACAGATCTCGCTTTGACTCAGAAAGTTCAGGAGAGCTAGTTTGAAGGTGTTCATAGACCGAACGAACTCGAAGTCATATTGTTCAAAGGGAACAATAGAGCTTGGAAGTACTGTTGCAAGGAGTGTACAATCATCCTTCAAGAATCAATATTGAAGGAAATTTGTCACAAACGTGTGCATATTTGATGTTGGACTGAGTATCGATAAACCGTTCTAAGAATTTTAGAGTTTTGGGGAGAAGCAAGTCCAATAGAGGTAACTGGGAGCTTTTCATGCAGAGGCTGCATATTGTTTGCAAGGGGTGCACGATAGATTCTTCTAACTCAGAAGCTAAGGAGGATTCAGGAAATTTGTTCACAGAGAAGATAATTCGTGGAGGAGAACCTATTGTAAGGTGTGCACAGGCTAAAATCTAAGTAAGTGTCGAAGAAAGCGCCCTAAGAAGCAAAAGGTTCAAGGAAGAACAAAGTCTAGGAGGGAGAATGGCAAGAAACCTTCAAAGGGGAGGACTCTTTAAGGTTTCCCAAATTTAGCAATCCAGATCCGTCCAGGAGGGATCAAGATCATTATAGACCATCAGATCTGGGGAGAGATGCACGAAGGTTAGTCATGAAGCATTTCGACACTTTGGAGTTCAAAGTGTTTAAAGTGTTGAGAAGCAGGGTCTCTGAAGTCGCGAAGTGATCCTAGTCGTTGGCTGTGAGGAGGATACCTGGTAACGGATTAGAAAATCTAGGAGTTAGAGGTCTAAAGAAGTTGCATGGGGAGTAGGTGAAATCTTTGTGAAGTCATGAAATCCGAAGTACAACTGGACCATCATATCCAGGAAGACATGCGGAAGAGATCTGTGTATTCGGAGGAAAGCGTTTTGAAAGGAACCAAAGACAAAGGTTGTGATATTTCTGAAGCCCGAAGTTATGAAGAACTGATCCACAGTCACAACCCGTGGTCATATAGGAGAAAGAGTCTAGCATAGGGCTAGCAATCGCAAGGTTGGTGTTGCTAAAGCGCCAGAGAGTAGGGTTGCAGGTAACATCAAGGGGACCTACGTGTGTCACTTGTTCCGAGTCTATTGAAGACCTAATGAGTTAATTCGGCTCGAATAAATTGAATATCCAAGATCGGGAGGTCGCAAAATCCCCAAGAGGGAAGGGGGGATGCATCACCATTTGAGAGAAGAATTTGGAGGTTGAGCTCATCTTCATTAGCCCAGATGGAGGGACCTAGATTCCAGTTCTGAAGTAGCATCCGCAATGGTTATAAGTTGTAACAATCCTGAATTTTATTGTTAAATAAATAAAGAACTCTCTTTCTTGTCCATCTTTGTGTTTTATTTTATAGTTGTTACATTTGGGAATTTAATTATCTAGAACACTAATGGACTTGATTTCAATTAGAATATTTGAAAGTTAGTTATCTTGTAACTACTTATTTTGCAATTTTATTCTTCCTTGTATTGGAGGCCTTGTCCCAGAGTCGTATATGTTTGGTTTTGACTTTGTTTGTCTAAGAGGTTGACATTTATCACTTATTTTACCTCCCTTGAGTTTGAAAATTATTTATTTAAGTTGTGAAATGGCATGATTACCGTTGGCTAACAAGATCCCTTGGTGTCTACCTTCCAATAGTCTGATCTTTATCTTGAAAGTATTCATATTTCTAATAACTTAATTGTGTTTGAAGTTTTCGTTAACTTGAAATTGAAAAGGTTGTTTTTTTTTGAGTTTGTTTTTTTCCTTCTTTAGAAAGATTTGGTCTTTTGAATGCTTTAGACTCTATTGTTTTCTACAACCCAGCCTTAATATTTGATTTTTACTACTCATTTTTTAGGATTTCAAAGACAGATCTTCTTCTTTCTCTTTTACATAATTTGGGTTCTTTTTTATGTTGGAAGCATTCTAACATTTGCATTCTTTGAGTACTTGTCAACATTTTGAGTGCACACTTTGTTTGGCTTCTTTTTGCTTTATGTTATTTTGTGTCAAACATTGATTTATTTCATTCTAATTGAAAGTAAGGAAGCATAAAGTTTGCCTTTGAAGAGATTTCATTGCATTTACAATCAAATGAAAATCAATTTTTCATTCTAGTTTTTGGGTGGTGTATTTTTTATCTTGCATTTTAAAGAAAATTAAATTGCGTTCAAAGAGTAGTTTATGTTTCTTGCAATGAAATTTGTAAAAGTTTCTTTTATTGAAACTTATTGCTCCTTTTTATAGATAGCCTTTATCAAACTTAAAGATTGCATTGCATTCATATTTTCTTTTGAAGTATTCTTGGAGTCAAGTATCACAGATCATCGTTAAGTTGCATCCAAAATTCATTTTGAGTAAAAAACAACCATAAAAGGAACAAACACATTCTAAAATCAACTAGATATTTTCTTTATTAGAAAATGATCACAAGTCTAGGATTTTAGGGCCTTGTTTGTAGCGTGGAGAGTAAATTCTCCAAGGCCACTCAAATGAAAATGTAGAGTACTAGAGAGTGTTGAAATCCAAGTAGTAACAACTGACATTTGTTGGGAGATCTCCTCTTACATAGGAGTTAAGCATGAGGTCAAGCGAAGAGACGGTTTGAGATCTCCCCTCTTTCATTTTCCTAGTGGGACTACAACAAGTTTGGAGCTTTGAAGAGTGGTAGGTCCTCGGGGCAACACCACTTATTATTATTATTTGGGTCGTGTATTTTTGTCCACTATTCCTAGTTCCATTTTCTTATTATTGACTATCGACTGGTTACCTTCCCGATCGTCCATTGCGAAATTGGTAAACATAGTTTATTTTCCTAGGATTCTACATGGGTGAGTGAAAGGGGGGTTCCTTGTGGTACATGAGGTAGATGTTGCATCACACTTTTAGTACCCATGGAGGGTGGCCTTTTGAAGTGAGGGTTACTTGTACCAGGAAGGGTTGTTATGTGGAGGTTGGGGTAACTTATTCTCATATCTTTGTTGACGACCTCTTCTCCCACCTTTGGAAGATGCCTACTTCCTTTTTTTGTTTTCTATTATCTTATAATGACTTTCATAGTGTGTGCTATCTGATTTAGTGGAATCTAGGTTGAGTTTTTGTCTATGTCATCAGTTCCTAGAACTCACAACGAAGGTACCCCTTTTCTTGAGCAACCTTTTGTTTTACCTTCTTTTGGAAATGTTGGTCATCCTTATATTTCAACATTGAGTCTTCCTGGATTCACTGTTGGGTTACCGACATGGTTTTTTTCCACTATGATGATCCAAAATGCTCGTAGTTCTTCGTATGAAAACCCTCCACTTGAAGAATATCAACCTCATGTCGATCCTTTTCCTTCTTCACCCGTAAGGTCTTCTTCCCTTTCTTCCTCCTCACCTCGTAGAAGTATTAATGCTAGTAATGAGGAGGATAAGAAGAAAAAGAAAAGGAAGATTAAGAAGAATAAAAATAAGGAAGGGGACAATCCACCAGCCATTGATAATCATGTTGGGAGTGTTGATTATATTGACAAGCCTACCAAGACAACTCGCAAGCCCAAATTCCCTTGTAGGGTTTGTAAGGGTGACCACCTTCTTAAGGATTTATTTGTTCTTCCAAAGATCTTAGAAGTGTGGTCTATGGGTTCCAAAAAACCTGTGTCACCAACTTCCTCCGGTCATGCTAGTGACAACCCATCAACTAGTGATAGTACAAGTTGGAAGTAAGAAAGGTAGAGTCAAATTTTCTTGTAGGTTATATGAAGGAAGTCATCAAAATTACCTTTTCCCTTGTATGGATGAGGATTCATGTTTGTTGGAAAATATTACTAATGTATAACAAAAAATTCCAACAACTTACCCTAAACTCTCTCCCAAACCACCATTGGTTGATGAACTGGTCAATCTGGTTCCATCATCGGTCAATCTGGTTGATCAAGTGATCAATCGAGTTCCATCATCGGTTGATATGGTAGATCAATGGATCGATCTGGTTCCATCATCAATCGATCCCACTCTTCCTTTGAAGATTTAAGTATATACGACTCAGGTCTTTCTTTCTGCTATATATTCTTCTAGACAATGGAACATTTCACCCATTCCAACGGAACCCTCTCCAAGTAATGAAGTAATTTCCTTTAATTGGCATAGACTAATGACACTTCGTTTTCCTTCCTACACTCCCTTTAAACTCATCTAGGAAGTTTGTGATATAAACATATTCCACTCTATTGTAGAAGAAGTTACTTCTGTTAGCATTTTATACTCGAACGCTTGGAAATCTCTTGGTTCCCCTCAACTTGTGTCAGTGACTCAGAATTCATTGCATTTTAACATAAGAGCCAATCAATATTTAGGGATCCTTCCTCAGTTACTTGTTACCTTAGGAGGGAAACATTTCTATATTGATTTGATGGTATTCCAAGGCCCCTTGGATTTTAATTTTCTCCTCGGGAGAGACTATGTTTATGTTATGAGAGTTGTTGTATCCACACTCTTTCGAGTGATGTATTTCCCTCATACTAGAAACATTGTGACCATAGACAAAATTTCATTCATTGGCCCTCACATGACTTCCAACCATCCGACTTCCCTGAACGTTCCTTATATGCAAGCAATATCTTCCCCGCCACAGGTTAATTACATGGAAACATGTCCCATGCTTTCAACTATCAATGAGAAGGGCAATCTCACTATATGCTCATCTTCTTTGGATTTAAATCCAATAGTTGACATGGTAACTCCCTCATTAGAGACCTTGGAGTCTATTCTTCCACCTTTTGATATGAGTAATTCCCTTACCATGTATTCCTTATAGAGTATCATTCTTCCTTCTGATGAGTACCTCTTGGAATCCATGGTAGAGAGTGATGAGCATAATTTTATTTTTGGTTCCAAGGTTATTAAAAAATGAAACCAATTTCGATACAAGTTCTTGTTTCAGTGTCAAGATCGTTAAAAAATGAAACAAATTATTACAGGCATAGTTATTTTCGTGTGTCAAGCTCATTAAAAAATGAAAGGGACACCCCAAGCATAGTTTTCTTTGTTTCAATCTTGTGTAAAAATGAAACCTATCCCAAGCATAGTTTTTCTAGTTTCAATCTTGTGTAAAAATGAAACCTACATTGAGCATAGTCCATTTTTTGTGTCAAGCTCATTAAAAAATGAAATAGGCCCCCCTCCGATTGATTCAATTCTTTCACTGTATCTCGTAAATGTTGACTCGATTATTTCACTAGATCTCGTAAACATAGAGTCAATTATTTTGCTACATATCGTAAATGATGAGTTGATTCTTTCATAAGATCTCATAGTTGAACCTTCATTTCATTTGCCTATGATTGTTGATCCTCTTCTTCCTTTGGTGAACATTTACCTATTAGTAGCTAGGAGTCTAATCTTGTACATAAATTGCTGACAAAATAAGAGTTGGCAGATGAAACTAAGCTTGGGGGGAATGTCTCTAGCCTTTGGAGATCATGTTGGAGTTAATTTGTTAACTTCTTAGCTGGGGGAAAAGTACCAACCAACCATACGTATTGATCAATGTACCAACCTATGGACATCATTTTGGGAAGAAAATCATTCATGGGTATTACACCGAGCATAGTTTATTCTCATTTTCAAGCACGTTAAAAAATGAAACCTACTTTGAGAAAAACTCTAGTTTCTATGTCACGCTAGTTAAAAAATGAAACCTGCTTCGAGAAAATCTCTAGTTTCTATGTCACGCTCGTTAAAAAATGAAACCTACTTCGATAAAAGTTCTAGTTTCTATGTCATGACCATTAAAAAATGAAAAAGAGGATTTTGATCAAAGTTCCTGTTTTTGTGTCAAGATCGTTAAAAAATGAAACAAAGGATTTTGAGCACAGTTTCATTCTTTGTTTCAAGCTCATTAAAAAATGAAACAGACTATGAGCATACTTCGTCATTCCTTGAGCTCGTTAAACAATGAAGAGTCATCTTTCGAGTGGTAGATTCCCCCTTTCTTAGCCTCGTAAGACTAACTACAAAAAAGGTATCCTCTGGTCAATCATGACTAGAAGAGTTCTCCCTTGTATTGTTTTACACTTTTTTCGGGCTTGGGGGACTAAATTTACGATAAAGAACACCCTTAGAGTCTTCTTTGAGATCTTTTCAGACTCTCTAAACATCATAGTACCTTCGATTTTTCCTTCTTTAGACTCATAAAACATGCATTGAAGGACCCATACAAGACCAAAACCCTCCTTCTTCAGATTCGTTAAACATATGATGAGGGACTCATTGAATACAAGGTATACCGAGAATATGTTATCCTCCTCAAGCTTGTTAAAAAATAAAGAGGTACTCTCCAATCATGGTGGGGGGAAAAATTGAAGGAAGTGGGTTAAGTTTTTGGAAATCATCATGGAAGTTGTTTGTTGTCTCCCTTGAACATGGAACATGTTTTCAGATCATCTTATAGTTGGGTAATGTTCTTGTATCTGAGTGATACCAATCCCATGAGTCCTCATACTCCATCTCACCCAAAGAATGACTCAGTGATCATCACACTATGTTTTTTTCTATCTCTCAATTGAGTGAATGCTTCCAAGTCACTTGTCATGCCTAACAATGTTCAATGGAAGCTTCATCTCAAACCAACCACTTTGTAGTATTAACATATTTCATCCTCGTGTCAATCCACACTCATTTGATGTATCATCTTACATCACTTTCTTCTGTTAGTTTCATGTCGATGATAGGGGATACATCATGGCCCTCTTCAACAAGTCTATTCATGTTGACTTTCACACATTATCCAGGAATTAGACTTAGAAACTAGTTAGTACCTTGGAGCTTGCATGCCTCAATGGCATGTTTCCTTGCCTTCGACGATAGGTTTACATCATTGGCCTCTAATCGAATGATTCCATGGATGTTCAACTTCAACTCGTTTATTCACATTCGCTAGAATGTACTAGGGTACTTTGGGAATCATCGTCATCATTTGTTATTTCCCTCGGACGTGTTAATGGTATACATTAATGAATGATAGTCAAGTGGTTTCTACCATGTTCAACATCAAGTCATCTATTCACATGGATAGATTCGTACTATTTTTGGATCGAGATGAAGACCTTGTGTTGGGAACTTACTCTATTATGTGCTTTACCTAGGCTGCAATGGAGATTATCTAAGTATTTTTGGGATTCCAGTACACTCACCCTACTAGCAACCCCACTGATATATATTGTCACATAGATCCATTTTGTATTGATTTGTGGCTATGTTGTTGTTATATTGTATCTCCACTATTCATTTTTCATATAGGCAAATTGATTGAGTCATGGAGCCATAAATTCACATTGTATCTCCAGTGGCCATATCCTTAGTTATTACTTTCATGGATCCATGGTGTATTGATCGACAACCTGCTTTGAGTCAGTTTATTTCGAGCATAGGTATGTCTTCCTCGGGAATGATACATATATATTTTTTGATGGTTGTTTTGCAGTTTCTTCAAAGTGATCCTACTCTAGCACCCTTGCATCGATATTTTTATAAAGTGTTTTGACCATCAGTTTCTCTTTTGATCTCACACGTTAGCGGGCATCTATTACACACCAAAATTTCACACTCAAGTGTCACAACTATTTACACCTAAGTGTCTCAAGTGTCATAAAGTGTCATATGAACCTTACTAAGTGTCACATTCAATTTTTCAAGTGTTGTATGCACCTTAATAAGTGTTTCATGCAATTTACTAAGTTTTACAACCCCTTGATACCATGAAAGAACATTTGTCATAATCCCTAAGTCATTTTGGAGGAAGAAACCCATCATTTGAAAGTCAGAAACATGTCTTTTCCTTGGAATTTTGACCATTTTTGGAGGGTTTTTGAAGGTCAATGCCCCCCTGCCCATGTATAGGGAGCATTGATCTCCTATCAACTCCCCCTACACCAAAATTTCACACTCAAGTGTCACAACTATTTACACCTAAGTGTCTCAAGTGTCGTAAAGTGTCATATGAACCTTACTAAGTGTCACATTCAATTTTTCAAGTGTTGTATGCACCTTACTAAGTGTTTCATGCAATTTACTAAGTTTTACAACCCCTTGATACCATGAAAGAACATTTGTCATAATCCCTAAGTCATTTTGGAGGAAGAAACCCATCATTTGAAAGTCAGAAACATGTCTTTTCCTTGGAATTTTGACCATTTTTGGAGGGTTTTTGAAGGTCAATGCCCCCCTGCCCATGTATATGGAGCATTGATCCCCTTTTTAAAAACCGTGTTTTTAGTTCTAAGGGAGCGTTGATGTGGTAAAAGGAGGTTATAACCATCCCACCTTTTTCTAAGGGAAGAAATCCGAAGATATTCAAGTTTGTTTGGGTCAAGGATTCGAGGTACCCTACTTGGATCCATCCTCTGCCACCTCAAGAAGCCAAATTCCATATCATGGAGAAAAATCCTCAACCATTTCCCAAAATATCTCATGGTGGTTAAGCCTCCCAATATTATATATTGAGGTCACTTCCATGGTGAAAGGGAGGAGGAATCAATTGAAGCATCATCATTTTGATCTCAATACATTCATGCAAGATATCTAACGAAGAGATTGAATAAGTTGTTGCAACGTCAAAGGTGATTTGTAAGTTCTTTCATTACTATGTTTCCATTATATAAACTTGGCCTATTCCCTTCAAATTCAAGTGTTCAAACATATGCTTGTCTATTGTTGTTTCAATAATTGCAGATAGATATATTTTGTCTAACCACATAGAGTAGAAGAAGGAGATTCCTTGGTGGGGGAAAAAAATGAAGGAAGTGGGTTAAGTTTTTGAAAGCATCATGGAAGTTGTTTCTTATCTCCTTTGCACACGGTAGTTGTTTGTGTCTCCTCTTACAGTTGGGTAATATTTTTGTCTCTGTTTCATACCAATCCCATGAGTCATCATACTCCTTCAACTCACTCAAAGAATGCCCCAGTGATCGTTGCACTATGTTTTTGTCTATCTCTCAGCCGAGTCAATGATGCCAAGTCACTTGTCATTACTCGCAATGTTCAAGGGAAGTTTCATCTAAAACCAACCATTCTTTTGAATGTTTCATAGAAACTTACATAAGATATTTAGCTAAAGAAAGTACAAACAAAGCTTATCAAGAAAGGAAGAGAGATTCAATATGGAAAAATGAGAAAATATATTCACACTACTCCAATGAAATGATGATTCATACATAGATGATCATCAATATGATACAATGAATGAGTGGAATACACTCATATATAAGACATAACATTCCATAATTAAGAAAATAAATAAAGAAGTTATCTTTCCTTAGGAATGCATGCATGCATNAATAGAACTAGTCAGTTAACTCATACTGAACTAATGTGTCGAAAATAGTACTTTCTCCAACACCACTATGGAGTAAAAATGAGTCCCGACAACTAGGCCATATTAGGTACTCATGTACAATGCAACTAATGAAAACTGAATAAAAATGAGGAAATAGGGAAAACCACATGGGAACAAACACCCCCCTCAAAAGACAATGCATCAAAAAAAGAAAAGGCATTTGCTAGGCAACCGTGTTCTTCACTCCAAGACGTTCCCACAAAGTATGAAAATTCTTCTCACTGAAAGTCTTCATGAAAATGTAGAAATGTTTATGGATCTGATGAATTCCTTTGGAAACCTATCTAGCCTTCTACCTCTTGATCATGTGGACCCATCTGCACCTGAAAATATCCCTTTCTAGTGGAAGTGGAACCATATCCAAAGTTAGATTCTCTAGGAGTGAGACATACTCCTTCTGCATGGCTTCATTCCATAATGGATTTCCCACATCCTCACTGTAAATCTGTGGATCAAAAGAATGAACCATATAGAAATGCATGGGCATCGCAGGTTCAGAAGCTGAAAGTACATGAGAGGGATCCTCATGCTGAGATCAAGTCCTCTTCGAATCCAATGGATTCCCTGCAAGGACACCTACTTCCAGAAGTGTGAATTGTGCCCTCTTGGGCATTTGTTGAAGCTTCGACGATGGATTCTTATTTGATTGTACTACCTTCTCATTTCTATGTATAGAATCTGAGTGTATGGAATCATCTCTAATTCTTGGAATTGATGGAAATACAAGAGTATATGTATCTTTCACTGGAGGTGCATGCAAAGTTCTCTCCTTATGTGTAAGTAGAAAAGAGGATTTATTGTCAGAAAAATTAGTGAATTTATACAACCTTGACTTGTGATCCACCTTACCAATTGAAATAATGGAATTGTCATTCATGTCAAGTATAGAAACTGAATATGATGTAAATTCAACATTTTTACCTTTTTGAGTGATCTAATAAAATAAGAGAAGATTCATAGAAAGCTTTGGAACATGTAAAACATTCTCAAAACTTCCACTATGGAGTTTTGCTCTCCCCTCTCCTGCTACTGCTACTAGAGTATCATCCCCCATGAGAATAGGGGGTCCTGACCATGAGCTAAAAGAAGTAAAAACTTCCTCTTTTGCTACCATATGATGTGATGCACCGGAATCTACAATCCATAAATTAAATGAGGAATTAGTTGCAACAAGAGCATGATGATTACCTTTCTTAGACGAAAAATATTCTTCCTTATTATTCTTGGCTCCTTCTAGAATGAAGTTTCCAAGATTGTTCTAATAAAGTACCTGAGCCATAAGATCGATTTGTTTCTTCATGCATTTGGATTCATCATGATTCGGTTTATTGTTGTAATTGAATTGATTTCCCTTCTTCTTATTATTCTTCTCTTTGGAACTTGAACCTAAAGATTCTTTGGAACCTGAAGCTGAAGAATCCTTGAAGGGTTTGGAATATCCCTCCTTCTTTGGCTTTGGATGTTGTGATTTACCCTTTCCTTTATTTCTGGATGATCCTTTTCCATCATGCATGGTGAGTGCATGTTATTTAGGATCCTTTATTAGGCCCATATGAATGAGTTTTTCCTACTCATGTGTGAGAGAATCAATGAATTGTTCGATGGTAGGGATCTTCCAATTTGTTCCCATGAGATACCTCCCTGAATGGAAAGTGGAAGCATAGACAACATAATATGGTCCTATCTTGGACAAGATTATTATAATAAGTTCGTCCACTTGTTTAGACTTATTAATACCACAAGATGCTAAGATCAATATCAAATATTTAAACTTAGTAAAGAAATCATGTATATTATCAAAGCTTTTAGGATCCAAAGTGTTAGCGCCAGAAATTGTCCTCGGAATGCGATGAGGGCAAGCCTGATACCCATCAATTTTATATGTCACGGGTTGTTTTATAAAGGGTGACCGAATGGGAGTAAAATCAGAACAATATCGTTTTAACTCAGAGAACTGGGTTGGAAATGCAAATATAGGTGAGGTGTTGATCTAACTTAGGCCGGTAAGTTGCATAGTGGTGAGTAGGTGGAGGAAAAACAAGAAAGGAATGAAAGTATTCTCTGGACATCCTATCTTCCAGCAACCTTCGGGGAGAAAAGTATCAGATACAAGATCCTCTTAGATCCGAAAAATTCAGGAAACTGAAAACACTGCAACAACAGATATAGTTAAACCTACACTATACTATAATCACAACACCCGATTGGATCCTCCATGCCTGGGATTTCAGAGTCAGAAGAAGAATATAAAGAAAGGAGTTGGATTCCATTAAACAAGAAGTCTCAAGGATCAATTCATAACTAGAGAACCAGAGGCCTCATCAAAACATTACCATCAGGAGCTTAGCTCTACCATCGATGCTTACAAAAATATAAAAAATGAGAAAATATAATCAGAGAAATCCCCCCCCTCGTAATAGCAACAGAGTCATTGAGTTGCTTCATTTAAGGCTTTACGTGTGCATGGTCTTCTTGCAGGCTATGCAGGAAACTTCTTGTCTAACATGGAATCATATCAGCATGGCTCTCGTAGGGAAACTGTCCATTAGGGTACCACAGGATGACTTCTCTTGACCTTTTCCCACACCTTCCATTTATGGATTGAGCTAAGGTTTCAACCACCTGCTCAATTTTCAATAACTTCTTCTTTCATGGAGGGTGGATGAGACTAAAAACACAGGGGATGTCCATGTGACTCTCCCAAGGCTTGGAGTCTAGCCTTCTTTTCTTTGGGCTCCACCTTCAATAAAACCCAGGGCCATGGCCCTGCGCTTAAACACCAAAGGTGCTTCATGTATCGGGACCCAGGAGTATGGGAGAAATGCAAGCCCAAAACTCTACCCTATGAAATCCTGAAATATGATCTCTGAATGGGTGCTGTAAGGGTCCCTAGCTCCTCCCTTGGATTCTCTCCACGTGACCCTATCTCGTGACCACCAACTGAGCCCAAAAGGCACTAGCTACGTTTCACATATTGGCAATGGGAAGGAGTTGACCCCCTACGCATTAAAGTCCCAATAGCCGAAATGGTGATCGAACTTGACCGCAGGCCACATAGCCCCGATGATGGATGGCCCAGATATTCTTTGATGTGAGATCCCAACCTAGCCTAGATCTTTCACCACGTGTCCTTCAAACTGGATGGCCCTAATTGCTTCAACATTTTCACATAGACTCTCTCGAAGGGCCCCTTCTACAACTCAGATTTACGCCACATGTCCCTGCTAGATCGGATGACTAAGATCGCTCCTCGATCCAATGGTCCAGATCCTTTTGATACTAGGTGCACCGGGGATACATGATGTATCTCTCTCCTGCTTTCCCGGTGACCNGTTGAGATGACTTTGACGACAAATGGGTGCTACCTCCACCCCTGGGCCCACTTGACGTGACCTGGCACTAGGACCATGGGCCCAACTCCAAAGTTTCTTAGCATTTCACATTTCGAGGTTTTGAAACCTAAGGGAGAACCCTATCCTCCCAAATCGCGATCCCTGAAATGACGACTCCCACGATGGAGGAATCAACTACCACCTATCCCCACTAGATCAGATGACTCATGTTCAATCTTGACCTCGACCAGTTGAGGCAAGCCCTGGAATTAAACATTGGGAAACTCTATGGCCCCCCATTTCCCAATAGTCGTCGATATGCCTCGTCAATGGATCCTTGCCGTTGAAAACTTTCTCTTTTCCTGCTCACTTGATTTTAAGCCTGAAATGGAATTTTCTGCTTGTTGCGCTTGGATGCTTCTCGTGCAAACCGCGGACTTGGATACCCTTTTTTCCGTGACAAGAATGGGTGATAACATTTGGCTCCATGAGGGATAGATTCATCCCTGCGATTCTCTAAGAACTCATTATGTAGTTTCAGTGCCTTTTGTTGGGCAATGGAGTCAAGCTCAAAACACCCTGCTGAAAATACAGGCCGAAAAGTAAAAGAAAAAATAAATAAACATACATGCTCAAAGGAGATTATTTATTTATATTCCTAAACTAATCTACTTTGTACATGGGGCTAGGTGAAAGAAAACTTCCACCATAGCCACCCATACTGCTTGGTGATTCGACCCCTTTCTTTACTACAGATTCTCCATAAAATGTTAGGGAGGTATGACAGAAAAATGAAGACAAGGCTAGGAATGCTACCCATACCCCCAAATGATGAGAAGGGGAATACATTTATAGGCTCCAAATCCTTTGGAAAGAACAACTCCATATATGACCCCACAGGGTCACAATTTTTAATATCAGGGGAGCTCAATTGGTCAGAAAACCTCTCTTGGTCTTCATTGTTGTTCACCTGTGGCATGATGTCTTTAGAGTGCACAAGTGGGTAGAGAATAGATGCAGGTTGGCTGATGTCAAGTGACACCTACTCAAAAACATGCTCTGGATTAGAGATGAGCTTCCCACTAAGCCCTTCCTCTTTATACTTCTCTGTGCTTCCCACAAGCCTAGTAGAGTTGATTTCCACCCATGGCTTTTCCTTTATTAATAAAGGAATGGGCTCCATAGTGTGGTCTTGGAAATCTTTCATAACACAATACTCACCTGTGATTATTGGTGGAATAATGCAATTAGAACATTTCAGAAAATATGAACTGTAGGATTCCATGTATGTGGCCATAAGATCATGGGAAATGTGACAGAATACTGGCTTCTTTAGAATACCAGGATGCTCCTCTGCAAAAAACTCTCTACTCACAAAAGAATTCCCTTCTTCCTCATCTGAAAACAACTCTCGATCATCCACAGATGTAGCTCTTCCTCCAGAAAAATGATCATCAAGTAAAGGGGAAGCAGGATTTAGATCATAATGACTATGATCAGTCATGAGCATACAACTACTTCCTGGTTCTTATTCCCGATATGATCCATATTTGCTATATCTTTGCTCAGAATCTAAAATAGACTGACAGTCTTCTTCCTCCTGTATATGCACATTTGCCTTCTTATGAACCCACCTACTAGCCCTTATGTTCTCTTCAACCTCTTTAGCATCCTCGAACAAATGTATCATTGATGAGGATTTCCTCTATATCAGGAGGAGGACTAGCTCTAGATGTTGAGCCATGATATAGTACACCATAGCATAAGTCTTTGTGGGTCTGATCTCCATAGGCATGTTATGATAAACACTATAAAATCTCCTGTTGAAGACAACCAAGGCTTCATCTTCCCCTCTCCTCGAGGCATTAAACTCAGACCATTATTGATCAAGGGACTTGTTCTCACCCCAACTCTTTAAAAAGGCATGGTATAGCTCAGTACAGGAAACAATAGAACCAACCTCCAGACATCTAAACCACATAGCAACATCTCCAGCTAGGGACTTTGAGAAAAGCCTCATAGTAACATCATCATGAATGTTCTCAAACTGATCAATAAAGTTATCAAAGACCTCTATATGCTTCTTAGCTATAACATGATCCTCCCTAGAAAACTGAGGAAGATGCCCAAAGGAAACATGAGGATAAGGGTTAAGGTGACATGGAAGCCTTAGGGGTTTAAACAACTTATTTCTGATTTTAATTTGAAAAGAATTAGGCTGATCATGGGATTCAACGAGAGGCCAGGGAGGCTCAGTGGGAATAATAGGAGGTAACAATATCTGGGAAGACTGTGAATTAGTCTCAACCTCCTCAGGAATACAAGGGTGCTCAACTTTAGGACGAGGTGTGATACAGATCTCATCTTCGTGGATAGGCAGAGGTGAAGGCACAAGATCAATATCTACAACACAAGAAGAGGAAATGCTTTATTCTTCCAAGGATGAGTGAGTAAGAGGAGGCTCAAGGACATCATAATGTACAAAGCAAAGGAAAAAATTCTCTATAAGTAAAGGGAAAGAAAGGAATGAGCTGATAAAGAAATAAAAGACTTCATGTAGAAAGCTCATGAACTGACACTTGGTCTTTCCCTTCAACATGAACTTCTTTCGTCAAAATAATCCCCTCTAGTGGAGTATTTAAATGTGGAGTCACCAGGTGAATGCTATGCAGAATGAGTGTGTCTAGTCTTTGTTCACCATCAAAGACCAGAACTGAGCTTTGTGTCTCCTAAGGGATACTAGGTGTAGCCAGAGGCACTGCAATAGAGGAGTTACCAAGTGTAATCGCCTCAGAGGTGTCGCCAGGTGCAAGTGAAATATTCAATGGTTCTAATGTCTGATGCACCTTCAGAATCAGAAGCTCGTTGTCATTCTACCTAGGGAAAATATTCAACTTCGTCCCTGGCAACGATGCCAGAAATGTTAGCACCAGAAGTTGTCCTCAGATTGCAATGAGGGAAAGATTGATACCCATCAGTTTTATATGTCACACGTTGTTTTATAAAGGGAAAACGAATGGGACTAAACTCAGAACATTATCGTTTTAACTCAGAGAACTAGGATGGAAATGAAAATATAGGTGAGGTCTTGATCTAACTTAGGCTAGTAAGTTGCATAATGGTGAGTAGGTGGAGGAAAAATGAGAAAGGAATGAAAGTCTTCTCTGGACATCCGATCTTCCAGCAGCCTTCGGGGAGAAAATTCTTAGATACAAGATCCTCTTGGATTCAAAAACTTCAGGAAACTAAAAATGATGCAACAATGGATATAGTCAAACCTACACTATACTATAATCACAACACCCAACTGGATCCTCCATGCTCGGGATTTCAGATTTAGAAGCAGAATATAAAGAAAGGAGTTGGCTTCCATTAAACAAGAAGTCTCAAGGATCAATTCATAACCACAGAACTAGAGGCTTCATCAAAACATTACCATTGGGAGCTTATCTCTACCATCAACGCTTACAAAAATATAAAAAATGAGTATATATACTTAGAGGAATCCCCCCCTCGACAGCAAGGGAGTCGCTGAGCTGCTTCATTTAAGGCTTTACATGTGCATGGTATTCTTGTAGGCTATGCACGCAGCTTCTTATCTGACATCGGCTCAAATCAGCATGGCTCTCACAGGGAAACTATCCATTGGGGTACCATAAGATGACTGCTCCTGACCTTTTCCCATGCCTTCCATTTATGGATTGAGCTGAGGTTTCAACCACCTACTCAATTTTCAATAACTTCTTCTTTCATGGAGGGTGGTTGAGAATGAAAACACAGGGGATGTCCACGTGCCTCTCCCAAGGCTTGGAGGCTAGCCTTCTTTTCTTCGGGCTCCAGCTTCAATACAACCCAGGGCCATGACCCCGTGCTTAAACACCAAAGGTGCTTCATGTATCGGGACCCAGGAGTATGGGAGAAATGCAAGCCCAATACTCTACCCTCCAAAATCCCAAATCCGATCTTCAAACTGGCGCTTTAATGGTCCCTAGCTCCTCCCTTGGATTCTCTCCACGTGACCCTATCCCGTGACCACCGACTAAGCCCAACGGACACTAGTTGTGTTTTGCATATCGATGATGGGAAGGAGTTGACTCCTTGTCTTTCAGAGTCTTGAGTACAGAAAATGCAATGGGGATAAACTCATGCTATCTTACCTCTTTTGTCTCATCCATATGATCACCGGCTGTGACCCGAGGCTAAAACTTTGGGCACCTCCTGGTTTCGACTTTCAGGGATCTCCAATGCAACGGGAGGAGTGACCTTGTGCCCTTCAAATTCCTGGTAGACAAAATGGTGACCAGACTTGACCGCACGCCACATAGCTCCGAGGCCGGATGGCCCTGATCTTCTTTGATGCGAGACCCCCACCTGGCTTAGATCTTTCGCCATGCATACTTCAAACTGGATGGCCCTGATTTCTTCGACGTTTTCACTTAGACTCTCCCGAAGGGCCCCCTCTACATATCATATTTGCACCACGTGCCCCTGTTGTATTGGACAACTAAGATCACTCCTCGATCCAATGGTCCAGATCCTTTTGGGACTAGGTGCACCGGGGATACATGATGTATCTCTCCCTTGCTTTCCTGGTGACCAATCTATGAAAGTGTGGATGTGTGCCACACATCCTTCAGATGGATGAATGAGATGAATTTGATGGAAAAAGGGTGCTACCTCCACTCCTGGGCCCACTTGACATGATCTGGTGCTAGGACCATGGGACCAACTCCAAAGGTGCTTAGCATTTCGCATTTCAGGGTTTTGAAACCCAAGGGAGAACCCTATCCTCCCATCTCACAATCCCTGAAATGCCAACTCCTGGGATCACACAATCAACTGCCACCTGTCCCCACTGGATCAGATGACTCATGTTCAATCGTCACCTTGACCAGCTAGAGAAATCCCTGGCGTTAAACACTGGGAAACTCTATGGCCCCCCGTTTCCCGATAGCCATCGATATGCCCCATCGATGGATCCTCGCCGTTGAAAAGTTTCTCTTTGCCCACTCACTTGATTTTAAGCCCAAAATGGACTTTTCTGTGTGCCGTGCTTGGGTGCTTCTCATGCAAACCAAGGACTTGGATACCCTTTTGTCCATGACAAGAATGGGTGATAACACAAAGTATTCAACTCTACCTCAAGTATGTGACTTCTCACTTGATCTTGCTTTCCAAATAGACTTTCCAAGGTGGTCTAGATATCGTTTGGAGTCTTTCATGCTGCAACATGAAATGATTGATCAGTTGAAATCAATTCAAGAATAATTATTGTTGCTTCATCATTTCGGTTCTCCCATATCATCTTCTCAATTGATGATGTAGATTATGTTTTTGTCCCCATTGTCAAGTTGTACATTCCTTTCCTTCTAAGTTGGAATTATGCCTTGGGATTCCAATCAAAATAATTGTATGGTGTGAGTATTACCACCAATTTTTACTGTAGAATAGGTGGTGTATCCATATCTCCCACTATTTTTGAGAACCCCTAAAACAAAACTGAGAAATCACTACAGAAAGGGCACTTTAAGTGGAAAATTTGTATCAGTTTTAGGAGGCAATATTTGAGCTTCTTTTCTGAGAAAATGGTGAGGAATCTCGCCAAACGGTTGAAAACCCACTTGCAAAATGGGTCGATTTACTTGTTTCATGAGTCGTTTCCTTAAAACATTAATATTTTGGGAGATATAACTGCAACAAGAAAGGTTTTTTTAGAGGTGATCACACCTTTCCTTAAGAGACAGAGCAGACAGTATTTACTTGGTCACCCTTTTCTAGTGTATTGGGAGCGACCTGGTCGCTCTTTTGGTCACCCTTTACCAGTTTGGGTGCGATGGTCGCTCCTTTAAATAAGGAGAGGGTGTCACTATGTATGTTACACCGATTTTCTCACCAAAACTTCATATTTCCTTATTCTTTGGATTGTCTAGCTTGCTCCAAGCAGCGTAGCTCTGATACCGTGTCAATGTTTCATCGAAACCTGCACAAGAGATCTAGATAAAGTAAGTATAAACAAATATTATCAAGAAAGGAAGAGATATTAAATATGGAAGAACGAGAAAATATATTCACACTACTCCAATGAGTTGATGATTGATACATAGATGATCATCAATATGATACAATGAATGAGTGAAATACACTCATATATAAGACATAACATTCCATAATTAAGAAAATAAATCAAGCAGTTAGATTTCCTTAGGAATGCATGCAGGCATAATAGTGATGGTAAAAATAGAAAGTCTAAAATAGAACTAGCCAGTTAACTCCTACTGAACTATTGTGTCGAAAATAGTAATTTCTCCAACAATTATGCAATATTACCATCTTTCATCCTTGTGTTAGTCCACACTCATTTGATCTATCATATTACATCAATTTCTTGTGTCATTTTGATGTCGATGATAGGGGATACATCATGGCCCTCCTTCGACAAGTTTGTTCCTGTTGACTTCAACACATTATTCGTGAATTAGACTTAGAAACCAGTTAGTACCTTGGGGCCTGCATGCCTCAATAGCAGGTTTCCTTGCCTTCGATAGTAGGTTTACACCATTGGCCTCTGATCAAATTATTCCATGCATGTTTGACTGCACTAGGGTACCTTTGTTGGACTAGAGTACCTTGGGAATCATTGTCATCATTGGTAATTTCCCTTGCACTTGTTAATCATATACATTAATGACCGATAGTCAAGTTCTTTCTACCATGTTCGACATCAAGTAATATCTTCACATGGCTAGGTTCATACTATTTCAGGATCTGGATGAAGGGTTGGGTGCTTACTCTATTATGTTCTTTACCTAGGATGTGATGGATATTATCTGAGTATTTTTTGGATTCCAGTACACTCACCCTACTGGAAACCCCATCGATATATATTGTCACATAGATCCACTTTGTATTGGTTTGTGGATATCTTGTTGTCATATCGTAGCTCCATTGTGTATTTTTTGTATATGCAAACTGATTGAGTCATGGAGGTATGGATCCACATTGTATATTTGATGGCCATATCCTTAGTCGGTACTTTCATGGATCCATAGTGTATTGGTTGGTGGCCATGCTTTGAGTCTATTTATTCCGAGCATAGGTATGTCTGCCTCGGGAATGATACATATATATTGTTTGATGGTTGTTTTGCAGCTTCTTCCAGGTTCTCTTACTCCAACACCCTTACACCGATATTTTTGTAAAGTGTTTCATCCATGAGTTTCTCTTTTCACCTCACACTTTAGGGGGCATCTATTACACACCAAAATGTCACACTTAATTATCGCACCTATTTACACCTAAGTGTCACAAGTGTTGTAAAGTGTCATATGCACTTCTTCAAGTGTCGTATGCACCTTAATAAGTGTTGCATTCAATTTACAAAGTGTCACAACCCATTTACACCATTACAAACATTTTTCATAATCCCTAAGTAATTTTGGAGGAAGAAACCCATCATTTGAAATCTCAAAACATGCCTTTTACCTGGAATTCGACCATTTTTGGAGTGTTTTTGAAGGTCAACGCCCCCCTTCCCATGTATAAGGAGTGTTGATATCCTATAAATGCCTCCTTGCACATGTATGGGGAGTGTTGATCCTGTTTTTCAATGCCATGTGTTCAATTCTGAGGGAGCGTTGATGTGGTCAAAGGAGGTTATAATCATCCCACTCTTTTCTAAGGAAAGAAATCAGAGGAGATTTAGTTTTTTTGGGTCAAGGATTCGAGTCTCCCTACTTGGATCCATCCTAGGCAACCTCAAGAAGACATATCCCAAATCATGGAGAAAAATTCTCAAACATTTCCCAAAATATCTCATGGTGGTTAGGCCTCCCATTCTTATATATTGAGGGCATTTCCATGGTGAAAGGCAAGAGGAATCAATTGAAGCATCATCATTCTAATCTCAAGAAATACATGAAAGGGTTGGATTGGAGATCTTGGAGAATTTGTTGCAATGTCAAAGGTGATTTTTAAGTGCTTTCTTTATTGTCTTTCCATTAATACAAAAATTGGTTTATTCCCTTCAAGTTCATGTTTTCAAAAATATGCTTGTCTATTTTTGTTTCAGTCATAGTAGATAGATATGTTTTGTCTAACCACATAGAGTAGAAAAAAGAGATTCATTTTTTTCCATTAAAGGTCATGTCTTTCGCCTAGGAACTTGGAGATCAAGGTCATAGGTTGCAGCAATGAGGATGACCATCGTAAAAATGTATGCCACATTCTATTCCTTCTCATTTATGATGGTCAAGTATATCTAGAGGGATTTTAGTTTCCACTTGTTAGATTTTTTCTTTGTTTCAATAACAGTCTTTATCCCAAAGGGGAGTTTGACCTATCCATAGTGTAAAATTTCTCACAACAGAATAGGATGAACTTTGACTAGTCTTCCCTTGGTTTGTCTAGTCCTTGTTGATTCTTGTTTGTGATTTGATATTGTTTTATGCTTGATTTTGAATCATTCATATTCCATATGATTCATTGATAAGTGTACATAGTCATTGTACTGACCTCTGCTTAGTGTGGGAAAATAATGGTGTTTTTCCAACACTTCTAGACATCAATGCTCCCCTGCGATGGCCTATAGAGCGTTGATTACCATTATCAACACTCCCCCATAGTGTCTTAAATATCATTGACCATTTTTCAATGCTCTATATCCCTTGTTACAAGAGCATTGATCTCCTATTTTTGCTCGGTTTCAAGAATTGTTTCCCTGTTTTTATGAGTCCTCTAATTGGAGACTTTGTCTCAGAGTCCTATATATATGGTTTTTACTCTTTTTTTTCTAAGAGATTGACATTTATCGCTTATTTTACCTCCCTTGACTTTTAAAATTATTTAAGTTGTGAAATTGTATTATTGCAGTGGAATTACAATATTGTTTGGTATATTCCTTCTAGTAGTCTGATCTTCATCCCGAAAGTCTTCAGATTTATGATAACTTAATTATGTTTGAAGTTTTCGTTAACTAGAAAATTCAAAGGTTTATTTATTTTTAGTTTCTTTCCTTCTTTAGAAAGGTCTTGTTTTTTGAATGCTTGAGACTCTATTGTTTGTTGCAACCCAGCCTTAATCTTTGATTTTTGCTGCTCATTTTTTAGGATTTCAAAAAGTGATCTTCTTCTTTCTCTTTTAATAATTTGGGTTCTTGTTTATGTTGGAAGATTTCTGACATTTTCATTCTTTGAGTACTTGTCAACATTTTGAGTGCCCACTTTGTTTGGTTTATTTTTGCTTCATGTTCCTTTGTGTCAAACATTGATTTATTTCATTCTAATTGAAAGTAAGGAAGCAAAAAATTTGCATTTGAATAGATTTCATTGCATTTACAATCAGACAAAAAGCAATTTTGCATTCTAGTTTTTGGGTGGTACATTTTTTAGCTTTCATTTTAAAGAAAATTAAATTGTGTTCAAAGGGTAGTTTATGTTTCTTGCTTTCAAAGTTGTAAATGTTTCTTTTATTGAAACTTCTTTGTCCTTTTTATATATATCCTTCATCGAAACTTAAAGCTACATTGCATTCATATTTTATTTTGAAGTCTTCTTGGAGTCAAGTATCACACGCCATCGTTAAGTTGCATCCACAATTCCTTTTGAGTAACAAACAACCATTAAATGATTAAGCACATAATATAAAATCAAATCGACCTTTTCTTTATTAGAAAACAATCACAAGTCTAGGATTTTAGGGCTGTTGGACACGCAGTTTTGGATATAATTTTGAAGAAAAAACTAACTATGAAGAAAGGGTGAAGAAGGGATAAATCACACATAAGGAGGAAATCATGCAGAAGGAAGAAACCGTGAAGAAGGGCACCATAGGAAAGACAATGCACAAGATGGAGACAATGCACAAACAAAAGGATAATGAAATGGAGTGAGAGAAGGAAGCGTAAAGGAGACAGTGCATATTCCCAGAAATAGAAGAACAATAGAAAATTTGTATAAAGAATGAGAAGTAAAAGAAGGAAAACAGCCAGCTAACTAAAGTTGGCCATGCCATGCATTTTAATGGGTTATTTTGGGATAGATAAGAATAGGGATTTAAACCCTAGATTTTGGGTATAAATATGTAATGGGTGGGGTAAAAAGAGAGTTAGCAATGAATACGGAGCGAGAGAGCTAGTGGACTAGAACAAGTGTGAGGAATCCATAGAGGTTGATATTATGTAAGAATCATGAAGGTGATCAATTGATACAATGAATAAATATAGAGTTTGAGAGATAATCTTGCATCTTTTGTTATTTACTTGTTTCTGTGTGGTTATGAATGATGTTGTTATACTTCACAGAATAGATTTAATGTATGGATTGGTTATGATGCAATATTCTTGAATGGTTATAATAATAAAGAGAATACATAAGCTAGGATAAGGAAAAATTATTCGTGCATCCTCCTCCCTTCCCTTAATATTGCAAAAACCTGGTTCTTGCAGTCCCAATAGATACCTTGTGTGAGACTTTATTTGCGCAAGCAGGTGATGCTGTAAGGGCCAATGTATTGAGGGTTTGTTGGTAACATTTTAATTGAACCTTGGGTCTTACAACCCATGTGCAGACCAATTTATCCCAACAAGGGCCTTGGTTTTAGGGTGGAGATTAAATTCTCCGAGGTCACTCAAAGAACATTGTAGAATACTAGAGAGTTTTGAAATCCAAGTAGTAATAATTGATTTTTTTTGGTAGAGCTCCTCTTAAATAGGAGTTAGGCACGAGGTCAAGTGAAGTGACAGTTTGAGATCTCCCCTTTTCCACTTGTATATTTTAGCCTTGTACAATATTTTACTGCAAACAAATTTTCAATAAAACAACAGAAAAGATACAATGGAAAATAAACACATTACACAGAGATTTCTCCCCTGGAAACCTAAACCAGGAAAACCATCATATCCTATATTCATTCATAGTGATATATTATTTACAATACAATATATATAGGAGCCAGTGGTATCCAAAACACTAACCCAATGACCTGGATTAGTCAACAACCCTAATTCCTTAACTGGAAATAGAAAATCATTAGCAGAAACCCATGTGCCGAAAAATCTCCCAACAATGGACATGAAAATAGAGGCGACATGAAAAATGAGGAAAACATGTGACATGTTTCCCGAGGAAAAAAAAAATATTGGGGGCACTGCCCATGAAGCCTCGCACATGGGAGATATCGCCCCCTGCAACCCTCGAAGGGGGGGCCTATCAGGACCCCCTCAAACCCCCTTTCACTCCCGGCGCAACGTAGAAAACACTAGGTCTAATCATGCATATAATATAACACACACCCAACATTCTCCCACTTGTTTTTTTCTTTGCATATAGGTGTTGGTCACTATAATTGCTTAATTAATTTCAAACAACCAAGTGAAACATAAATTATCAACCCAGGGAAGTCTTTTGTTTCAAAGATAGCCATGTACTATATATGCTCAATTCCAAAAGCACTTAGTGTTGTAGTAAAGAAAANATTGCAATTCTTTTAGAGCTTAATTAAGAATCTTGGATTACATCAAAAGTAATACTGCAATGGGAAGGAACAACTGTCTTGCAATCAGAGAACATGACCCTTACTCTCAAACAGAGACTCAGTACTAACACTCTTTCATGAAAACAATAATGCATAAAACAATTAACTCTATCTAACAGAAACCAAAGCACTTAGTTCCTTTCTGTCTGAGCAGGAGCCTTGAGCCTTACTTCGGTTGTAGCACACTTGTGAGGTTGAGGTCTACAGAGAACGGGGAAGCCTGATTCCTTTCTTTCTGAGCAGGGATCTCTAACCCAGTTTCTGGCTAACACCAAGGAGAGTCTACAGTGAACAAGATATTGGTTCTTTCCTTTCTGAGTAGGAACCCTTAATCCAATCACTGGCTAACACACTTGCAGAGGTAAATGAAACCTACAGAAGACAAGTTGTTGTAGTCCCCTTCTGTCTGAGCAGGGATACCTTAACCAAATCTCTGGCTAGCACACTTGCAGGGGTAAAGGAGATCTACAGGAGACAAGGTATTGTAGTCCCTTTCTGTCTGAGCAGAGACACGTTAACCAAATCTCTGCCAGCACACTTGCAGCATTTAAGAAAATTCTACAGAGGGTATGATGTCCCGATCCCTTTCTGTCTGAGCAGGGACCTTTTAACCAATTCTCTGCTAATCTTACAAAATCACCACACAAGATTGCTGGTAAAAAGAATTACAATTTCCATTCATTAACTAAGACAGAA
>SNQJ01S0003608.1:144570-155261 GCA_010110895.2 Picea sitchensis
ATTTAGATGACAACTGATTTTTCACATCCTGGATAATCTCCTTGTTGTTTCCTATCAGCAACATGTCATCCACATACAAGACCAAATAAATCAAATGATCACCAATTAATTTAAAATACACATAGTGATCCTCTTGGCTTCTTGTGAAGCCAAGTCCCAGCATGTAAGTATCAATTTTTTGATACCACATCCTTGGTGATTGTTTTAAACAATACAAGGACTTTTTCAGCTTACATACCAGCTCCTTCTTTACCTTCACAATAAAGCCATCTGACTGCTCCATATAGATTTCTTCTTCTAGATCCCCATGTAGGAATGTTGTCTTCACATATGTATGTTCTACTACAAAATAAAATGAAATAGTAATAGATCACATAAATATTATAGAATTTAACTTGGAAACATGAGAAAAATATCACCAAAATCAATTCCCTCAACCTGGGAATAACCCTTTTCTACTAACCAGGCTTTTTATTTCTCCACTTTTCCTTCTTCATTAAACTCCTTTTTAAATACCCATTTTCTACCAATGAGATTTATTCCAATCGGCAACTCCACTAGATCCCAAGCCTCATTCTTATCCAAGGTTGAAATTTCTTCATCCATGGCATTTTTCTAGAACTTTCCATCCTTTGAACCCATTGCCTCCCTGATAGTTCTAGGATCATCATCAGTAATATACAAAGCAAAATTTGAATGAAAATTAGATGGAGTATACCTTTCCAGTAGCCTTCTTTCTCAAACTGA
Source organism: Picea sitchensis (assembly GCA_010110895.2). Taxonomy (NCBI): domain Eukaryota; kingdom Viridiplantae; phylum Streptophyta; class Pinopsida; order Pinales; family Pinaceae; genus Picea; species Picea sitchensis. The sequence goes on from SNQJ01S0003608.1 coordinate 145,318, forward strand.
TATCCTCAATACTGGAGTATGAGGATATTCTTCTTATTCATGTTCTTTTGTAGAGTCTGATTCATCATCCTTTAAATCAAACTATATTTTTTGTGGTTATTCTTTACTTGGTAGGACTTCCTGTTTAACAACATCCTTCATTTCTCTAAATACCACATCTCGGATATACACAACCTTATTAGTTTTTGGGTTCCAAATCTTATAACATTTGATACCATGTTTATACCCAATAAATATAAACTTTTCATCCTTCTTATCTAGCTTACTCATATTTTCCTTTGGAACTTGAACATAGGCCTCACAACCAAATACCTTGAGATGTGTGAGAAAAGGTTTCTTACTATTCCATACCTCTTGTGGAGTCTTGTCATCCAACGATGATGAGGGTGATATGTTGACCAGGTAACATGCAGTACCCACTGCCTCTGCCCAAAATTATTTCCCTAACTCGACACCACTTAGCATGCACCTTGATTTTTCCATCATCATCATGTTCATCCTTTATGCAACTCCATTATTTTGAGGTGTATATGGATTATTATTCTTCCTTTCTATACCACACTTCTTATAGAATTCTTCAAATTCATTCCCACATAACTCTTCGCCATTATCTATCCTCAACAACTTAATTATTTTCTCTGTTTGATTCTCAACAAGAGCCTTAAACTCTTTAAACCTGTCAAAGACTTCAAATTTATTGATGAGGAAATATATCCAAGTATTTCTCGAGACGTCATCTATAAATGAGACATAGTACACATATTTTCCCAATTATGGAACTAACATAGGTCCAGACAAATCACTAAATACTAGTTGTAAAATTCCTTCTACTCCCATTGCACTAGAGGGGAATCTTACCTGATTCTTCTTCCCATCTACACAATGCTCACAGAAATCAAAATCTAGAGAGCAGTTAGACATACCTTCAACCATACCTTTATCATGTAGTAGTCGAAAACCCTTCTCTTCAATATTCCCCAGTCTTTGATGCCACAACATAACCTTTTCTCCAGAGGATTTAGGATTTATTTCTTATTCAAATCCAATATCAATAACAATGGTACTATTACAACCATCACTAATAGTGATTCATTGCATATTATACAGAGTTCCAAAATGAACTCCCTTTAGTAGCACCATTTCTCCTCAAACCATCCTACAAGTTTCCTTTTCAAATATTGTTTTTACTCCTGCATCGTCCATATTTCTTACATAAATCAAATTTATGTCCAATCCTGGGATGTCTAGAACACCAAGCAGTGTTATAATCCTTCCATCTATTAGCCTCAACTTGAATTTTCCTTGACCTATGATTTTGGATGTCGAGTCATTACCTAGGAAAACATTACCTCCATCATACCTTTCATATTCATAGAACCACTCCCTGTGGGGAATCATATGAAAGGATGCACCTGATTCAAACAACCATGCCTCATGATATGCATGTGTTCTTGAATATGCCAAGTACACATCACCTCCTGCTTCCTTGGAGGTATTTTCTTCTGTAGAAGGATATTCTTCAGATCCCTTCTTTTTCTCAAATTTGGATCTACACTACTTATTGTAATGCCCTTCTTTTCCACATCCCCAACATACCTTTACAAACTTTCTGGGAGACTTAGATATTCCCTTAAACTTATATATCCCACTTGAGGACTTATATGTATTTCTTTTCTGGGAGGTTCCTCTTGCAAATAATGCATCTATGCTCTGTCCTTCCATGTTCTTCTGTCTCATCTCCTCTGACCAAAAGGATGAGACCACTTCATCAAAATTCAAGGAAGTTGTATTACTACCTATGGCCACAACCAAACTATCCCACGAGTCTGGTAAAGAGCACAATAAACTCATACGCTTATCTTCATCTGAAATTTGAATCTCAATAGACACTAACTAACTTACCATAGTATTGAAGGTGTTCAAATGCTTTGCCACCGAGTCTCCATCTCTCATCATCAGGTTATACAAATTATTTCTCAAGAATATTTTATTTACTAGGGACTTAGACTAATACAACTTCCCCAACTTATCCCATAAATCTTTGGTTGTAGATTCCTCTGACACATTCAGTAATATTGAATCTAAGAGACACAATCAGATTGTTATCTTCACCTTCCAATCCAACTTTTTCCAGTCATATGTTGAATTTCATGTAGGTGTGGTACCTAGATCCACCGTGATCCACTGATCTCTTTCCATCAACAAATCTTCCATCTTGAGCTTCCACAACTCAAAAAATTTCCCATTAAAATTATGATCTCCATTTTCGAACTGCTCACCATTTCTTTTCACCTAAAAAATCAATACCACAGATCTCCCATTGTAACAAGGCTTATCACAATCCCGAGCCAAACCCTTGACCACAAAGGCATCCCCCTAAATCCAACAAAGCTTTGATACCAAATGTAGATTTTAACCTTGTACAATATTTTACTGCAAACATATTTTCAATAAAAGAACAAAAAAGATACAATGGAAAATAAACGCATAACATAGATTTTTTCCCCTGGAAACCCAAACCAGGAAAACCAACATATTTTATATTTATTCATAGTGATACATTTTTTTGCAATACAAATACATATAGGATCCAACAATATCCAAAACCCTAACCCAATGACTTGGATTATTCAACAACCCTAATTCCTTAACCAAAAATAGAAAACCATCGGCAAAAAACCATGTGCCAAAAAATCGCCCAACAATGGACACGAAAATTGAGGTGACATGAAAAATGAGGAAAAAATGTGACATTGAGGAATTTTTTTTTATCAAGGGTGCTTCCTCTAAACCCCTCACAGGGGGGATATTACCTGATGCAACGTAGAAGACACTACAACTAGTCGTGCAAAAAATATAACACATACCCAACCCCATTTGCCTAGTCGAAATACAACAAGTTTGGAGCTTTGAAGAATGGCAGTTCCCTAGGGTGACCCCACTTTTTCTTAGTATTTTGGTTGTGTATTTGTGTCCATGATTCCTAGTTCCATTTTATTATTCTTAACTATTGGTTGGTTACCCACCCGATCATCCATTGTGAAATTGGTAAACATAGTTTCTTTTCCTAGGAATCTACACGATTGACGACAAGGGGGATTCCTTCTTCAGAAGGTTCCTTGTGGTACCTGAGGCATACGTTGCATCACACTTTCAGTACCCCTGGAGGGTGGCCCCGTGAAGTGAGGTTTACTTTAATATACAATGGATATTATGTGGAGGTGGGGGTAATCGCTTCTCATATCTTCATTGATGACCATATCTCCTATCTCTGGAAGATCCCTACTTCCTTTGTTTTTTTCCTCTTATCTTATAAGGACTTTGGTAGTGTGTCCTCTTTGATTTAGTGGACTCTAGGTTGATTTTCTTTCTATGGAATCAGTTCCTAGAACTCCCAATGAAGGGACCCCTTTTCCTAGGGAGCCTTTTGTTTTTCCTTCTTTTGGAAACATTGGTCCTCCTTATATTTCCACATTGAGTCTTCTTGGATTCACTATCGAGTTATTGATATGGTGTTTTTCCACTCCAATGATCCCAAATTCTCCTAGTGCTTTGTATGCAATCCCTCCACCTGAAGAACATGGACCTCATGTCGACCCTTCTCCTTTTTCACTTGTCGGGTCTTCTTCCCTTTCTTCCTCCTCTCCTGGTGAATGTAGTAATTCTAGTAACTAGGAGGATAAGAAGAAGAAAAAAAGGAATATTAATAAGAGGAAAAATAAACAAGGGGTAAATCCACAAGCCACTGTTAATCATGATGGGAGTGTTCATGATTTTGAAAATCCTACCAAGACAACTCGCAAGCCCAAATTCCCTTGCAGTATTTGTAGGGGTGACCACCTTCTTAAGGATTTCCCTAGTCATCCCAAGATATTATAAGTGTGGTATATATGTTCCCAACAACCCGTGTAACCAGTTGCCTCCGGTTATGCTGGTGAGAACCCATAAATTAGTGATAGTACAGGTTGGAAGTAAGAAAGGTGTTGTCAAATTTCCTTGTAGGTTATGTGAATGAAGTCATCAAACTTACCTTTTCTCTCATGTGGATGAGTATTCACATTTGTTGGAAAATATTGTTGATGTCCAACAACTTACCATAAATTCTCTCACAACCCACCATTGGTTGATGAACTGGTCAATCCGGTTCCATCATTGGTCAATCCGATTAATAAAGTGATCGATTTGTTCCATCATCGGTCGATATGGTATATCAAGTGATCAATCTGGTTCTATCATCAGTCGATCCCACTCTTCCCTTGAAGAAAGAAGTAGATACCACTAATTATTTCTCATTACTACATATTCTTCCGAACAAGGGGAAATTTCACCCATTCTAATGGAAACCCCCTCCAAGTAATGAAGTAATTTTCTTTGATTGGCATAGACTAACGACACCTCATATTCCTTCCTACATGCCCTTTCAACTCATTGTAGAAGTTTTCAATATAAAAATATGTCACTCTATTGTAGAAAAAGGTGCTTTTATTAGCATTGTGTCCTCGAATGCTTATAAAGATCTTGGTTCCCCTCAACATGTGTCGGTGAATCGGAATTTGTTGGCTTTTAATTAAAGAGCCAATGAATCTTTAGGGATTCTTCCTCCATTACCTATTTCCTTAGGAGTGAAAACTGTCTATATTGTTGTGATGGTAGTCCAAGGCCCATTGAAATTTAATTTTATCCTCAAGTGAGACTATGTTTATGCTATGAAATTCAGTGTATCCACACTCTTTCGAGTGATTTATTTCCCTCATAAAGGAAATATTGTGACCATAAAACAACTTTCATTCATTGGCCCTCATAAGACCACCGACCATCCAACTTTCCTGAAAATTCCTTATATGAAAGTGGTATCCACCCCGCCACAAGTTAACTAAGTGGCAACATGTCCCATGCTTTCAACTCTCGATGAGAAGGATCATCTCACTATATGCCCATCTTCTTTGGATTTAAATCCAACAGTTAACATGGTAACTCCCTCATTAGGGACATTGGAGATTTTTCTTCCCCCTGTTATCTGAGTAAGTCCCTCAATGTATTCCTTCCAGAGTATCGTTCTTCTGTATGATGAAAAGATCTTGGAAGCCATGTTAGAGAATGATAAGAATAGTTTTATTTTTGGCTCCAAGATCATTAAAAAATGAAACCAGTTTCGAGAAAAGTTCTTGTTTTTGTGTCAAGCTCGTTAAAAAATGAAACAAAGGATTATGTGCATAGTTCTTTTCCCATGTCAAGCTCGTTAAAAAATGAAACAAAGGATTATATGCATAGTTCTTTTCCTGTGTCAATATCATTAAAAAATGAAACGAACACCCCAAGCATAGTTTTGTTCATTTTAGGCTTGTGTAAAAATGAAACCTATCTGAAGCATAGTTTTTCTAGTTTCAAGATTGTGTAAAAATGAAGCCTACATTAATTATAGTTCATTTATGTGTCAAACTTGTTAAAAAATGAAGCAGACCCCCCTCTCATTATTCCAATTCTTTCACTAGATATCATTTATGTTGATTCGAGTCTTTCACTTAATATCATAAACATTGAGTTGAGTCTTTTGCTATATCTCATAAGTGTTGAGTTGAGTCTTTCACTAGATCTCATAACTAAACCTTCATTTCATCCGCCTAAGTCAGTTGATCCTCTTTCTTCCTTTGGTGAACATTTACCTATTAGTATCCAAGAGACTAATCCGGTACATAAATTGACGACAACATAATATTTGGCAGATGAAACAAAGCTTAGGGGGAATGTCTCTATCCTTTGGACATCATGCTAGAGTTAAGTCGCTAACTTCTCAGCTGGGTGAAAAGTACCAACCACCCATAGGTATCAATCAATGTACCAACCTATGAACATCATGTTGGGAAGAGGCTTGTTCATGGGTATTACAACGAGCATAGTTTATTCTCATTTTCAAGCTCGTTAAAAAATTAAATGTGCTTCGAGAAAAGTTCCTTTTTCTATGTCAAGTTAGTTAAAAAATGAAACAAAGGATTTCGAGCAAAGTTCCCGTTTCTGTGTCAAGCTCATTAAAAAATGAAACAAAATATTTCGAGCACAGTTTCATTCTCTGTTTAAAGATCATTAAAAAATGAAGCAAACTACGAGCATACTTTGTCATTCCTCGATCTCGTTAAACCATGATGAGTTATATTTCGAGTGGTAGTTTACCCCTTTTTCGGCCTCATAATACTAACTAAAAAAAAGGTATACTCTAGTCAATCATGACTAGAAGGGTTCTCCCTTGTATTGTTTTACACTTTTTCGAGATTGGGGGACTAAATTTATGAGAAAGAACACCCTTGGGGTCATCCTTGAGATATTTTCAAAATCTCTAAACATCAGAATTCCATCAATTTTTCCTTCTTTGGATTCGTAAAACATGCATTGAAGGACCCATACGGGACCAAACCCCTCCTTCTTCAGGTTCGTTAAACATATGATGAGGGACTCATCAAAGATGAGCTATACTAAGCATCTAGTATCCTCCTCAATCTTGTTAAAAAATAAAGAGGTACTCGCCAATCATGGTGGGGGGAAAAATTGAAGGAAGTGCATTAAGTTTTTGGAAATCATCATGGAAGTTATTTGTTGTCTCCCTTAAACATGAAACATGTTTGCATCTCATCATACAATTGGGTAATCTTCTTGTCTCTGAGTGATACCAATCCCATGAGTCCTCATACTCCATCTCACTTGAAGAATGACTCTATGATCATCATACTATTTTTTGGTCTATCTCTTAGTCAATTCAATGCTTCCAAGTCACTTTTTGTGCCTCACAATGTTCAAGGGAAGCTTCATATCAAACTGACCATTCTACAGTATTAACATATTTCATCCTCATGTCAGTCCACACTCATTTGATCTATCATATTACATCACTTCCCTGTCTCATTTTTGTTTCGATCATAGGGGATACATCATGTCCCTATTCAAAAAGTTTGTTACTGTCAACTTCAAAACATTATCAAGGAATTAGACTTAGAAACCAGTTAGTACCTTGGAGCCTGCATGCCTCAATGGCATGTTTACTTGACTTCAATAACAGGTTTACACCACTAGAATTTTATCGAATGATTCCATGGATGTTCAACTTCATCTAATTTGTTCACATTCGTTGGAATGTACAAGGTTACTTTGGGAATCATTGTCATCATTTGTGATTTCCGTTGGACTTGTTAATGGTATACATTAATGACCAGTAGTCAAGTGGTTTCTACCATGTTCAACATCAAGTCATCTATTCACATGGATAGATTCATATTATTTTTGGATCGAGATGAAGACCCTGAGTTGGGCACTCACCCTATTATGTGCTTTACCTAGGCTGTGATGAAGATTATCTGAGTATTTTGGGGATTCCAGTACACTCACCCTACTAGAACCCAATTTATATATATTGTCACATAGATCTATTTTGTATTGATCTATGGCTATGTTTTTATGATATCATAACTCAATTGTGTGTTTTTCATAGCTCTGAACTAATTGATTCAGGGAGTTATAGATCCAAATTGTATCTCCAGTGGCCATATCCTTAGTCAGTATGTTCATGGATCCATGGTGTATTGGTCAAAAACCTTATTTGAGTCAGTTTATTTAGAGCATAGGTATGCCTGCCTCGGGAATGATACATATATATTGTTTGATGGTTGTTTCAGAGATTCTTCAAGGTTCTCCTACTCCAACACCCTTGCATTGATATTTTTTTAAAGTGTTTCAGCCAAAAGTTTCTCTTCTGGCCTAAGACTTTAGAGGGCATATGTTACACACCAAAATTTCCCACCCAATTGTCACATCTACTTACACCTAAGTGTCTCAAGTGTTGTAAAGTGTCATAGGCACCTTAATAAGTGTCACATTCACTTTTTCAAGTGTCGTATGGACCTTACTAAGTTTCACATGCACTTTATCGAGTGTCACAACCCCTTGATAACATGAAAGAACATTTGTAATAATCCCTAAGTCATTTTGGAGGAAGAAACCCATCATTTGAAAGTCAGAAACATGTTTTTCCCTTGGAATTTTGATCATTTTTGGAGAGTTTTTGAAGGTCAACGCCCCCTTCCCATGTATAGGGAACATTGATCTCCTATCAACAACCCCTTGCACATGTATAGGGAGTGTTGATACCCTTTTTCAATACCCTATGTTCAACTGTGAGGGAGCATTGATGTGGTCAAAGGAGGTTATAACCATACCACCTTTTTCTAAGGGAAGAAATATGAGGAGATTCAAGTTTTTTTGGGTCAAGGATTCGAGGCACCCTACTTGGATCCATCCTAGGCCGCTTCAAGAATCCAAATCCCAACTCATGGAGAAAAATCCTCAACCATTTCCCAAAATCTCTCATGGTGCCTAAGCCTCCCAATATTATATATTGAGGGCATTTCCATAGTTAAAGGGAGGAGGAATCAATTGAAGCATCATCATTTTGGTCTCAAGACATTTATGCAATGAATTTACTGGAGATCTTGGAGAATTTTTTGCAACACCAAAGGTGATTTGTAAGTTCTTTCATTATTTTTTTTCCATTAATATAAAATTTTCCTATTCCCTTCAAATTAAAGTGTTCAAACATATGCTTGTATATTTTTGTTTCAGTTATTGTAGATAGATCTATTTTTTCTAACCACATAGAGTAGAAGAAGGATATTCCTTGGTTGGGGGGGAGGGGGGGGGGTGTGAATTGAAGGAAGTGGGTTAAGTTTTTGAAAGAATCATGGCAGTTGTTCCTTGTCTCCCTTGAACAAGGAAATTGTTTGTGTCTCATCTTACAGTTGAGTAATCTACTTTTCTTTGATTCATACCAATCCAATGAGTCCTCATACTCCTTCAAATCACCCGAAGAATTCCCCAGTGATCATCGCACTATGTTTTGGTCTATCTCTTAGCCGAGTCAATGTTTCCAAGTCACATGTCATGCCTCATAATGTTCAAGGGATGTTTCATCTCAAACCAAACATTCTGCATTATTACCATCTTTCATCCTTGTGTCAGATCACACTCATTTGATCTATCATCTTACATCACTTTCTTATGTCAATTTGATGTCGATGATAAGGGATACATCATGGCCCTCCTTCGACAATTTTTTTCATGTTGAATTCAATACATTATCCGGGAATTAGACTTAGAAACCAATTAGTGCCTTGGAGCCTACATGCCTCAATGGTAGGTTTCCTCACCTTCGATAGTATTTTTACACCATTGGCCTTTGATCGAATGATTCCATGGATTTTTGACTGCAGATAATTTATTCACATTTTTTGGAATGTACCAGGGTACCTTGGGAATCATTTTCATCATTGGTGATTTCCCTCGCACTTGTTAATGGTATACATTAATGATCGATATTCAAGTTCTTTCTACAATGTTTGACATCAAGTCATCTCTTCGTGTGGCTAGATTTGTACTATTTTGGGATCGGGATGAAAGGTTGGGAGATTACTCTATTATGTTCTTTACCCAAGATTCGAAGAATATTATATAAGTATTTTTGGGATTCTAGTACACTCACCCTACTATAAACCCCACTGATATATACTATCACATAGATCCACTTTGTATTGATCAATGGCTATGTTGTTGTCATATCATAGCTCCACTGCGTATTTTCGTAGATGAAAATGGATTGAGTCATGGAGGTATGGATCCAAATTGTATCTTTGATGGCCATATCCTTAGTCATTACTTTCGTGGATCCACAGTGTATCGGTTGGTGGCCATCCTTTGAGTCTATTTATTTTGAGTATAGGTATGTCTACCTCGGTAATGATATATATATATATATATATATTCTTTCCATAGTTAAAGGGAGGAGGAATCAATTGAAGCATCATCATTTTGGTCTCAAGACATTTATGCAATGAATTTACTGGAGATCTTGGAGAATTTTTTGCAACACCAAAGGTGATTTGTAAGTTCTTTCATTATTTTTTTTC
>SNQJ01S0003608.1:157150-171153 GCA_010110895.2 Picea sitchensis
TTTGATGGTTGTTTTGCAGCTTCTTCCAGGTTCTCCTACTCCAACACCCTTGCATTGATATTTTTTCAAAGTGTTTCATCCATTAGTTTCTCTTCTGACCTCACACTTTAGGGGGCATATGTTACACAACAAAATGTCACACTTAATTGTCGCACCTATTTACACCTAAGTGTCGTAAGTGTCGTAAAGTGTGGTATGCACCTTACTAAGTGTCGCATGCACTTAGTCAAGTGTCGTATGAACCTTACTAAGTGTCTCATGCAATTTACCAAGTGTAACAATCCCTTGACACTAATTAAAAACATTTTTCATAATCCCTAAGTCATTTTGGAGAAATAAACCCTTCATTTGTAAGTTGGAAACATGCCTTTTACTTGGAATTTGACCATTTTTGGAGTGTTTTCGAAGGTCATCTCCCCCCTTCCCATGTATAGGGAGCATTGATCTCCTATAAAAACTCTCCTACACATGTATAGAGAGCATTGATCCCCTTTTTCAATGCCCCGTGTTCAATTTTGAGGGAGCGTTGATGTGGTGAAAGGAGGTTATAATCATCCCACATTTTTCTAAGGGAATAAATATGAGGAGATTCAATTTTTTTTGGGTCAAGGATTCGAGTCTCCATACTTGGATCCATCCTAGGAAACATCAAGAAGCCAAATCCCAACTCATGGAGAAAAATTCTCAAACATTTCCCAAAATATCTCATGGTGGTTAGGTCTCCCAATCTTATATATTAAGGGCATTTCCATGGTGAAAGGGAGGAGGAATCAATTGAAGGATCATCATTTTGATCTGAAGACATTCATGCAAGGGATGGAATGGAGAACTTGGAGAAGTTATTGCAATGTCAAAGGCTATTTGTAAGTGCTTTCTTTATTGTCTTTCCATTAATATAAACTTGGCATATTCCCTTCAAGTTCATGTGTTAAAACATATGCTTGTCTATTGTTGTTTCAGTCATCGTAGATAGATCTATTTTGTCTAAACACATAGAATAGAATAAATATATTCATTTTTTTCCATTGCAAGTTGTGTCCTTCACCTAGGAGCTTGGAGAGCAAGGTCATAGGTTGGAGCAGCAAGGATGACCATCGTAAAAAGGTATGCCACATTATCTTCCTTCTCATTTATGATGGTCAAGTAGATCTATATGGATTTTAGTTTCCACTTGTTAGATTCTGTCTTTGGTTCAATTAAGGTATTTATCCCAAAGGGGAGTTCAACTTGTCCATAGGGTGAAATTTCTCACAATAGAAAAATGGAAACCATACTAGGGATGAAATTTGACTATGCTTGATTTTGAATCATTCATCTTCCCTCTGCTTCATTGAGAAGTTTACATAGTCATTGTCCTGACCTTTGTTGAGTGTGGGAAAATATTGTTGTTTTTCCAACACTTCTAGGCATCAATGCTCCCCCATGGTGTCCTACAGAGTGTTGATTACCATTATCAATGCTCCCCCATAGTGTCTTATAGAGAATTGGCCATTTTTTAATGCCCTATCTCCCTTGTTACAGGAGCATTCATCTCCTCTTTTTGCTTGGTTTCAAGAATTGTTTCCCTGCTTTTCTCAGTCCTTTGATTGGAGGCTTTGTCTCAGAGTATTATATGTTGGCTTTTGACTTTGTTTTTATAAGATATTGACATTTATCACTTCTTTTACCTCCCTTGAGTTTTAAAATTCTTTAAGTTGTGAAATTGTATGATTACCTTGGGCTAACAAGATTGTTTGGTAGTAGTCTAATCTTCATGCCGAAAGTCTTCAGATTTATGATAACTTAATTGTGTTTGAAGTTTTCGTTAACTTGAAATTTTAAAGGTTGCTTTGTTTTGAGTTTCTTTGTTTCCTTATTTAGAAAGCTTTTATTTTTTGAATGCTTGAGTATCTATTGTTTTTTGCAACCCAGCCTTAATATTTGATTTTTGCTGCTCATTTTTTAGGATTTCAAAGAGTGATCTTCTTCTTTCTCTTTTACATAATTTGTGTTCTTGTTTATGTTGGAAGCATTATGAAATTTTCATTCTTTGAGTACTTGTCAACATTTTGAGCGCACACTTTGTTTGGGTTCTTTTTGCTTCACGTTCCTTTGTGTCAAACATTGATTTATTTCATTCTAATTGAAAGTAAGGAAGCATAAGTTTTCATTCGAAGATATTTCATTTCATTTACAATCAAACAAAAAGCAACTTTGCATTCTAGCTTTTGGGTGGTACATTTTTTAGCTTACATTTTAAAGAAAATTAAATTGCGTTCAAAGAGTAGTTTATGTTTCTTTCTTTGAAAGTTGTAAATGTTTCTTTGCTTGAAAAATCTTTCTCCTTTTTATAGATATCCTTCATCGAAACTTAAAGTTGCATTGCATTCATATATTATTTTGAATTCTTCTTGGAGTCAAGTATCACACACCATTGTTAAGTTGCATTTGCAATTCCTTTAGAGTAACAAACAAACATTAAAGGAACACACACATAATCTAAAATCAAATAAACCTTTTCTTTACTAGAAAATGATTACAAGAATAGGATTTGAGGGTTGTTGGACAGACAATTTTGGATATAATTTTGGAGAAAAACCTAAATATGAAGAAAGGGCGCAGAAGGAAGAAATCTTGCAGAAGGAGGAAATTGTGCAGAAGGAAGAAATCATGCAGAAGGGCACCGTAGGATGGACAACGCATAGGACATAGATAATGCATAGACAAAATGATAAAGAAAGTAAGCGAGAGAATGAAGCACAAAGGAAACAGTGTGACTTCCCAGAAATACAAGAACAACATAAAAGTTGTATAAAGAACAAGAAGTAAAAGAAGGCAAACAACTAGTTAACTGAAGTTGTCCATGACATGAATTGTAATGGATTATTTTGGGATAGATAAGGATAGGGATTTAAACCCTATATTTTGGGTATAAATATGTAATGGGTGGCGAAAAAAGAGAGATAGAAATGAATAGGGAGTGAGGGAGCTAGTGGACTAGAACAAGTGTGAAGAACCTATAGAGGTTGATATTATGTAAGAATCATGAAGGTAATCAGTTGATACAATGAATAAAGATAGAGTTTGGGAGATAGTCTTGCATCTTGTGTTATTTATTTGTTTATCTATGGTTATGAATGATGTTGTTATACTTCATAGAATAAATTTAATGTATGGATTGGTTATGATGAAATATTCATGAATGGCTATAATAATAAAGAGCATACATAATCTAGTATAAGAAACAATGATTCACACATCCACCTCCCGTTCCATTACTACTACAAAAACCTGGTTCTTGTAGTCCCAGTAGATACCTCGGGTGAGACTTCATCTGTGAAATCAGGTGATGCCGAAAGGGTCAGTGTCTTGAGGGTTTGTTGGTCACATTTTAATTGAACCTTGGGTCTTACAATCTATGTGCATACTAGTTTATCCCAACAAATGGTTTTGTTTCCTAGACTAGGAAATTACGATTAAGGGAATATTTTAAAGGCCGACTAAGAAGGAAATCATAGACTGGTTGGAATGAAAAGAATAGGAATTCACATGAAAAGAGAACATGAACCCTCAGACGAGTGACAAGAAATGGATGCAAAAGTATGTGTTCATGGACTTGCATGAAATTTTCTTTGGAGAATTCCTAGAAATTCTGATGGAGTGGCTAGAAATATTGGTTGAGAAGAAAAGAAGGTTTATTGTTGCAACACCAAAGAATTGGACTCCGAAATTGGTAAAATAGATGAATTCGGTAAGTAAACCAACTACTCGAGCAATTTATTTCTGGTTAGATAGTGTATTAGGGGGTTATGTTACAAAATTTGCATGAGATTGCATTAAATCATATAGTGTTGCAGAAAGAAAGTTTTTCAAAGGATTGTGCAGTAGGTTCTTGAAATCATTAAATGTGTGGATAAATATTTTTTTATGTGAAAAAAAAGTGATGATTATGAAGTCTGATGGCTAAAGGGTCTTTGTGCACATAGGGGGAGACGAAGGATGACAGGGGAATAATCTAAGAGAAGGAAGCAATGAATAGGGAAGGAAGAGATTAAGGATGCAAGAAGGTAGTATACCAGAGGAAGAGTATGATTTTGGAGAATTGTGTGGAGGAAGAAGGTATAAGAAGAAAAAGATTGGGGCTTGGAGAGAGGAGAATCACAATGACCAAAAGAAATTAAACCTTGAGCACAAGTTTGAATCATGGAGATACCATATGGAGGAGAAAAAGAAGAAGAGTTTTAGTTCAGTCCAGTAATAGAGGAACTCAAAAGTCCTACTCAGATAGGATCTTGTGTTCAATCCATAACCCCATGTGCATCACCACAGTCAGAGATAACAATTGTTCATACTTTTCAAAAGCTATCATAGTTAGTCAAGGAGTACATAATAGTAGTAGTTAGAATAGTGGGAGTAGAAAGAAGAGTCAAAATCGGAGTCTGCCAACATCACCAAGAGGAGGGAATACACAAACCAACATGGCATGAATAGACAATACGCTTAGACTTCTTGAATTCAAGGGAGTAGGATCAGAGGATCTAGAACAACATATGTTTGTCTACGAGACAGTTTGGGCCACTAAAAACATACAAGATGATGTCATAAAAATTGTGCATCTAGCAACAACATTTAGAGGTCATGCGTTGGTATGATATATGAAATTACAAAGCGTCATGCCTATTGAATAGACCAGGACCTTAGTAGAGATAAATCAAGTGCTATTAAAGGAGTTAAAAAATCCAAATTCAGAGTAAGAGTACATCACCGAATTGAAAGAGATCAAACATGTACAAACATAATCTGTATGGGATTTTGATCAACACTTTAAGGATGTAATGGGGATATTGACGTTCCAAATTATGGATCAACGACATTAGGAGTGGTATATTGTTGGAATTATACCACACATTCAGAGGCCCCTGATTCAATAAAAGGTTACATCCCAGCCTAAGGCGCTAGAGATTGCAATGAAACTAGAAGCATTGTCAACAAGAGACACAGGAGGAATGATATAGGTTCATATGTGGTTGGCTACATTAACAATCCAGTTGGACAAGCTTACCAAGGGAAGGAAAAAAAAAGAACAGGTTTGGTGTAAGAAGTGGAGGACAGAAGGTCATCACAAGAATGAATGCCCAACATTCATGCAGTATTTGGCAGTTGGAGTGCCGAATCCACTACCCCGAGGAGGATACTATGAGATCTGTAAGAAATGGGGCCATTATCCCACTGAGTGTCCATTACTATAGAAATATCAAAGTACTCCAAAGAATTTGTTTTGCAATTTTTTCAAGTCAGTAGGGCATGAAGAGAAGGATTGTCATGCATTCAACTTACTAAGAGAGAGCACATCGTATATGTACAAGATCCAGGAAGAGAATACCGACGCAGATGGGAATAACGTTCAATATAACAGTTGGCGAGGTTTTAATCAGGGAAACAAACAAAATCTTGGCAGGGGCTGAGGTAGAGGGAATTTTGGTAGAGGAGGACGAGGACCAATTATTTGTTATTACTGTAATCAATCTAGACACTTGAACCAAGATTTCCAGAACTCGTGTAACATGTGCACATATTTCAAAGAACTGGATCAGGCAATGGAGGATTGCCCCCAACTAGTTACAAAATGGTAGGCTAGAGGAAACCCAAACCATAATTAGCATCAAAATCAGAATGTCCATATGATATTAGTCAAAAGACGAATTGAAGGACCAAAAATTGTACTTGTTACTCATGGAGGAGCTCAGACAGGAATAGATATGGAAACTCAAGGAAACCAAATGGAGTAGTGGGTAAGAAAGTCAACAGGGTTGATGCCAGCATTCAGTCCACAACAGGAAAAAGAGGCATATTAGAGCGCAATAAAGGAAATACTTGGACCACATGGGGAAGCATCAACATCATCGCTACCTCATAAAGAATACCTGACGATATTTGAAAATTCATGTGCACAAGTAAGCTCATTGATCGAATTCTTAAAGAGTTGTGTAGAACTAACGAAGGATAGAACTACACTCAGTATATTATATAAAGTGATTGATCATTGTGCAAAAGGAAGGGACACCCTTGTCACAAAGAGAATGGTAAATCAGGTATTGTGTAGGAAGAGAACCAATGAGGAATTCATGTTTAATGCATAGATTGGACAGTATGATCTGGATAATGTTATCCTACATTTAGGCTCGGGTGTGAATGTGCTACCTAAGTAGACATGGGAAATGATGGGAAAGCCTTAGCTAATATGGTCCCCTATTTAGTTAAGGCTCACAGATAAGCATAAGATAGTCCTGATTGGGTGACTAATAGGAGTACATGTGAACATAGATGGGGTGTGCAGCATGGCAGACTCTGAATTCATTGAGATAATAGAATATAGTCAACCATATCCAGCCTTAATGGGATTGGAATGGTCAGCCAATAATCAGGAAATCATTAAATTGAAAATGAGAGAGATGATCTTTGAGGTTGTGGATCTAAAAATTATTGCACCTTTGGACCTATTAGAAGGGAAGAGATACATAGAGTTAGTAAGAGAAAATGACATGGACAATCTATATAATTCGACTGCGCGGATGGAGGATTATGTTGACCCAACAATGGATGGCGTGCTAAGTTGGAGAAGTATCATTTCATGCGCATATTATTCAGAAGATGGTATAGAGAATTGGAAACAGAGGATGCATGAAGTATCAACTAGATGATGTGCACGTATAAACCGATCCTTGCGTTGGATTGACACAGAGCTATGTGACCCACCCAAGTACGATGGACTAACTGATATTGATATGTTTATAAAATCATTTGAGTTATAGGTACCTGAAAAACAAAGGTTGTTTGCAATGGATGTCATCTTAAAAGAAACCCCAGCTAGATGGTGGGCCATGCACAAAAAGGGAATGAAGGACTGGGCATAGTGTAGTAGACTTATGAAAATATGCTTTGGGCCCAAGGAAGTAGAAGGTGCTCATAAATACAAAGGAGAGGGTGACCTGGAAAGTCACATAAATATATGTAGAAATTTATGGTGCTCAGAATAAGAGACAAAGTGGATGCATTGATTCATACACATGTTGGATACAATCCCAAGGAATTGGTATTTAGAATTGGAGATAGCGGGGAGATTGTAGAATGGAAAGGCTTCTTCCATAAATTTGAAATCACATTTTCATTTGAACATGAATCCTCATCCATACATGCATCACTACAGGCCATCCGAACAAAGATATTCTCGACAGTAGAATCGATGGATGAAGTACCATTAGATACTGTGCACAAATCCAAGATGATGATCTAAAAGATATTGGAATGTTATAATGTTAGGGAGGAAGAATATGAGGAAGACAATCCCAAGAATGTGCAGGTATCAGAGACAGAAGGAACATGTGCAATAGAAGGGTCAGAGCTTGTATCTATCGCATACACACATCCTATAAAGACAAAGAAAGTCAACATTGGGACAACGAAGAATCCTAAGTTTGTGCATATATGAGACTATTGGAACCATGAGACAATTAAGAAGGTGGAAAACTTATTATGGGAATATTAGGAATTATTTCCAACCATATTCTTTGAGATTAAAGGGATAACAGGTGATTTGGGCGAAATGAATATTCCACTGAAACCTAGATCCAATACAATATGACAAAGACCCTACATATTGAACTCGAGGTACAAGGAGAAGGTAAAGGATGAAATAGACAAGATTCTAGAGGCAGGAATTATTGAACCAGTAGACGAGTCTAAGTGGATTATCCCAATGGTGGTGCAGGACAAGAAGAATGGAGGAATTTGGATCCATGTGGCTCTAAGGAAACTGAATGACGCATGCTTACATGACCCATTCTCAAAACCATTCACGGATGAAGTACTGGAGAACGTAGGAGGTTAAGAAATGTATTCATTTATAAATGGATTCTTTGGATACCATCAGATACAAATTGCACAGGAGGATAGAAAAAAACCCACGCTTGCGATAGAATGGGGAAGTTATTAGTACACAATGATTCCATTTGGATTGAAGAATGCCCATGTAGTTTTTTCTGGAGTGGTAGTGATAGCATTCAAGGAGTTCATCCATAAATTTTAGGAAGTTTATTTAGATTATTGGATAGTGTTTAGTCTATTACAGGATCATAACGAAGTACTTTGACATATGTTAGATCGATGCAGACAATTCCATTTTTCGCTAAACTTGAAGAAATGTATCTTTTTTGCACCATTCAGAATTATAATAGGATATGTAGTATGCATAAAAGGCCTACCGGTTGACCCAACCAAGATCATCATTATTACGGAGTTGGAGCCTTTGACATAAGTCAGACAACTAAGAGAAACTTTGGGTCATACAGGCTATTACAGGAAGTTTATTAAAGGATACATGCAGATTACAACAACCATGGAAAAGTTACTGAAGAAGGAAGCCACATTCCAATGGAATGAGGATTTCCAGAAGGGGTTGGACACTCTAAAATAGAGACTGGTCACTGCACCCATTTTAATCTTTCTAGAATGGAACAAGGAGTTACATTCCCATGTCGATGCATCATCCATTGTATTGGGCGTAGTACTCTCAAAACCAGGAGAAGAAAACATAGATCATTCAATTGTGTTTGCAAGTAGGAAGCTGTCTATATCTGAAAAAAATTATACCACTACAGAGCGGGAAGGCTTGGCCATGGTCTATGTGCTCCAAAATTTATGACATTATTTACTCGGGTCTCACTTCAAAATGTACAGAAATCATTATGGATTAAACTATTTAGTCAATCAACCTATCTTAGGAGGAAGAATATGCATATGGTTGTTACTATTTCAGGAATATGACTTTGAGATCATTGTAAAACCATGGAAGTTGAATGCAGGACCTGATCATCTCTCGCACATATTAACATGAGAGGATGCATGTAATTTAGATGATAATTTCCCATATGCGCAATTATTTGCAGTAAGGATGGTGGATGATTACTTCGTGGACATTGTGGAGTTTCTAAATAGAGGTGCATCCCCCTCTGACATGATAATTTTGTAGAACAAACAATTGGTAGTGAAAGAAGCAAACTATTAATTGATTGTAGGGAACTTGTATAAGCTAGGGGTAGATGGAATCTTGAGGTGGTGTGTAGTGGAACATGAAAGGTCAGTTATACTAGAGAACGTTCCCGATGGAATTGTTGGAGGACATTACGTAGGAAAAGCAACGACACATAAGATTTTATGTGCAACGATTTGGTGGCCTACACTGCACAAATATGAAAAGGAGTATTTATAGTCCTGCGAAGTTTTTCAATGAGTGGGTAGACCACCTAGGCATGAAAAAATGCCATTAAATCCACAAGTTACATTGCAATCCTTCGACAAGTGGGAAATTGAATTTGTAGGTCCGATCAACCCACAAGCAAGGAGATCAGGAGCAAGATACATCATTATTGCGATAGAGTATCTAGCCAGGTGGGAATAAGCAACACTAGTTATTGATTGCACTGCAAAGATTGTTGCATAGTTCCTATTTGAGAATGTAGTCACCAAGTTTTTTTTTCCGTGCATATTACTTAGCGATCAAGGTATGCATTTTCTGAACACAACAATTGCCGCACTAACTGATGAATTTCAAATTCATCATCAAAAGAGTACACCATATCACCCTCAGGATAATGGCATAGTGGAAGCATTTAATAAGATTTTCGAGAATGATTTGACAAAAAATTGCAATGTTAGAAGATATGATTGGGACTTACGCATCCCCGCCATACTTTGGGCATACAAAAATACAAGTAAGAAGTTGACAGGGAAGACACCTTTCTGATTGGTCTATGGATGGGAAGTAGTGATGCCAATGGAGTTCATTGTACCTAGTCTGTGCATTGCATCTATCATTGAGCTCATAGATACGGGTGCAACATAGGAGAGATCGACACAATTAGTCTAGCTTGAGGAGGACCGATTTATTACAAGATTCCATCAGCAGGTGGAGAAATCCAGAGAGAAGGCCTGGCATGATGAACACATTAAAACCAAGAAATTTCAATTTGGCTACTTGGTACTACTTTGTGATAGAAAGTATCTACAACACCCAGGGAAGTTTTGCATGCACTGGTTAGGTCCCTATGTGATACAATATATAATTGAGACAAGTGTTGCACGATTGGGAACCTTGAATGGACAAATCTTGGATGGAATGATGAATGGAATTTAACTAAAAATATATAGAGACAGTCGACTGTTTGTGCAATAACCTGTTATGCACCAAAACCACTGTATTATAGTAAGTGTACCATAGTAGCAAGAAAAACAAGAAAAACACAATAAAAAGTAGAAAAAGGAAAGAAAAGAAATAAAAAGGTAGTGATAGGAGAAATAAAAAGAGTGAGTGAAATCCCAAAGTATCAGAACTTGCATGGATGGAATGATCATCTCACATGAAGTGAACACTGTGCCAAGTTCAAAGATAAGATATGAACAAGCCTGACTACAATGATCACTACACTACTGCACAAGTTGGCATGAAAATACCATTAAATATAGTCAAGCATGGAAAAAACAGTAGGACAGTTAGCGTGACATGTCATAAAATCACCATATAAGCATTAAATCCAAAAATCCACTGGAAATCCTGGACAGATCAACAGTATGAAAGGAGGATTATAAGACAAATTTCGAAATTAAAGAGCATTTAGTTACCCAGTTACCAACTTCGACGCTAGATTGGACAAGGCAGTTAAGGCGAGATAAGATAGGCCTACTTTGCAGGAAAACACAAAAAACCGAGAGGCAAGGAAACTCTTCATCATTTTTGCATGCAAAGTAGGAGAAAACAGAGCCGAGTTCCCCAAGCTAGGTTACAATAACCTGCATAGATAGCGATTTTTCATTCACAATTCTTACATACATCTAAAATGGCACCTTCGAGAGTAGGAGGACTATTTAGTGCAACAAGGAAACAATCAATGCAAATAGTGGATGTTGAGGTCGAATAAGTTATCATACCTTCGGCCCTGGCACCACCAAAAAAAATTCACAGAGATTATTTGCCTCCGAGGCTGGATGATGCACCCCCCGTTATAGTTCCAGTGAATGCCAAATATCCATTACCCATAGCAACAGTCCTGAAGGAGGTCAGGAAAGATGAGGACATGCCTAGCAAGGTGTCTAAATTGAAATTTATGGACCATGACATCACGAACATATATAGTTTCCCTGAGTTGGCCAAAGATCAATTTTTATGCACAAAGAGTGGCCTCGAGACATGCAAAACTTGGATGGAAGCACAGGAATGAGTGTCGGTCTTGGAGAAATCTAGGATTTTCAAGTTTTTCAAAATTCCACATTTTTCACATAGTAAAGAAATCAATTCATGTGTCGAGGTATTTCTCAGTTGCGTCCATGGGGAGACACTTTGGCTAGATCCCTAAGTTTTGATTTACACAATGCACACATGACAGGGGTGATAAAAGAAGGAGAAGACTTGTCATTATTATTCCTCAAAATGGGAGAGTGATCCCTCTCCGAGACCATCAAAGAAAAGCATGCCACATTTAGAGGAAAACATGGTCTGGATGTAAACAACATCAATGAACAAGAGATCGGATTCACGACCCAGGTTTTGGCTTGGAAATTATTGTGTAAATGTTGAATTAATGAGGTACCAACGAAAATCATCTCCGCGAAAGAGAGATGCAAGGAAGGCATGCAAATGAACTTGGAAACATTCCTCGTTAATCAGTTTTTGTAGGACTGCATAAAAGCCCATGAAAAAGGCTTTGAATTTCACTATGTGCGTCTACTATTTCTTATTGCACTAGTCAGATGCAAGGAGCCCACATTTTACCAGCACATGCATGTTTCATGTCGCAACCCATTGGCTACTAGATATGCAAACTTATGGCACTCCACCATTAGGAGATGAAAGACTGGTACAAACATTGTTTTCTACACATATTTATAATTCATCACAAAGGTAGTAGAGAATATAGTGTGTATTCTCAAGGAATCCTTTATTTCCTACCAGGATGTCACGCCCTTCAGGGCCGACATGCACCACCTCTATGTGCAATCCAAAAGGATCCTGCATGCCAGGAATTACCAAACAATTATCGACTGATAATGGAATAGGTGCACGCCATAATTAATGATTGGGAGGATGATTGGAAGAATTCAGCCGACAAGCTAGGGTCCTCCCAAGAGGATGAAGACCAAGGAAAAATCGAGGAAGAGGAAGAGGATTGAACAAAATATGCATACCAACACCCTGGTCGATCGCAATTCCCTGAAGTTGGCTTCAAAAGGAAATATCAAGAGCCAGAACCGATAGGAGGAGCACCCGAAAAGACAGGAGGAGCATGAAAGAAATAAAAAGAACAATGTCAGGCCCCATTTTGTATTTTGACCAATGATAATATGGATAACATTGGGTACCTGATTCGTGATTCTACCAAAGAAATTTTGGAGGAAGCTACGACAAAGAAAAAATACCAATAGAAGAAGGTATGGGATGAGTTGAGATTCCTTCAACAACTTTTAGAAACAACATGCATTGTGAAAGACCCTAAGACTAGGGATGAACCATCCACAACACCAAGGAAAATAGAGGCCAGTGCACATGAAGCTCTAATCCAACCCTCAGGGGAGCGTAGAACTATACAACTTGAGGCAGTCACGCTGGAGTTTCTAGTGGGGGAATTGTAGGAATATATTGCAGCATTAGGTCAACTTAATCTCTTTGTCTCTAGATTACCCATCCAAAGGGTAGAGGAACTCCAAGCACAATTGGTATAGGAGATAAGGCATCAAAGCGACACCACATACTGAGACTTGGTCACATTGAGGAATGGAATTGCCCAGATACAGATGCGGTATGGTACGGACCTACAAAAAAAGAAGGAGCTTGAAGGTCGAATGAAGGAAATTCTGAAGACACAAGAGAGCATAGAGGAGAGGGAAACAAAAGCAAAAAAAGAGAAGGATGACATAGATGCTATGGTATAGAATACATGTGTCATTTTCTAGTAGTTATAAAAATAAGTACCTGAAGTCCCCCTAGTTGTAGAGACCACCATAGAGGAACAATTGTTGAAGAATGGGTAAGTTATGAAGAGATTCAAAGAGTATATATAGGATATGCAACTGTAGAACACGTCAGGAATGCCACTTGAGGGGCGCGAGGGTAGACTATGGATGACAAATCTAGAAGTTTCCAAGATTAAGAAATTCAACGATGAATGCACATGAATTTTCTAGGAAAGTGCCAAAGTTTGGGAAGAACTAATGGCAGACCCAGAAATGAAGGTCGGGTCTTATTCCATTTCTTCCTCCTCTCCTGGCATAATTATTAATGCGTGTAAATAGGAGGATAAGAAGAAGAAGAAAAGGAAGATTAAGAGGAAGAAAATTAAACAATGGGGAAATCCACGAGCCATTCTTATTCATGATGGGAGTGTTGATGATATTGACAATCCTACCAAGACAACTCACAAGCCCATATTCCCTTGTAGGATTTGTAAGGGTGACCACCTTCTTAAGGATTTCCCTAGTCCTCCCAAGATATTAGAAGTGTGGTCTATGGGTTCCCAACAACCCATGTCGCCAACTACCTCTGGTTATGCTGGTGACAACCCATCAATTAGTGATAGTATAGGTTGGAAGTAAGAAAAGTATATTCAGATTTCCTTTTAGGTTATGCAAAGGAAGTCATAAAACTTACCTTTTCCCTCGTATGGATAAGGATTCATGTTTGTTGGAAAATATTGTTGATGTCCAACAAAACATTCCAACAACTTACCATAAATTATCTCCCAACCAGGGATGATTTTAGGGGCTAAATTTTGCTCATGGGCTAATTTTCCATGGTTAAATTCCAAAAATGAGATTCACTATTTTAAAAATGACTCGCCCAAATTCTATAGGATAAAATTATTTTACCTTAAAAATTGCCAAAATTTTATAAAAACTATATAAAATACTTAGAAATTTGAATATTTTTACAAAAAATCGCCAATCATTTATAGTTAGCATATGAAGGATTAGTAAGA
>SNQJ01S0003608.1:171244-202120 GCA_010110895.2 Picea sitchensis
ATAAAAACTATATAAAATACTTAGAAATTTGAATATTTTTACAAAAAATCGCCAATCATTTATAGTTAGCATATGAAGGATTAGTAAGATTTGCCAAGGTTTCTAAATTTTAAAATAAATTTCCATCCTTAAAATCATCCCTGCTCCCAACCCACCATTGGTTGATGAACTGGTCAATTTGGTTCCATCATCGATCAATCCAGTTGATCAAGTGATCAATCTGGTTCCATCATCGGTCGATCTGGTAGATCAAGTGATCAATATGGTTCCATCATCGGTAGATCCTTCTCTTCTCTTGAAGAATGAAGAAAATATCACATAAGTCTTTCTTGTTACTACAGATTCTTCCGGACAAGGGGACATTTCACCCATTTCAATGGAACCCCCTCCAAGTAATGAAGTAATTTTCTTTGATTGGCATATAGTATAGTCACCTCCTCTTCCTTCCTACATGCCCTTTCAAATAATTTTTGAAGTTTACAATATAAACATATGTCATTCTATTGTAGACAAAGGTGCTTCTAATAGCATTGTGTCCTCAAATGCTTAGAAAGCTCTTCGTTCCCCTAAGCTTGTGTCGGTGACTCAAAATCTATTGGATTTTAACAAAATATCCAATGAATATTTAGGGATCCTTCCTCCGTTACCTATTACCTTAAGAGTGAAAATTTTCTATATTGATGTGATGGTAGTCCAAGGCCCATTGGAATTTAATTTTCTCATCGGGCGAGACTATGTTTATGCTATGAAAGTTGTTGTATCCAAACTCTTTTGAGTGATGTCTTTCCTTAATAATGGAAACATTGTGACCATAAAAACAAATTCATTCATCGGCCCTCATAAGACCTCCAACCATCTGACTTCCCTAAACATTCCTTATATGAAAGCGGTATCCACCCCGCCACAAGTTAATTATATGGCAACATGTCCCATGCTTTCAATTATCGATGAGAAGGAGCATCTCACTGTATGCTCATCTTTTTTGGATTTAAATCTGAAAGTTGACATGGTAACTCCCTCATTAGGATCACTGGAGTCTATTCTTCCCCTGTTGATCCAAGTAAGTCCCTTACCATGTATTTCTTATAGAGTATCATTCTTTCGTCTGATGAAGAGATCTTGGAAGCCATGGTAAAGAGTGATGAGCATAGTTTTATTTTTGGTTCCAAGCTCATTAAAAAATGAAACAAAGGATTACGAGCATATTAATTTTCCCGTGTCAAGCTCGTTAAAAATTGAAACAAACACCCCAAGCGTAGTTTTCTTTGTTTTATGCTTGTGTAAAAATGAAACCTATCCAAAGAATAGTTTTTCTATTTTCAAGCTTGTGTAAAAATGAAACCTACATTGAGCATAGTTCTTTTTTGTGTGTCAAACTTGTTAAAAAAATGAAGCAGACCCCCCTCCATTTGAGTCAAGTTTTTCACTAGATCTCACAAATGTTGAGTCGAGTCTTTTACTACATATCATAAACCTTGAGTTGAGTCTTTTGCTAGATCTCATAAATGTTGAGTTGAGTCTTTCACTATATCTCATAATTGAACCTTCATTTCATCCACCTATGTCAGTTGATCCTCTTTCTTCCTCTGGTGAATATTTACCTATTAGTAGCCACGAGTTTAATCTGGTACATAAATTGATGATAACATACAAGTTGGAAGACGAAACAAAGCTTGGGGGGCATGTCTCTATCCTTTGGACATCATGCTAGAGTTAATCCTCTAGCTTCTCAGCTTGGGGAAAAGTACCAACCACCCATAGGTATCGATCAACATACCAAACTCTTAACATCATGTTGGGAAGAGGCCCATTCATGGGTATTACATCGAGCATAGTTTATTCTCATTTTCAAGATTGTTAAAAATTGAGACCTTCTTCGAGAAAATTTCTTGTTTCTATGTTAAGCTTGTTAAAAAATTAAACAGAGGATTTTGAGCAAAGTTCCCATTTGTATGTCAAGCTCATTAAAAAATGTAATAGAGTATTTCGAGCACAGTTTCATTCTTCGTTTCAAGCTCGTTAAAAAATGAATCAGACTACGAGCATACTTCATCGTTCCTCGAGCTTGTTAAACCATGAAGAGTCATCTTTTGAGTGGTAGTTTACCCCTTTTTCGGCCTCCTAAGACTAACTATGAGAAATGTATACTCTATTCAATCATGACTATAAGAGTTATCCCTTGTATTTTTTTACACTTTTTCGGGCTTGGGGGACTAAATTTACGAAAAAGAGAACCCTTGGAGTCATCTTTAATATCTTTTCAGACTCTCTAAACATGAAAATATTGTTGATTTTTCCTTCTTTGGACTCGTAAAACATGCATTGAAGGACCCATACAGTACGACCCCCTCCTTCTTTAGGTTCGTTAAACATATGACTAGGGAATCATTGAATATGAACTATAGCAAGCATCTATTATCCTCCTCATGATCGTTAAAAAATAAAGAGGTACTCGCTAATCATTGTGGGGGGGGGAATTGAAGGAAGTGGATTACATTTTTTGGAAAGCATCATGGTAGTTGTCTGTTGTCTCTCTTGAACATGGAACATGTTTGCGTCTAATTTTACAGTTGGGTAATATGCTTGTCTCTGAGTCATACCAATCCCAAGAGCCCTCATACTCCTTCATCTCACCCGAATAATACCCTAGTGATCAGCACACTATGTTTTGTTCAATCTCTTAGTCGACTCAATGCTACTAAGTCACTTGTCATGCCTCACAATGTTCAAGGGAAGTTTCATCTCAAACCAACCATTCTACAATATTACCATCTTTCATCCTTGTGTCATCCCACACTCATTTGATCTATCATCTTACATCACTTTCCTTTGTCAATTTCATATCAATGATAGGGGATACAACATGGCCCTCCTTAAACAAGTCTCTTCATGTCGACTTTAACACATCGTATGGGAATTAGACTTAGAAACCAATTAGTACCTTGCAGCCTGCATGCCTCAATGGAATGTTTCCTCTCCTTTGAAAGTATGTTTACACCATTGGCCTCTGATCAAATGATTCCATGGATGTTCGACTTCATCTCATTTATTCACATTCACTTAAATTTACTAGGGTACCTTGGGAATCATTGTCATTATTGGTGATTTCCCTCACATTTGTTAATGGTATACATTAATGATCGGTAGTCAAGTGGTTTCTACCATGTTCAACATCAATTCATCTCTTCACATGGCTAGATTCATACTATTTATGGATCGGGATGAAGACCCTGGGTTGGTCGCTTATTCTATTATGTACTTTACCTAGGATATGATGGATATTATCTCAGTATTTTTTGGATTCCAATACACTCACCCTACTACAACCCCAAGTCTAATATATATTGTCACATAGATCCACTTTGTATTGGTTCATTACTATGTTGTTGTCATACCATAGCTCCAATGTATATTTTTCGTAGTTGTGAAATGATTGAGTCACTGAGGGATGGATCCACATTATATCTTTGGTGGCCATATCATTAGTCAATACTTTCATGGAACTGAAGTGTATTAGTTGGCGACCATGCTTTGAGTCAGTTTATTCCAAGCATAAGTGAAGAATTAACTATCCTCCAAGTTCAACATGAAGGATCTTGGTGCAATGAACTTCATTCCAGGAATGGAGATCAAGAGAGATAAATCATCTACAAATATTTGGTTGAACCAAAAGAAGTATATTGAAAATATCTTGAAATGTTTCAACATGCAAGATTGCAAACCTATGAAGGTACCAATTCCTATGGGAGAAAGGCTAATTGTTGAATAGTGTCCAAGGACACAAGAGGAAATATAGGACATGGAACATGTTCCCTATGCAAGTGTTGTTGGTATTCTAATGTATGCGATGGTATGAAATAAACCAAACATTTCCCATGCAGTGGGAGTGTTGAGTACATACATGTCAACAATTGGAAATGAGCATTGGAAAATTGTCAAAAGAGTATTCAGGTGTTTGTGTGGCACAAAATATTATGCTATATGCTACCAAGGAAAATCTAGAGATGGCAGCAAAGTAAATGTACATGGCTTTGTCGACGCCGATTAGGCTGGATATCTGGATCAACGAAGGTCGACCAATGGATATATGTTCAAGATGTTCGGTGGAGAAATCAACTAGATGAGTAAGAAACAAGCCATCATAGCCTTGCCAACAATAGAATATGAATACATGGCATCCACTCATGGAAGCAAAGAGGAAGTATGGTTGCAACAACTATGTTCAAGAATCAGGTTTGAGAAGAGAGATATGAAGATAAGTTGTGATAGTCAAAGTGCAATATTTATGGCAAAGAACCCAATTGATCATTCTAATACTAAGAACATTTATGTACATTACTGTTTCATGAGAGACATGCTAGAAAGAAAAAAGGAGTTTCCGAAGAAAGTAGACATGTTGGAAAACATAGCAGACTTTTGACCAAGTCAATGAGTGTTGTGAAGTTCTCTTGGTGCAAAGAGGCAATGGGAATTGTTTCCCTGGGTCTGTGAATGAGAGTTAAGGGATATTCCAATTTTAGCAAAGAAAAATACAAGTGGGAGAATGTTGGGTTGTTTTATTCTTTGTAGTGAAAGTCTAATCGAGGTGGATCGAGTAACAATCGAAGGTCGAGGTGTTTCGACCTGGTAAATTCGAATTTGGAGAGGTCAATCGACAAGACTCAAACATGAGGGCAAGTAAAAACGAGTTGGATATGACCAAAATATTTTTTCATTTCTTGGAAAATAATAATTTGGAACAATTTTTAAATAAAATCAACTCTGTTGCTCATGATTGTTGTTGTCTCTAGTTTGATGAGAAGTTTCCTACTTGGAAATATTTTTATCTTTCTTCTTATCCTCAACCACATTCAAGATTATTGATTCAACAACTATGTTTTGAAAGCATTATTCCTTCATGCAATGGTCATGCTTCAATGTCGAGGTTGCAAAGATAAATTGTTGTTGAACACTTGTGGAGAATTGTAATCCTATATTTTGTTGTTCATCAAAAACTTTATTATCTTTAGAAATAAAACATATCACCCATGGATCCTCTTGTTGCAAGTGACCTTCTTATGATGCTTGGAAGATGTCTCCTTCACTAAAATTTTCTTCGGACGATCAATCATTATCATAAAAAAACTAATATAAAATGCTAATTATTTCTATTTGTCCAATGCAAACATTCTTCTTGTGGCTTGGTATAAGCTAGTTGTAACATTTGAAAATATTGTGCATAATTTTCATCATGATTATATTGAATGAAATTCTTGTACACATCATATGGAGGTTCTTTAAATTATTCTGTAATTTTGTTATGATCATCACTTTCAAATTGAACACATGAGAGGTTGAAATTTCCCTCCAATGCAACATGTAGAGGATGGTATCCTTCTTGAATTGGAACTTTAGGGTTCTCATTCTTTGTTTGAAGACTAAGATATAAACAAAAAATTTCACATCTTTCATCAAGCCTTTCTTCTAAATTCATTCTTCTATTGTCTTGTAAGAATCTTGGGGGACTTAATAGGTTATCATTGGTTTCATGAATGTTTCTTTCAATGAATTGAGCTAGTTGCATTAATTCTTTCCAGCTACACTTTCCCTTTTGCTTCAATAAAAATATCAGTTTCACGGGTAAGGTATTTTCATAACAACTAAAAATGATGACATCATTTGGAAATATTTCTTGAGGAATCATGTGAAGAATATTCATGAATATGAAGTGAAATCTTTGACTATCTCTTTATCATCCATTTGGATTTCAACCAGCTTCAATAAAAGAGTATATGGATATTTCCTTGGGAAATATTTTTCAACGAATAGACTTTTTAATACATCCCAAGTAGTGATGGTTTCGGGCAGTAGAATAAAACCATTCACTAGCATTTTACTTTAGAGTTAAGAAAAATAACCAACATGCAACATCATTTTCAACCACATTATATATCTCACAAAAACTATCAAACTTAATAAAAAAAAAATCTACAGCTTCTGAAGCATTTCCGAAGAAAATTGAAAATTTCTCCATGGAAAAATCTAGAAAGGGATGAACTTCTCCTTGCAAATTGAGTGGAAACCTATGCAAACATTTCTTTCTTTGGGTAACTTTTCCTTTTATTGTATCTTGAACAATTTATATTAGGCTTGATGGGGAAGGAAACATATTTCCAGAGCATGAAATGAATTCCTTAGAGGAGTCATAATATATGTCTTCTTGAAATTCTTGAATCTTTTTGGTGGAGTCACCAAGGAACATTCCTTCAAAATATTGAGTTTCAATGATGGAATCACCAAGGAACATTCCTTCAAAATATTTAGTTCTATAGAAATTCTCACAAATTATTTATGACTGAAGTTTCAACAATATATATTCAAGGCCATTTACTGCTCCTTGAACAAGGTTTTCAAGAACCCAATTCATATTGAATCAATCTCTAGATCTTCTTTCAAAACTCCAACTAGACAACCTCTAGCATTCCAATAATATAGGATCCTAAAAAGTATCATCCTCGTGTCATCCCACACTCATTTGATCTATCATCTTACATCACTTTCCTTTGTCAATTTCATGTCAATGATAGGGGATACAACATGGCCATCCTTCAACAAGTCTTTTCATGTCGACTTTAACACATCATCTGAGAATTAGACTTAGAAACCATTTAGTACCTTGCACCCTGCATGCCTCAATGGAATGTTTCCTCTCCTTTGAAAGTATATTTACACCATTGGCCTCTGATCAAATGATTCCATGGATGTTTGACTTCATCTCATTTATTCACATTCGCTTAAATGTACTATGGTACCTTGGTAATCATTGTCATTATTGGTGATTTCCCTCACACTTGTTAACGGTATACATTAATGATCGGTAGTCAAGTGATTTATACCATGTTCAACATCAATTTATCTCTTCACATGGCTAGATTAATACTATTTATGGATCGGGATGAAGAGCCTGGGTTGGTCACTTACTCTATTATGTACTTTACCAAGGATATGATGGATATTATCTCAGTAGTTTTTGGATTCCAATACAGTCACCCTACTACAACCCCAAGTCTAATATATATTGTCACATAGATCCACTTTGTATTGGTTCATGGCTATGTTGTTGTCATATCGTAGCTCCAATGTATATTTTTCGTAGTTGTGAAATGATTGAGTCACCGAGGAATGGATCCACATCATATCTTTGGTGGCCATATCATTAGTCAATACTTTCATGGAACTGAAGTGTATCAGTCGGCGACCATGCTTTGAGTTGGTTTATTCCAAGCATAAGTGATGAATTAACTATCCTCCAAGTTTAACATGAAGGATCTTGGTGCAACAAACTTCATTCCGAGAATGGAGATCAAGAGAGATAAAGAATATACAAATATTTGGTTGAACCAAAAGAAGTATATTGAAAATATCTTAAAACATTTCAACATGCAGGATTGCAAACCTATGAAGGTGCCAATTCCTGTGGGAGAAAGGCTAATTATTGAATAGTGTCCAAGGACACAGGAGGAAATAGAGGACATGGAACATGTTCCCTATGCAAGTGTTGTTGGTATTCTAATGTATGCGATGGTATGAAATCAACCAAACATTGCCCATGCAGTGGGAGTGTTGAGTACATACATGTTGACAATTGGAAATGAACATTGGAAAATTGTCAAAAGAGTATTTAGGTGTTTGTGGCACAAAATATTATGCTATATGCTACCAAGGAAAATCTAGAGATGGCAGCAAAGTAAATGTGCATGGCTTTGTTGACGCCGATTAGGCTAGATAACGAAGGTCGACCAATGGATATATGTTCAAGATGTTCGGTGGAGAAATCAGCTAGATGAGTAAGCAACAAGCCATCATAGCCTTGTCAACAATAGAATATGAATACATGGCAGCCACTCATGGAATTAAAGAGGAAGTATGGTTGCAACAACTATGTTCAAGAATCAGGTTTGAGAAGAGAGATATGAAGATAAGTTGTGATAGTCAAAGTGCAATATTTATGGCAAAGAACCCAACTTATCATTCTAATACTAAGAAC
The DNA here is from genome assembly GCA_010110895.2 of Picea sitchensis. Classification (NCBI taxonomy): domain Eukaryota; kingdom Viridiplantae; phylum Streptophyta; class Pinopsida; order Pinales; family Pinaceae; genus Picea; species Picea sitchensis. The sequence goes on from SNQJ01S0003608.1 coordinate 179,271, forward strand.
ATTTATGTATAATATTGTTTCGTGAGAGACATGCTAGAAAGAAAAAAGGAGTTTCCAAAGAAAGTAGACATGTTGGAAAACATAACAAACTTTTGACCAGGTCAGTGAGTGTTGTGAAGTTCTCTTGGTGCAAAGAGGCAATGGGAATTGTTTCCCTGGGTCTGTGAATGAGAGTTAAGAGATATTCCAATTTTAGTAAAGAAAAATACAAGTGGGAGAATGTTGGGTTGTTTTATTCTTTGTAGTGAAAGTCTAATCGAGGTGGTTCGACCTAGTAAATTCGAATTCGAAGAGGTCAATAGACAAGACACAAACATGAGGGCAAGTAAAAACGAGTTGGATATGACCAAAATATATTTGCATTTCTTGGAAAACAATAATTTGGAACAATGTTTAAATAAAATCAACTCTCAGTTGCTCATGATTGTTGTTGTCTCTAGTTTGATGAGAAATTTCCTACATGGAAATATTTTTATCTTTCTTCTTATCCTCAACCACATTTAAGATTATTGATTCAACAACTATGTTTTGAAAGCATTATTACTTCATGCAATGGTCATGCTTCAATGTCGAGGTTGCAAAGATAAATTGTTGTTTTATTGTGGAGAATTGTAATCCTATATTTTGTTGTTCATCAACAACTTCATTATATTTAGAAATAAAACATATCACCCATGGATCCTCTTGTTGCAAGTGACCTTCTTTTGATGCTTGGAAGATATCTCCTTCACTAAAAGATAAACTATGTTTTATTGTGGAGAATTGTAATCCTATATTTTGTTGTTCATCAACAACTTCATTATCTTTAAAAATAAAACATATCACCCATGGATCCTCTTGTTGCAAGTGACCTTCTTTTGATGTTTGGAAGATATCTCCTTCACTAAACTTTTCTTCGAACGATCAATCATTATCATAAAAAAACTAATATAAAATGCTAATTACTTCTATTTGTCCAATGCAAACATTCTTCTTGTGGCTTGGTATAAGCTAGTTGTAACATTTGAAAATATTGTGCATAATTTTCATCATGATTATATTGAATGAAATTCTTGTACACATCATATGGAGGTTCTTTAAATTATTCTGTAATTTCATTATGATCATCACTTTCAAATTGAACACATGAGAGGTTGAAATTTCCCTACAATGCAACATGTAGAGGATGGTATCATTCTTGAATTGGAACTTTGGGGTTCTCATTATTTGTTTGAAGATTAAGATATAAACAAAAAATTTCACATCTTTCATCGAGCCTTTCTTCTAAATTCATTCTTCTATTGTCTTGTAAGAATCTTGGGGGACTTAATAGGTTATCACTGGTTTCATGAATGTTTCTTTCAATGACTTGAGCTAGTTGCATTAATTCTTTCTAGCTACACTTTCCCTCTTGCTTCAATAAAAATATCAGATTCACGGGTAAGGCATTTTCATAACAACTAAAAATGATGACATCATTTGGAAATATTTCTTGAGGAATCATGTGAAGAATATTCATGAATATGAAGTGAAATCTTTGACTATCTCTTTCTCATTCATTTGGATTTCAACCAACTTCAAGAAAAGAGTATACGGATATTTCCTTGGGAAATATTTTTCAATGAATAGACTTCTTAATACATCCCAAGTAGTGATGGTTTTGGGCAGTAATGAATAAAACCATTCACTAGCATTTTACTTTAGAGTTAATAAGAATAACCAACATGTAACATCATTTTCAACCACATTGTATATCTCACAAAAACTGTCAAACTTAATAAATAAAAAATCTACAGCTTTTGAAGCGTTTCTGAAGAAAATTAAAAATTTCTCCATGGAAAAATCTAGAAAGGGATGAACTTCTCCTTGCAAATTGAGTGGAAACCTATGGAAACATTTCTTTCTTTGGGTAACTTTTCCTTTTATTGTATCTTGAACAATTTATATTGGGCTTGATGGGGAAGGAAACATATTTCTAGAGCATGAAATGAATTCCTTAAAGGAGTCATAATATGTGTCTTCTTGAAATTCTTGAATCTTTTTGGTGGAGTCACCAAGGAACATTCCTTCAAAATATTGAGTTTCAATGATAGAGTCACCAAGGAACATTCCTTCAAAATATTTAGTTCTATATAAATTCTCACAAATTATTTATGACTGAAGTTTCAACAATATATATTCAAGGCCATTTACTGCTCCTTGAACAAGGTTTTCAAGAATCCAGTTCATATTGAATCAATCTCTAGATCTTCTTTCAAAACTCCAACCAGACAACCTCTAGTATTCCAATAATATATGATCCTAAAAAGTATCATATTTCTTGAAGAAAAATTGTTCCCCAGTGGAGTCTCCAAAAATGTTGACATTTAGATTGGTTAGGATCCAAACAACAACGTCAAGAGGATATGAATCCCCCTGCGTTTTTATAGAGGTGGTACTCCTCTTTGGATGAAATATTGGAATATCCTTTGTATGGTTTGTCAATGAATGTAATGGGTGAATGCTAAAGAGAAAACCTCGAGAGATATTCCAAGAAATCTTATATATACAAATGTACAACCCTTATATATAGTTATACAAATATACATCAAATCATTTAAAGAAAAGATAAGATAAATTGTGTGAATAAAGATTTGTGTCTACAAGGTTTTGGAGTCTCCCTTCAACAAATATTATTTCTTTCTGGTAAGATAAACTGAACTCTGAATATTCTATGACTTTTGCAAGATGAAGAAATGAAAAGGTCTTCAAATAACTTTAAATGATAATTTCATTACAACCAAAAATGATTTATATAGGTCATACATTTGAAATCACATGCTTTCAAATCAAGTCTAAGGAATCACTAATGCAGTTCACCAAGTAGTTCTTTGCAGAAGAAATTTATAAAAATACCCCAATAGGATAAGTTCAATAATGTCATAAACTTAGAGAACTGATCAACTTCTACAAGGTCTCAATGACTATTACATGAACTAAAATGAATTGCATTTTCTTTTTACAGGTAGGGACTATGCTCCTTTGGACTTGAAATGTTACAAGATTACTGAATATTTCAAAGAAAGAATTGATTAGCCCCAAATCTTCATGTTCTCAATACATTCATCGAAGATTTGATAGAAAGAAATAAAAAAGAAGAAGACGTAGAGAGAAAAGTTTTAGTAGACCAATTCATTGAATATTGGAGAGATATAACTTTGCTTCTTGTAGACTCTTCACCACTATAGAAACTTATGACTGCCAACCCCTTGATAGTGTCTTCTCTTGTCCTTTTAAAATATTCTTTCAATATTCTTGACATAGTTAGGGTTTTCCTTTCTACAACTTTCCAACATTCCTTTTGGAGTAAACCGATTTTAATTTTACTTTCTTGAATTCTCACTAATTACATTGTCTTTGAAATTAGTTCCTCCAAATAGGACCCACTTATTCCTTTAATAAATTTTATTTTAAAATTTTCAGTTTGATTGCATTTAACAAAAACAAACTCTGCTTTAATTTTCTGAGTAATATATTTTCCCTTTCAGACATGGAAAAGATTCTAGATGCAATATTATTCATCTTACATTTACAACATTCCTCCTAAGCACAATTTGGAGTTTTGAATCTCAGGATATGACCTAAAGAAGTTGAGGTTCCAAGGAGATCTATCATCAAACCATAGAAACCAAGTTGACTATTCTTGCAATTTCTGAGAGCATCATGGCCAATTTCATCTCTTGAAACCTATTTCATCATCTTTCTTTTTGAATTAAATTTCCAACAAGGTATAGTTTTCCCAAATCCGACTCTCGGATCTCAAGTTATGGCCTCTAGAACAACAATACTCAATGGTTGTTGATCAAATTTGTGGGGAAAATTGGGCGCTTGATTCAAATTTCGTCCCCCTTCATAAGAATTTCAACTTTTATTCATAAATGTTTATCCCACATGCATGGGAGTTTTGGAGACTTTATGGTATATAATAAAATGTATTCCATACACTTAATGTGAGTTAAGGAGAGACTATGGAAAATTGAACTCAACCCCTTAGAAAATTAATGAATAATTAAATATTTTAGTCACCTTGTCATCCTCCACCTATGCCTAGTTAACGCACAGTGGCAATGAGTCATCTTCCATGTGTCATTATATGATAAGTCATCATAAAATGCCACATGTCACACTTCCATTCGTCATTACGTATCATCACCCCACTGGTGGTAGCATTTTCATGCGTCAGAGTAGGTCTGCATGGAGAGTAGGGGATGATGTGGGTGAATGGGGAGAGGGATGAGTGGAGAGGGGAGGTGGTAAGGGGATGTGGAAGGGGAGTAAAGAAATTTAAAATAAAACTAAGTGTTAGGAAGATAAGAAAGGAGAGGGATTATTTAAAAAATTCTAAGTATGGAGAATATAGAGGTGGTAAGGGGATGTGGAAGGGGAGTAAAGAAATTTAAAATAAAACTAAGTGTTAGAAAGATAAGAAAGGAGAGGGATTATTTAAAAAATTCTAAGTATGGAGAATATAGAGAGGGAAAATGAGAGAGTAGGTAATTTCGAAACTATTCTAAATTTTGGATAATGTGATCCAAGAATATAATCATAATTCCAAGAAAATGGGAAATAAAATTGACCGGGCGATTAAACAAAAACATGGATATATTGAGCATATGAACTTGGATTTTGAATCCGAAAAACGTGTGACGAAGCAGAGACTGAAGGCTATGCAATGAAATGATTTTTTCAAACTTCCTTTGATATTGATTTTTTTTGTTATTCTAAGAGAGGGTAATCTCGTTGATCAATTTTTTTTATCAACAATTCTTGAGAGATATGTTTGGAGGAGGTTCTCAACATGTTCTACATATCTAGAAAAAATCAAAATATAGAAAATTGGATCTTATTGATAATGCAATGGCTTCACATGTGCATATGTTAAGATTTGAACGTGTACCTAATTCAATTGAATCAAATACTATGAAAGGTTATGTTCACTTGAGCAAAGCATTTGTCAAAATTTTTATTCCTTACTCTGAATAAGAGAATGAAAGAGACTTTGAAACAAAACCATATTTAAGATAGCTATGTGAAAAAATTGATATTGAACTCACTAATAATTGAGATAGAAAAATGTGAAGGTGATGTGGAGGAGAACGGTATGAGTTTTATCCAAATTTAATGAAATTGTGAAAAATTGTTCTTACTCTTCCTTATTGAAAAAAGATTCTCTAAATTGAATTATATAAAAACTAATATTATATATTATAGGATTCTCTAAATTGAATTATATAAAAAATAATATTATATCTTCCTCATTAAAAAAGGATTCTCTAAGTTGAATTATATAAAAAATAATATTAGATCGAGACTTTGCATCAAAAATTCATACACTTTGATGTTTTTTTTGTCCACAAGATAGATTGGAGGGTTCAATTTTATAATATCCAACCTTTTGAATAATGCATTTAAATGTGTATTTTATATCACTATACAAAATATTATCATATATAGTTAACAAAAATTAAAATTAAATTAAATAATTTAAATAATTTAATTTTATAATTAAATAGTTACAAAAGTATTATCATATATATAGTTAACAAAAATTAAAATTGTATTAAATTATTTAAATAATTTAATTTTATAATTAAATAGTTATGTTTAGATAATGATAAATTAAAAGTTCAGTTTTTCACAATTAGTAAGCATTAAATTAAAATAAAATTAACCCTTTAAATTGAAATTGGACTAGTATAAACATGAGATTTCATCCGGAATCATCCTGCAATCTTTGCAACAATTCCCATCAATTTTTTAATTTCTCAGCAACTTTTAGAGGAAACTTCTATGCAACAATTCCCATCAATTTTTTAATTTCTCAGCAACTTTTAGAGGAAACTTCTAGACAAATACAACCAAAAACGGTTAAAAAGTCTAATATTTAAACGATGCTTAATGCTGACTTCCTATATGATCCACCTGCCAAAAGATCTTCAAACGCTCAGCCAACTCATAAACAATGCGTTGAAAAAAATCACCTTAAAATATAACACTTGATACCATGTTCACACAGTCGGAGGGCGCAGAATCACTGATGCGTTGAAAAAAATCACAGTAAAATATAATTTTCCATTCCTTCCCACCTGCTTCAAAGCGACACTTGGAAGGCTCAGCCAAGTCCAAAGTCAATGATACATTGAAAACGATAAAAGATCACGTTTGATCACGTCAAAGGTCACGTTAAAAGATCACGGTACACCAATATGTCTTAACCTCATGACACCAATATGTCTTAATCATATGACACTTCGTTCAATATTTTAAAATCGGCTTTGCTTCAACTGTCTTCCCCGGATCAGCTTTGCTTCAACTGTCTTCCCCGGATCGGCTTTTCCTTAACTGTCTTGCCCGGTCTTTGTTCAGTTGCCTTGCGACGGCAGCAGGTAATGCTGAAGAACAGGAGTTGCAGAAGAAGAGCAGCCAATATTTCAAAATCGGCTTTGCTTAACTGTCTTCCCAGGGCTTTGCTCAGGTGTCTTGCGAGGACAGCAGGTGATGCTGAACAACAGGAGGAGTTGCAGAAGAAGAGTATCAATATTTCAAAATCGGCTTTGCTTAACTGTCTTGCCGGGGCTTTGCTTAGCTGTCTTGCGACGCCAGCAGGTAACGCTGAAGAACAGGAGGAGTTGCAGAAGAAGAACAGCCGATATTTCAAAATCGGCTTTGCTTAACTGTCTTGCCGGGGTTTTGCTTCTAGCTGTCTGGCGACGGCAGCAGATAACGCTAAAGAACAGGAGAAGTTGCAGAAGAAGAGACGAGAGAGGTAGATTTCGTGTGTTTTCAGAAATTGTTCTAAAGAAAAATTGTATGCCAGTGGGCTTTGAAATCTGAAATTTGAAAGGGACTTTGAGCCCAATTGTATATTCAATGAAGTTGCAAACAATTAGAGGCTTGCAAATGTAATTCCATTTCATCAAAAAGGCATGTTGAGCCAATTTAATGAATCAACGCTCTGCTTTTATGTGTATTTGATGTTTAAATTGTGCTTCTGATTTTTTAATTGCTGTGTGTTTGAATTATTACAGCTAGAGCTGTTGCGTATGTGGGTCTAAGAGCCTGTTGAGCTTGTGGCTGTGTTGTGAAAGAAATTTGCAGAGGATCAAGAGAAGTAATAAAGGCTTAGTGCTAACTTGGAAGTAGCTGGTAGGCACTGCAAATATCTGTGAGATCAAGGACACGAGGAGGACGACGAAAATATGGAGGTTCAGCGTGCATTCCCAATCTCTCCCATACATCTTCGATCTGTTTTTATTTTTCTGCATACCGTCGGAAAACTATACTCGGTCATTGCTATACCGTCTGCATCCTCCTCATCTACCCATATATCCATTTCAGCATCCGCATCGACTTCATATGGTATTGTATTCGTAAATCATCACCAGCCTGACGTCGGAAAGACCTTAGCCAGCCGTCTCTCCGGTAGCCTACTTTCTCATGGACTGCGAATCGGCACTATCGAAACAGCTACCATCCATATAGCAATTTTCTCTAAGAATTATGCCAAGTCAAGTTGCTGTCTAAATGAGCTCCTGATCATGTTGAAGTCGGGGACACCCATAATTCCCGTGTTCTACGATGTTAAGCCTTCGAATCTTCGGTGCCATATAATGTATGTTCCAGTCCTGCGCACGTTCCGGTGGACGCCAGTTAAAAATGGAGTCCTGTATGGTGAAGACCTGCGCATGCTGGAAAAGGAGAAAACATTTGACCCGCAAACTTGTCAGGAGAGGCCGCAATACGACTCCAATATAATTACACGATGGAGTAAGGAGAAAACATTTGACCCGCAAACTTGTCTGGAGAGGCCGCAATACGACTCCAATATAATTACACGATTGAGTAAGGCTCTTTTTGATGCTTCAGGAATATGCGGTTTAGAGCGTGCGGCCTATAATGGGTAAGGCGTCCAACTCTCCCTCCTAATCGTGGTTTCTAATTGCTTTTGGGATTGACAGGTATATGACGATTTGTATGAGTGACATTTACCTAATAAAAAAATTATTGTGAAAAATTTCAGTGACGATGGTCGCCTTGTCGAATATGTCGTTAAACATGTGTTGAGTACTTTAAAACCCAAAACACCCATCCACTACGATGTGTTCTTAAACCATCGTGGCACGGATGTTAAGAACACTCTGGCCAGCGATCTGTACTATCGCCTCCGTAAGAACGGGTTGCGAGTCTTTTTCGACAAGGAGGAGTTGCAGATAGGAAACAGAATAAATTACCAGATAGAAAACGCCGTTAAAGTCGCCTCTGTCCATATTGCCATTTTCTCTCCAGGCTATGCCGAATCAGAATGGTGTATGGATGAGCTCGTACTTATGATCGAATCCGAGTCAATCATTATTCCAGTCTTTTACGCTGTGAAACCTACAGACCTTTGGTGGAATCATGTGGACGGTATGAACGGAGTGTATGCGGAAGCCCTGCTTAAGCTCAAAGAGGAAAAAATATTTGATCCTGAAACTGATCAAGAGAAGCCGCGATACGACTCCAACAGCTTAGAAATATGGGAAAATGCTATGAAGGAAGTTACAGGGAGAGTCGGCTTCGAGCTGGAGACATATGATGGGTAAGACCTCGACCTGCAACTCTCCCTCTTCGTTTAAGATTTTTTAATTTGTTGGAATGAGCGGTATATCACACTTTATTTATATAGGCGTTTCTTACTAGTAATTTCATTATGGATTGGGAATATTTTTTTTTAGTGACGAGGGGCAACTGATCGAGAATGTCGTGCGAGAAGTTGTTAAAACAAAAGTAAGGGGCGATGAAGCAAAAGCTTTGAAAGAACTTTGAAAGAGCAATGTTAGAAAAACAATGTTAGCAGCAGCGAACGGGAACTCTATCTAGTTGTGGGTGATCCGGGTGATCCGAACGCACACGAGACAATCCAGTTATAAAAGAAGCACTTCACGGCTTTTATTATTAATGGAAAAGCTTTTATGCTATTTAAAAAAACACGCATATGATCTAATTTATGATCTGACCTTTTGATTTAAAAATATTTTTCTTATCTTTTAAAAGACGCATGCTAAGTTCTTCATATGAATTTCTGACCTTTTAAAGACGATCAACTTACACAGAGATCAAATTAAGTTCTATCTCGTTTTTTATTTGATGCCACAGACAAAGACAACGCAACTGGGAGATCTCTAAACGCCTCACAGTAATGTGACTCTATAACAGAATGTAGAAATACGGATTACGTTAATTAGCTGAATGCAATATATAAGTTTTTAGTAGTTCTATAATTTTAGATGATATGGATGATTAGCTGAATGCATTATTTTACATGATATGGATCATGCTAATTAGCGGAATGTAATATATATTTTTTCGGTAGTTTTCATAATTGCAATATATTTGCTTTGAGTAGTTTTCATAATTTTAGAAGATATAGACCATGTTGATTAGTTGAATGCATTGGAATGCATTTTCATAATTTTGGATTATATGGACCATGTTGATTAGCTGAATGCCTTGTAGTTATCAGTTATATATAACATTTTTTATATTTATGTTGATATAATCGGGAAAGTCGGCTACATGGTCTTACTAGATAATCGCGTAATCAAACAGCAGCGGTGCTACCCTCTGATTTCTTTGCAGACCAATCTTAGAGGCTTGGATTCAAGGGCTTGAAACCATGGTGTTCAATTTCAAGGACGGCCCTAATGTCATAGCCGAAGCATGACGAGGAGAGTACCCATTAGGAAAAGTCATTTATGTTTTTATGAAGGAAATTAACTTGTCACCTTTTATGTTTGTCTCGTTGATTGTGAAGGGGTTGAACAATCCCAGAGCCATGGTTTTCATTTCCATGCCCTCAACCCATATCCCCCCTGGTTTCTGTACATAGAATGACTTGATTTTATGATTATTGTTGAGTCCCAAATTGCCCACACTTCAAAACCTTCACTCTCAACTACCCATTCCCAAGCCCCAATGTTTATTTTCTCTGCAACGTTTCCCTGGGATTGAGTACATTGAAGGTTGGAGGGTGAAAGTCAGTATAGGGGTAGAAACGACATTTTCTTTTCGTAGATGTTTTGACTTTCTGGCAAGAAAAAGATTTTGAGCACTTGTAGGCTTGCGAGGCCATGGGCTTGTGTTGTTTCTCTATGACTGCCTTGTGCTGTTTCTCTATCACTGTGTAGGAGAATGGATCTGAACTTGTTTATGAATGGGAGGATCAAGACAAACAGTGAGTTTTTTAATCAAATCAGAGGCAAATAGGGTAAATTTGGCTGACACACAAACCAAGCTGAGAAAACATTGATTTTTTCTCTCATTTGTAGGGCCATGTAATAGTTTTTGGCATGTGCTATTCTAGGAAAACTTGCATAGATATTTGAGGCATTGAATTTTGTATCAGGACATGAGAATATAACATGGAGCTAGAAGAAAACATAGACATAAAATATGTAGCAAGATCAGAGAAGAAAAGTAAGTATCTTGATCTAGGGATGGTCTAAATGAATGAGATTTCCTTGTTGCAAGAGATGTTACTTTGTCTTTTCGCATAGTCATTTATGAAATTTGGGTCTTTTTCAATTTACTTTATGAGATAATTATAAGCTTGATATTCTGCCGCAGATGGATAATATAATCCCACAATTAGATTTTGGCATTAGAGTCGATGTTATGTTTTGTAGAATTTTTCTAACTTATAGTAAACATATATTGCAGCACTGTAATACAATTCTTATAAGAACTTAGAATCTATAAAAAAAAAACTGAGAAATGTTAGGATCTATAAACACATGATATGAAAAACAAAGAACATAATTTGATAGCTGACTATTAGATGCATTTTAAAACCTGTCACAGCTTTTATCAATTTTAACCATGAAAAAAACGACTACACTAAAATACCTTTAAAGTGCTAGCTGCTAGACTCAATATTCAATGAATGATTTCACACCTCTTCCGTCTCTCTTATAGATTTTAGAAGGACATGATATGAAAATCAAAGAACATAATTTGATAGCTGACTATTACATGCATATTAAAACCTGTCATAGCTTTTATCAATTTTAACCATGAAAAAAACGACTACACTAAAATACCTTTAAAGTGCTAGCTGCTAGACTCAATATTCAATGAATGAATTCACATCTCTTCCCTCTCTCTTATAGATTTTAGAAGGCCATACTAGGATTTACAAAAATAGGTTTTCATGTGACTCAAACTCAAAAATAGAATTTTCAAATTCATAAATATGATTTACTAAAAATAAAATCAAAGTGATTTTAATTTTTATTTTGATTCTTAGTATATCTTTAATTGGTGGCACATGCCTATAAGATTAACTAGAGGTGGCCCATGTCTTATCTAAGGTTAGCTGTCAAGAGCATACATGTTTCCTCCCTCCCCTCTCATTCTATAACTCAAGAGTGGTGTGCCTCCTTCTTGAAAAGTGTGATGCACCCTCACTAGATTCTACAAGACACAATATAGTGTTGTTAAAAAGGTGTTTAGATTTGCTACTATAGAAGATTGTTTGAGGTACTTTTACTAACACTTCCTCTTACCGAGGAAATTGTTCACCACACCCAGTTTGTCTGAACATCTCAAATTTCTCTTTTGCAAGTTGCTTAGTCAAGATATTAATGACTTACTGATTTGTTGGAATGTATTGTGAAGTGGTATCTGATCTCAATATGCTTGGATCAATCATGAAATACTAGATTTTTAGAGAGTTTGATACAACTCTAATTGTCACAGTAAATCACAGTAGCGTCCAAAGTTTGATCTGTCATCTATGCTAATAACTTGTGAAGCTAGATGGATTCACAACTAGTAGAGATAGTTGCTATATATTCTACCTCTATTGAACTAAGTGCTACAAAACTTTGTTTCCTATTGAACTAGGAAACCATACCCAATCCTAAATTGAAACGACACCCTTAAATTTTCTTCTTGTTAGTAGGACTATTTGTCAAATCAGAATCTGAAATCTTGCAACGCCACTTCTCTATCACCAAAATATCTCAGCCATGCCCTTAAATACCAGAGCATGCATTTTGTAGGAACCCAATGGACCTTCTTGGGTTGCACCATGTACTCAAAGTGTTGACTACAAAACAAACAACATGCCTTGTGTCTACTAAGTACATGAGAGAATCAACAAAGGACTTTATATTTTCTACTATAGGAGTAGACATGGGCTTGTAGTCCATCATATGAAATGTTTTCATAATATTGATTGCATACTTACCTTATCCAAGAAAAATTCACTTGGACTTTGCCACATCTTCAGACCCAAAAAGTAGTGCATCAAGTCAATGTCCTCCATCTCAAATTTTCTTGTCGACTCTACCTTACACCATTATATGGGTTTCTTTGAACTTCCTATAAGTATAATATTGTCTACATGACTAAAACAAGTAGATCAGAATGATCAACCAAATAGTAAATATTAGAATCTGCATCTTTCTTAGTGAAATCCAAACCTAAAATATGCTCATCGACTCTGGAGTACCATGCATGTGGTGCCTGTTTCAACCCATAAAGGCCTTTCTTCAACTTGCAAACATGGGTCTTGCACCCATGAACCTCAAATCCCTTTTCCCGGTTTATGTATATCTTATCCTCAATCAACCCATTAAGAAATTATTTATTTACATCCATTTGATATAATTTCCAATCAAGGATTGTTGTTAAACACATAATAAATATGATAGAGGTATACTTGGAAATATGAGAAACAATCTCTTCATAGTCAACTCCCTCTTTCTGGTAGAACCCTCTAGCCACAAACTGAGCTTTTTATTTCTCTATGTTTCTATCTACTACATGCTTAACCTTGTACAACCACCTAGAGTCAATTACTAACTTTCTCTCTGTTCTAGGCACTCTCCCACACCACATTCTTCATGATGGAGTTGTACCCCTCCATCATGGAATTTTCCCATACCTACTTCCCCATTGCCTCCTCATAACTAGAAGGTTTTGTATAAATAATGGGCGACATCATTGTAACATAACTAGGGAACGTTTTAGGAGGATGGTAGACTAGAAAGGAAGTAGATGAAGTGATCCCATAGCCTCTCAAAAGTGGGAATATTTTTTCAAACAAAGACCATATGGATAGAAGGTTTCCAAGAACCCATTTAATGTAATGGGTACTAGCTATTCATACTTTACCACCTCTCCAACTGTTGCAAGTTGATCATGGAGTTCAATAATCTTCATCAAGTAGGAAGCTATGATATTTGTCTTGCTCATCCACATGGATCTAATATTATTCCTCAATAACATATTCCAATTGATGTTCTCACTCTGACATAGGAGTTACTAGAGCGTCAAACATGTCCTTTCCCATGGTCTTCCTGGCAATGTGAGGTACTAAATGATCATTTATAGAGTCAAGGATGACTCACTTGACCTTGGCCATATTTTGTTTATGATTTTCCAACAATAATGGATTAGTAATATTTACAACTAATTTCTTAACAGATTCCCATAGATACTACTCCTCCAACCACATATTTACCTCACACTTTGATGGAAAGGCAATAGGAGAATATAAAGACCTGGAATAAAATGGTGAGTAAGATCAAGGAGAAGATATTTCCTATTGATTACCAATAAAGTTTGTGTAGACAAGCACAAAATTTGAAACATAAAGAGACATTTGTCTCGAAGTGTATAAAAGAATTCTTCAATCTGTCACTCAAATCAGGACTTAAAGAGACAAAGTATCAAAGGGTATCAAGGTATGTGAATAGATTTAAGTTCTAGATTCAATATGAGATTAGTACCCATTACTTCCAAACCATAGATGAATCATATCATATTGGTTTAATGACAGAGAAAATTTTGAATAGGAAGTGGAAAAAAAATTGCAGAGGAAATAATCTTAGAGGAAGAGGTAGAGAGAGGGTTGAAAGAGGACATTCTAGTGAAGGGAGAGAAGATAAAGTGTCTAGTAGTCAAATTTGCAAAGAATACAACCATGCTAGTAGATGTAGAGGGTTTGGACGAAGAAAGGGTAAACATGTCATTACTTGCTACATATGTGGAGTAGAAAGGCACAAAGCATCTGAATGCCTAGAGAAGCATAGTATGTGAAGAAGGAATGAGGCCACAATTCATGTCTCGCAGGTATGTGAGGCATTATTTTTTGGAGACAATGTTATAGTAATTCAACTTGAAGAGGGTGAAAACCTTATGCTTAGAAGGGTGTTACTTAAACCTGAAAATATGTCTACGAAAGAACCTACAAAGACGATGAGATTTTTTAAACCAAATGAAAGGTTCAAGGTAAATTTTACATTTCGATCATAGATGGTGGGAGTACAAAAATTTAGTGTCCATGAATGTGATTTATAAGTTGAAATTAAATTTCATCCTTCATCCCAGTCCATATTGGGTTTCATGGTTAGATAAGGGTCAACAAGTCACCGTGACATATCAATGTTTGTTGAATTTCCATATTAGAAACTTCAGTGACCAAGTATTATGGGATGTGGTGGAGATGGACACATGTCATGTATTACTAGGAGGACCATGTCTATTTGATAGGAAGGTTCTCCATGGTGGTATGGAAAATACATATGAATTAAGGATGGACAACGTTATATGCTAGAGCTAATGGTGAAATAGGAGACAATGACAATGGACACTAGTGATGTTGGGTGTAGTGGGAGCACAAGTGGTAATGTAATGTTGCCCTTAAGCAAAGAATTTTTGAAGGAACAAAAGAAGGTAAAATTCTATTTGGCCATAATGCCAAAGAAGGTACAAGAACATGAGGAAAATAGTTGTGAGCCAATGGGGATTCAACGATTGTTGTATGAGTTTTCAGAGATTATTGTTGATGATATTCCAATGGGAATGCCTCCCATTAAAATTATTTCATACCATATTTATTTGATTCCAAGATCAATTCTACCTAATAAGTCTCCTTACCGAATGATTCCCACAGAAAGAGAAGAAGGAAATAGGTCTTGATGGGAGGAATGTAATGATCCTCACTCAATCATTTTTTAATCTCACTAGGCTAAGTGAGATAGGTTGGATTATCAACCCAGGCTTATAGCTTGTCAAAAATCTCAATCAGACCTCAAAAAATAAGTTCTTGAATATGATGCTATTATATGAATCTGTATGCTTTTATGTGAAATAAGTTGAAATAGAAAAAGTGCTTGAAAAATGAATTTACAAAATAATTGAATAAGTAATGCAAGATATCATAAATAAAAAAATTCAGTGCACAACAAGTCTCATAAATGAAAAGAAATCAACAAATAATGTTATTGATATCAATCTGTGTTACAACCAAGTCTATCTTTTCAAACCCCTACGAGGGTTTGGATCAAAATTAGATTTAGATGTCTAAGATGTAAGTTTACTCATACATAGATAACTGGTGTCTCAAAATAAGAATACTAGAACTGAAAATTGAATTGGATCAATCCAAGCTACAAGTGAATCATAGTCTTGACTATGCAAAATTAACTTTAATCAACACTAAAATTAAATTCAAAACTTCTAATTAAGACTAAATAGAATTTTAAGATGAATGAATGACCTTTGGAGCATGTCAATAATCAATGCATCCCAATACTTTCTTCACCACCTTTAAAATATCTCAACTATCAACAATATAAATTAGCTCTAAATAAAATCATAAATGAATGAATGAACACATATTCTCACATGAGGCAAGAGAAAACCTTATTAGGACTATCTCTCTCTATTTTCTCATCTCCTATCATTTGTTTTGTTTTCATCCTTTTATGTCTTCAAAAAGTAGTTTGAGTGGTTTAACTACCTTTTGTTATAAAGTTAAATAAATTTAGTTAGAAGAGGACAATTTTATTTTATAATAAGGGTAAACAATAAATAATAAATAAAAGGTGTGTTCCCCCTAAGTCTTTTATTCCTTTGTTTTCAACATTTCCTTTGTAACTCCAAAATTTAATTGAATACCATGCATGTATCAACATCATAAAATATACCAAAAGTAACCCATATGAACATGCCACATCATCTAACACTTGTATCCACCAAAAAATATCATAATAGCATGATATTAAAAGTTTTTCAAAATAATACCATGTGACTGTTGTCCCAAAATATGCATCAAATATCAAAGTAGAAATGTCATCATAGAAATTTAAATAAATCAGAAGTACCATTTTTTTGTTTGATGTTGTCTCTATTTGTCTACTTCCATCTAAAAGAGCATCCCTATGGTTAAGTAAATCTTGACCAACAGACTCTTTTTCTTTCACTTTCTCAATCTCAAGGTGCATGTCATTGAAAGTAAGTTTTCTTTCATTACTTTCTGCTCAAGGATGAGGTTTATTTGACTGTACCGACGAGGCTTTGGATGATTCAAATCTTAGGGAATTTGTAGGTTGTTTACTTTTATCCACTTGAGTTTTAGTTGGAAGTACTTTATAATTTCTAGAAACTTGGATAGAATGGGCCATAAAAGAATAAGAAGAAACATGAGGAATAAAGTGCATAGGAGGTGGTGGTGGTAATGGGACATCATGCCAATGGAACATACTAAAAGGAGGATTTGCAGGAATGTTCTCCCAGCCATCATTGGATGGATGCATAGGAGGTTCGGTAAAGTCAACAATACTTAGATGAGGTTTCAAGGGAGGAGCAATAGGTTCTTGAGGTGGATGAAAGGTAGGGTTTCCAACAAGGTTCAAGTAGCTGGTTTTCACTATTTGATTGAACTCTTCAGAGATGACATTAAAGTGTATTGAGAATCTTATCATTTTATTTCTTCCTTGCTTCCCAAAAACATTAGGCACTCTTCCTATCCAACCCTTGTTTCCTCTGTTTCCACTACGGTTACTTCTGCAATTGAAAAATATCATCTATAGGACATCATTAAAACAATAGTGAAAAATACTCAAAGAAAGATATAAAGACAACATGATAAACATCAATTAAAATTTATTAAAGATGATTTAGTTATGGCTCTAAGTTGCACAGTCATTAAGCATAAAAGGGAGAGATGAACGGAAAAAATGAAAAAAAAAGAGGGAAGAAAATCCATAAATCTACTATCATCCAACTTTCCATTTCATATTTAAAAATATGATCTTGAAAAACTTCTTTAAAACACCTTTGTATATAAATACATGTATTTTCTTTTTAAACATATGAACAAGGGAATGTATGAGAAGGAAATATATATATGACTGGGAAGATGACAAAGGAGGTGTAATTTGTGGAAAATGATAGACCAGAATGAATGAAAGTTCATGTTTGTTGTGGTGGGAAATCCCCCTACGGACTAGCAAATAGAGTTATATTATGCATGCAGATATGACCAAAAGAAACCTACTTTCTACCTTCGTCTCTAGACCTAATCCCCATTTTTTTTCAGCAAATACATGGTTAGACCAACATACCTTGTTCCGGATGTTCGATGTCGATCCTTCTTCACGCTTGATCACTTGTTAGCAGCTCTCCTCCCAAGGTTGACCTGCATACAAAACAAGCAACAAACTACACATGCATTTTACCTACAGACTAATGGGTTAGAGATTCAAACATATATTTACTAAACTATGAAGAACTCATATAGTGGGACGAGAAAAATGTTTCTTTATTATTAACTTTAATGAATCAACTTACAATGTTGAGACCGACCACTGCTCCACGAATCCTGATCCTGGGCTCCTCTTCAACTGTCCTCCAACTTATTTTCTTTGTATCTCTCTTTGCACAAGGATGGCTAAAGGCTTGGGACAATGGGAATGTGCAATTGGGTAGAGTTTCTTTACTCTTATTCTCGTGTTCCAAATGGGACCCCTAACCCTTATTTTATAGGCTAGAAGAAGCTAGATATTTGGACGAACCCTCGGCCATGCATGGCCGGGAGTTTCAGCTAACTCACCCAAAGCTGTGTGTTTCGCCAACAACTTTCCTTTTTTCGTGCTTTTGTAGGTCCACGTGGGTTGTTTTAGGTCAGCTAGCATGTACACATGTTCAATAATGGAGTAGGGCATGTGGGCCCTTATAAAAGAGGTTTTTTAAAGAGTTGTTCAACAGTGCTTTGGCAAAGAAGGGATCTGAGATGGCCTGATGCCAGGTAAGCATGTATGGTGAAAATTAGGGTTATAACAGATGCCCCTTAATGCGTGAGGTTATAAGAGCATCTGATGGCCGAAATACATTACCAATCTTTACTGATGTGCCAAACAAGTGAGCCCAGGGACCAAGAACCGGGAGGCGCCATCTGCAAAATAACAAATGTCTCACCGAGGCGGGCATACCCATGCTCGGGATAAAATAGAATCATGGCTACCAATCAAATACACTATAGATCCATGTCAAATAACTATATAAAGTGTAGCTGCGAAAAATACACAGCGGAGCTACATCTCGAAATCAAAAAGATATTCATATAGGGTATCCATCTTCTAGAAGCTGATATGACCTGATGGCTGGAGATGAGATCTTCAGAGCTCGAGCAACAACTTCAAAATCTTGAAACTCAAGGTAGGAGTGTAATATGAGTGTACAACTTCGCTACCCAGAGGTCTTCAACGACTCGTCGGTCATGGACTAGATAATCTTGATGATTAGACTGAAGGCTTCATTGATTTCGAACAAGGACTTGATTGGACATTAAGGATGGTCGGGTATGAGGGCAAGAGACAAATTGTAAAGGGGCCAACTCAGGCTTGGTATAAACTTCCCTTGGACAACAACATGAAAGATGATGAGACTTAGGCAACATGGCATTAATCATAAGTTTATGAAGCAGGAGGCAATGCAAACTCTCCATATGTTTGGAAGAATAACCAAACAGAAGAGGACAGAACTCTATGTAGCGAGAACAAATTCCTAAGGTCATACTACATCCCATAGTTTGACAAACAAACAGACATATGTGCTTTATCCAAGGGTGACTCATTATGCTGCCAATAAAGAAAATAATTTTCCCTTCCTCTTTTTGGTGTATATTTGATTTTTTTGTCTTTTTCAATAATTTTTGGAAAAAGAATAAAGGAATGTTACATTACAATGGAGGAACGAGTGTTATAAACATACAAGTTCAAGGCGCAAGGACAAGACTGATGTTCAGAATAATGATACTCGGGAAAAATCCTCCCGGGGCCAAGAGTGTTAAGACACAGAGGCAAAGTGTTACAAGGCTTGCATATAAGGTATGCTTTAAATGGTTCAGTTGGGAGCAACATGGAGCCGACATTTAGACCAAAGTCGCAGGCATGCAAACGCGGTTAACAAAACACACAATGGTAACGTCCTTCGATGTAAGTTTAATGAGCCCAGAGAAGGTAAGCTCGGTGGTTTTTCATATTTAGAGAGTCTGAAAAAACATAAAAGGAGACTCCACTGGGGTACCTTTTTCAAAGATAGTCTAGTCGGTTAAAAAAATGGGTAAACTAGCATCGACAAGACATATATTCAAAACCATTTTAATGAGTGTGAGAAAGACAAGATCACTCGGCCATTTTTTCATTTTTAAGGAGTCTGAAAAAAGATTAACTATGGACTCCATCAGGAATGTTCTTCTGGACCAGTTTAACGAGTGTGAAAGAATAATGTCACTCGACAATCTTTTCAATTTTAGGGAGTCTGAAAAGAGCTTAACTATGGACTCCGTGGGGGTTCCTTTTTCATAAGTTTAGTCCCTCAGGCCCGAAAAAGGGGTAAAATTATACCTGAGAGTACTCTTCTAAAGAAATAAAGTTCCATAGAGTATACCTTTGTTCGTATAGTTGACCATCCAGATTGAAAAAGGGGTAAACTACCACCAGACAGATGTGACTTCAAATTTTAGTTTAACGAGCGTGAAAGGCCACAAGATCACTTGACAATCTTTTCATGTTTAGAGGGTCTGAAAAGAGCTTAAAAGAAGACCCGTTATATCTTTTTGGTGTTCTGAGGGTGAGGTCAAGAGAGAAAAATGAATCATGCAAATGAGGCTCAAACTCGTAATCAGGAAAAACTACAAGGACTCACGAGCCTACAGTGATTAAAGACAGCATAGATACCATAATGCAACCAGGATTTACCTAGGGAATCCATGTTCCAATAAGCTCTACCACAAAGTCATGACACTTCTAAAGCAACTGTGATGGTTTTGTGTCATAACCTGATGGGATCGATCCTATGGCAAAGGAAAAATACAATGAGATACAAAAGTCAGGGTAGAAACCTAACCTATATGCTCAAGTTGATCCTCGAAAAAAAAATTCATGGACCGTAAAAAATTACCCAAAACTCCAAAAACCTGTCCCAATACCCGATCATATCCCTCCCATGCAACTCCTGAATCACTCTAAATGGTTTTTGGTTTAAAGAAAATGATAAGGGAGGCCAAAAAAGTGACAAAAAGAGGCCAAAAAGTCTATAAATAGAGGTTGGCAGCTCATTATCACCATTGCTGATTTGGAAATTGACTGTGGAGCCAAAAGACCCCCTTTGATAAAAGTGATGATTCCGGGAGCTACAGTGGATGAAACGAACTTTTGTCTGGACCAAGTAAGTACAAACTCTCTTAACTTGCATTTTAAGTCTTTATTTTTGCATTGCGTTTCATTTTTTAGGGGCGTGTTGACCTTTAAAAGGTCGGCCCTAGGTCCACGCGGGCTGTCTCGGGACAGACCACGTGTACATTCAGGCAGAGTAAACTCTGCATGCATGTACACACGACTGTCACTATTACAGCCCGTGTGGACCCCCTTATTGAATGAAAAGGGCTTAAAAAGAAAGGGTTAACCGTCTTTAACCTTGGTGTTTTGCAGGATGTATGTCCACTAGAGAGAAAGAGAGCATGAAGAGGTTAGTGAGTTGGTCGGGGAAGACCCCAATGCTGTGGCTACTTTGATGCAATGTGGGTTACTCAATCTTTTCCTATGTCCTTTTATGCAGGCACAACCTAGGCTACTGAATGCCTTGGTTGACTACTGACATCCATATGCAGAGGCATTCATGTTAGAGGGGAAGTCACTGGTGCCCACAACTGAGGACATTTACTTTTTGATTGGCCTCTCTAGGAGAGGGAAATCAGTCAACTTCTGGACTTTTCCTTCGGGGCCACATAACATAGCGGAATTGATAGGTCTATACTATGCAGATGATATAGACCGCTCGAGCTCGCAGGTGCCTATTGTTAGGACCATATATTGTACCCTTTTTGCCCATATTTTTTTGCCATGATTATACCCTTCATCACCTATATTTAGACTTATATTATCATTCCACTTGATCATTCCAAGGTACATAACGTCCTTTCTCATTACTACACGTTTAATTTGTTTGCATGATATTTTACATTACTTTTGGTCTTAACCATTGATTAAGAAATGCATAAGTGTCTGCCATCTGCAGAATGGTATCCAAGACCGATGCTGAAACACACAGAACTGTCAAAAGTTGATGCTGAAACACGGAAGCTGCTACATATCCGAGGAAGCACGTACTGAAGTACGGAGCTGCTACACAGTCTGAGGATGCATGTGCCGAAACACAAGCAGCTACATGGTTCGAGGCAGATGCTGAAACGGAGCTGTCACTCCCATTCAGATATGCAGATGCTGAGACACAGTAGAGACCGCCGATGCTGAAACACGAGCCCTGACAGTTAGCAGTCAAGGCCGACACGGTCAAAGGGCGCAATTCGTGGCCAAACAACCCGTGAATTGCGATACTGAAGCTGGCATCAACAGCTATGAGAAAGAGCTGTTACACCAGCCGTAACAGCAATGCCTTGTCAGCTCCTGTATTAGCATTCGGTTTGCATGAGAATGGGACACCTATGCTGATTTTAGAAAGTAGATCCGATTTAGCGTAGGATCAGATTTGCCTTGTAATGATTGTATCGATGGGATTTCCCTTTAAATCAAAGGAAATCACCATTCGGAAATCAATCTTTTTTATGTACTAAGAACGCCTGGATGCGGGACTTGATTAATCTCTCCAATTTGTAATGTGTATTTCAACAGATGAATAGAAGACTGCTTTGATAATTCGTCTCTAAAGCTTTCCCGTTCCAGGGAATCTTGGCGAAGGTAGGGCCACCTTCTTCACAAGATTCATCCACTGGATAGAGGTGTGATTATTTAGTTTCTGTTTATATTTTGTTTTGACTGTCATTTTGCTAAAACACTGTTTTTAATGGATTTTTGCGTTACTGAAACACCACTGACTCTGTCTTAGTTAGTGAATGGAATTGTGAAAATTCTTTTTATCAGTAATATTTAGAAAGAAGATCCGATTCAGTATAGGATCCAGATCTGCCTTGCAATGATTGTATCGATGGGATTTCCCTTTAAATTCAAGGGAAATCACCATTCGAAGGATCAATCTTTTTATGTACTAAGAACTTTAGAGACGCGGGACGTGATTAATCTCTCCAATTTGTAATGTGTATTTCAACAGATGAATAGAAGACTGCTTTGATAATTCGTCTCTAAGCTTTCCCGTTCCAGGGGAACCTTGTGAGAAGGTAGGGCCCACCTTCTTCACAAGATTCATCCCTTAGTTAGAAGTGTGATTATTTATTTTCTGTTTATATTTTGTTTGACTGTCATTTGCTGAACACTGTTTTATGGATTTTGCGTGCTGAAACACTACTGACTCTGTCTTAGTTATTGAGTGGAATTGTAATTCTTTTTATCAGCAATCTTGTGTGGTGATTCTATGTTAGCAGAGGTTTGATTAAAGATCCCTGCACAGACAGGAAGGGATTAAAATATCAGATCTTCTGTAGAATTCGTTCCTGCTCAGTCGCGTTAGACCAAGGTTTGGATAAAAGGTTCCTGCTCAGGCAGGAAGGAATCTAGCCATCTTGACCACAGTAGATCTCTTTC